>JAJTUE010000012.1:950098-1414767 GCA_036971405.1 Orbilia quercus
CACGGGACCATCACAGGATATGACGGCTGAAATCACGGAAGAGTTAACTTACATCGGGATGTGATCGGATCATGTCGAGAGTGGTCTCATCGAAAGATCCGGAGTAGCCCTTGAAGGCGCCGGGGATGTCAAAGGAGTGCGTGAAGCCAGCCAGGGCCTCGACCTCATCGATGACGGAGTTCAGGAAACTGCCGGATGGTTTCCCGAGGGGGATCTGGGATCTCTTCTTGAGAGAAGAAGCGTGGGCCTCCTGAATCCAGGTGTGATGGGCGGAGACGTCGACACCCTTTTTGAAGACGACGATGTAGGAGTCCTTGACCTCGTGATCAGAGGCGGAGAGGGAAGAGAGGAGAGGGGCGCGGTCAACAACGGTGGTGTCGAAGATGGGGGACGCGATGACGAGGACGGGGCCGGAGGAGGCGGCCAGTACGGCCATCAAGGACTGTGTCAACTTCATATTTACTATTATTTTATTGATGATGGTGATGGTGTTCTTCTTCTGTCAAGTGAGATGATGGAGATGGAGAGAGGGAGGAAGGGCGGTTGGGGGGCGATGGGGGTATTTATGTGGTATCAACCAGCCACGCGGAATGAGGCGACCAACAGAGAGAACCTTACAAATAGCATCATCACCACTCATCCAACTTGGCGACTCAACCTCAGCACTTCACTACTTCACTCTCACCCTGCTGGTCCAGGCCAGTCCGGTCAACCTGTTTAGGGCCATTACGTGCATCGGGCGGAGGATTGCGATGGGTAGGATGGTCTGCATGGCAACGTTGGACCATGCTCCTTTCAGCTACCCCTGACAGCAATCAGATGACTCTCTTTCAGTCTCCCCGGATGGAGTGGCCAGAAGAAGGCAGAGAGATAAGGTCAGTCAGATGGAGAGCCCATGTGAAGCTGCCTCACACGACCTCGTACATGTTATTTTATTATTATATACTGTACTGTCTACAATACTGTCTACGATACTGTCTGCGATACTGTCTGCGATACTGTCTGTGATACTGTCTGCGATACTGTCTATCGGTCTATCTTATCTGCCGCTTGGGCCGAGAGCGGCATCTGGATATGTTTGTCTGGGCGTTTATCCGGTATACTGGAGATATTGTGATCCCGTCTATCGTACATTTGCTTTTATATAATTATAATTACATTCTGAACACTCCAAACTTCGTCTTCTCCTCGTCTGTCCTCCCCCCCAGTGCCGCCTGCAGCCCCATCGCCAGCGTCCTCCTCGTCTCCTCCGGTTTGATCACCCCGTCGTCCCATATCCTAGCCGACGCAAACTTCGCATCCGACTCAGCCTCTATCCTCTCCCGCAGCGCCGGATCCTCCTTCCCAACCGTCGCCATCACATTGCTCAACTGTTCCGCTCCCATCACCGCAATCTTTGCATTCGGCCACATCCACAGAAACTGCATTCACACATTCACATTAATATTAGCTGCCGATGAAGTAGATGGAATGGTGATCTTACTCTTGCCCCGTACGCCCGCCCGTTCATCCCGTAATTCCCTGCTCCGTACGACGCCCCGATCACAACCGTAAACTTTGGCACCTCCGCACAGCTCACCGCCGTCACCAACTTCGCTCCGTTCTTCGCTATCCCACCCGCCTCCGCCTCCCTCCCAACCATGAACCCCGTCACGTTCTGCAAAAACACCAACGGCACCCCCCTCTGCGCGCACAGCTCGATAAAATGCGCTCCCTTCAACGCCGCCTCCGAGAATATAATCCCATTGTTCGCCACGATCCCCACTTTGTACCCGTGAATGTGCGCGAACCCCGTCACCATCGTCGTCCCGTATAGCTCCTTGAACTCCGCGAACTCCGATCCGTCCACTATCCGCGCTATTATCTCCCGCACGTCCACCTGCACCCGCAGATTCGTCCCTATAACCCCCCCCAGTTCTGCAGCATCGTACAGCGGCTCCTTCACTTCTTTGTCTGCTGCCACTTTCTTCGGCCAGTTCAGGTTGCTTATACTCCTGCGAGCTAGTACTAGCGCGTGCGCGTCATCAACCGCGAGGTAGTCCGTCACACCGGATACCGACGAGTGTAGCTTTCCCCCTCCCAGATCTTCAGCCGTAACCACCTCCCCAGTGGCAGCTTTGACCAACGGTGGACCCGCCAGAAAAATATGCCCTTGTTCCCCCACAATGATCGATTCGTCAGACATGGCGGGTACGTACGCGCCACCGGCCGTGCAAGGGCCCATCACTACCGCCAACTGCGGGATTCCCAGTGATGACACTGCACACGTTAGCATATAGAAACTTAGAAACCTAGAGTGCGGTTGGGTAAAGTACTTCGCGCTTGGTTGTAGAATATACGCCCGAAATGCTCTTTATCCGGGAACACGTCCTTCTGATGGGGCAGATTCGCACCGCCGGAATCCACCAGATAGATACACGGTAGTCCTACATCTTCTCAGCATATTTTCATCAGAGGCATGAATGGAAGTTTTGGACGTACTGTTCTCCTGCGCGATAGCTTGCGCGCGTAGATGCTTCTTCACAGTGATCGGATAGTACGTCCCGCCTTTAACTCTTTAAACGGGTTAATTATCGTTCTTAATGAATAGAAGGGTGTACGTACGTGCTGTCGTTGGCAACAACCATGCATTCGACGCCGGATACTCGGCCTATACCCGTCACTATCCCGCCCGCGGGCACGTCTTCGTCTTCGTAGAGCTGGTAGCCGGCGAGCTGGGATAATTCGAGGAAGGAGGAGCCAGGGTCTATCAGGGCTGCTATTCGACTATAATTCATCAATTAGCTTCTTAACTCCTCTAATTTAGCTCCTGAGGGTGGAGGTATATACTCTCTAACGAGCATCTTGCCGCGCTCGATATGCTTCTTTCGGTTCTTCTCCGGTCCGCCGAGTGAGATCTTTTTGGTGAGAGCATCTAGTGCCGAGGAGAGCGAGGTCATGGACTCCGCGTTCGCTTTGTAGGTTGCCGAGGAGGTGTCGATGTTTGATTTTAGCGTCGAGACGGCGGAGGAGTGGTGGGCGAATGTGTGCGTTGCTATACACCTACGGGTGAAACTGCTGGTGGCAGTACGCCGGGCGATGCGGGATGCCGCGAGGAGGGCGCGGTGGGAGGACATTGTGATGTTCTTTGTCTATCTATCTATACCTAGGTTAGTGATGTTTGGTGGTGGATTGGAGGTGGATACTTACAGTTGAGCTTAAGATAGCGGAAACGGATTGAGGAAGAGAAGGTGGAGATTGAGATCTCACGATCTTGCAGTATTAACTACCCCTTACCTTCCGTGCGATCCTGCATTTACGTTTACATTTTGGGGAGCTCAGCTGAAGCCGATAATGTCATGATGCAGGACGCACGGTGTGCCGAAGGTAGCCGCGGGCAGATTGGGCTGTCCGTTTCCCCACAAACTTGCGCCGCGTGCGTCGGGCGACTGCCGGAATAAAAGGCAACTGGAATTCTTATTGTCGTATTTCGTATTCACACCAATTGTCATGGTTAGCTTTAGCTCATTCTAATATTCTAATCATCGATATATCGCCGGCTTATATCGTGACGTCGTACGTTACACGGATACATCCCATAAATATCATCAACCGCCCTCCTATCATAATAAACTCCAGCGTCTGGTGACGAACTCGGATTCGAATATCGACAATGAACACCGCACGGCTCGCCCGTCCTGCCTTCCGCTCCCTCCAGCGAGCTTGCGTCCCCTTGCAACCCTTCGCACGGCGTATACTCCCAATTACTACGAGATATGCCTCCACGAAGCACACGCCGAACTTCAAGATGCCCACATCTGAAGAACTGCAAGAGTTACGAGAGCGAGTGCAGGATTTTGCCCGTATGTTCTATATTCTCGACAATATATATACGTGCTAATAGTATCAGGCCGCGAGATACCCGAAGAAGTAGCGGCAAAGACGGATCGAGAGAATGCGTTTCCGAATGAGATGTGGGCGAAGATGGGTGATGCTGGGTATATTTTTATCACATTACACATATGTATGTATGATATGAAGCTGATTATTGTAGATTATTAGGCATAACCGCAGAAGAAGAATACGGTGGTCTGGAACTGGGTTATCAAGCGCATTGTATCGTTCTCGAAGAGTTATCCAGAGCTTCAGGTACCCTTCCCCAAACACAAATAACGTATACATATACACATACATAATCGGTATAGAAAATACTAATAAGTGTTATAGGCAGCATCGGTCTCTCCTACGCAGCCCACTCCCAACTCTGCGTAAACCAACTCTCCCTCCATGGCACCGCCGACCAAAAGACCCGCTACCTCCCCTCCTTAATAGCGGGTACCAAAATCGGCGCCCTCGCGATGAGCGAACACTCCGCGGGCTCCGACGTCGTCTCGATGAAGACCACCGCTAAAAAAGTAACAGACGGCTGGCTCCTCAACGGGACGAAAATGTGGATCACGAACGGCCCGGATGCGGATTTCGTCGTCGTTTATGCGAAAACTTCCCCGGAAAAGGGGAGTAAAGGTATAACCGCCATGGTTGTCGAAAAACCCTTCAAGGGATTCTCGTGTGCTAGGAAACTGGATAAATTCGGCATGCGGGGGTCGAATACTGGCGAATTGGTCTTCGAGGATGTATTCGTCCCTGATGCGAACCAGCTGGGTCCGACGGACGGTGGCGTCAGGGTACTCATGTCGGGACTCGATCTCGAGAGATTAGTACTCTCCGCCGGCCCGATTGGGATCATGCAGGCCGCGATGGATTTAGCACTACCATACACGCATACCCGGAAACAATTCGGTACTCCGATCGCAGAGTTCCAGCTGATGCAGGGCAAATTGGCGGATATGTATACGAAACTTGCCGCGTCGAGGGCGTATACTTATGCTACGGCGCGGGCGGTGGATGAAGGGAATATTGATACGAGGGACTGCGCGGGTGCTATCTTGTACGCGGCGGAGAGGGCGACGGAGGTGGCGTTGGATGCTGTGCAGTGTTTGGGGGGGAATGGGTATATTAATGAGCTGCCGGCGGGGAGGTTGGTTCGGGATGCAAAGTTGTATGAGATCGGGGCGGGGACGAGTGAGGTTAGGAGGATGGTTATCGGGCGGGCGTTTAATAAGGAGTATGCGCAGAGGTAGTCTTATTTGCGGAGACTGGTTTGTATGATATTGAGGGATTGATATTTTTTGAATAATGATGGAATGGGAAGTTTATGAGGTAGTATGCTATATACTGATGTATGTACAACCGTAATCTGTGATAAGTATACATTTATATGCTAAGACTCGCTTCGATTTCCTGCTCCTGTCGTCTGAAGAATTCCTTTTGCTCTCTACACCGTTCGCTCGTGCACATCGGGCACCGAAGGTAGAGTTGCGCACTGCTTTTCGATGAGTTTTCCAAATGGGTCTTTGCGATATCTGCTAGCGCTCTTATGAATATCGGGTCGCCGTTGAGAGACTCGGCTCGTTTGATGCCCGGCTGTTTGGTCGGGCCGATGACTTCAAGGTCGAGCTCAAAGAGGGTTTCAATATGGTCGGCTGTAAACTATCAGTATTTAGCGTAATAAGATAGAATGGGAATACGTACAGGTAAATGCAATGGGTATCAGTAATAAATTTGTCTGCCCCTTCTTGACGTACTCTTCAACGGTAACCGCGGTTTGCGCACCCAGCCACGCCGACGGACCTACGCATATTAGCTTCGCATTACAATCTGGAAGAAAGCAACATACCAACTTGACTCTGCCACACGAGTCTGTACGGATTACTAAAATTCAACCGCTGCATAACAGCCCACACCGTCGCCGCAACCTCAGCGGGATACGGATCCCCCCTGTTTACCACGCTCATCGGCAGCGAATGCGCCGAGAACAATAAAACAACTTTATCCCGATCGCTCTCCGGGTACGTCGACAGCGAACGCTCGATATGACTGGCAAACACCTCCACCAGTCCCGGATGCGTCGGCCACCGATCGATCACTGACCATTTGATCTGGTTTTGCGGATCGTATTTTTTCGATAACCGCCACAGCTCGTTCAGACTACTCCCCGTCGTTGAGCAGCTGTACTGCGGGTACTGCGTGAACGCTACAGCTCTGGTCACCCCGTCGTCGAGCATTTGCTTCACGGTATCCTCCGTTAAGGGATTGGCGTAGCGGAAGGCGACGTAGGGCGTGTGCGGTGCCGTGGCGGGGTTGGTGCGGTCGAGGATGTGGCACGCTTCGCGGGCTTGCAGTTCGGTCCATTTGCGGATTGGTGAGCCGCCGCCTATTTCGGCGTATTGGTGCTGGATTTTGGGCGTGCGGCGGCGGGAGATGAGCGGGCCTAGGTACTTTTGGAGGGGACCGAGGGGGATCAAGTCTTTGTCCATCTGTGAGGGTGTTAGTATGGTATTGAGCTATGGTGTTTGGATAACGTACGAATAGGCGGGAGAGAAAGTCGCCAACTTCGTCGGTTGTGGAGGGACCGCCCATGTTCAGCATTACGATTGCCGTGCCGCCAGTGCCATTGCTGGAGGGTATCGTGAGGAAGCGTCGCGATATACGCCGGGACGTGTCCGAGTATGCCGCTGCTCGGATGACAGTCAGCTGGGTGTTAGCTCTCGTTAGAGCGGTTCGGCTTGAAGGGAGCATCTGGGATGCCAGTCGAGGGCATATAGACGCCATTGCAATATATATGCCGTCGTGTTATCTGCGAAGCAGTTATAGGAAAGGACGCTTGGTTGGATCGAACCTGCGATCTAGTGACCAATTGGCGTGGAAGAGGAATTTATCGGATACGACGGTGCATCGTGAAGCTCTTCACGAGCAGTTTTAAGCGTTTCGTGACAATCGGAGATAGCCCCCAGATCTGATGTCAGGCACTCGGCGATAGCTCTCGCGATCGGACCAATCAGGGCCGGGCCAAAAGTCAGACCATGCGTTGACGGCGTGTTGCCGCTGCGTTGCGATCGACTGGAACGTTGCTGGGTCAACTCTGCTGCCAGCACAGCGTCCGGGGTCAACAAACAACACCGCGACGACAACCAGAAAACACAGCAGATTAATATAATGTTATTAAACATGGTCAACGGGTGGATGCTTATCAGCAGGGTTGCCCGCCGATATCAATTACCTCGCTAATAACAAGCTTCATCTTCACCTCGAGACTACTTCTCTCTCATCCTTCCGTCGCCGCTTCGAGAGGAGCAGCTTACCGCTTCAAGACTCCTTCCGGCGCATTCCAACGGACCTGACCATTGCCCGGACAATCCAGGCACAAGTCGCACTTGTTTTGGTTCTTAGCCTGCGCACTGCATCGCATCTCCAGATTTAATAAAGCACAAAGGCTCCTCGACTTCTTCCCTTACCTGCCATCACCAACAGGGCCACCAGATGCCTTGTGATACTTCTCACCAAGATGTCTAGCTTCAATACACCACCGCGCTTCGGCGCCTCCCAGAGGCCCTTCACGCCTCGACAGAATAACGCTACCTCATCTCCAATCACCTCTCCTCAACCTGCCTCCTCCAACCCCTTACGCAACTCCACAGCAGGTCCCTTCGGCAAGAGCCAAAGGGCCATGTCAAACACAAACAGCGCGACAAAGTCAAACGCAACTTTTGCGCCCACATTCATAAAAAAGGACCCCACATCCCCCAAAGTCGCCTCTCACGGCCTCGAAGGTACCGACTTTTCCGGCAAACGCTGGGTCTGGGTTAAGGACCCGGAAAGAGCCTTTGTCAAAGGTTGGGTAGACTCAGAGGAGGACAATGTTCTCGTCGTCATCTGCGACGATGGCAGCGAGCGCCATGTCCCCTCTGACCAGGTCGACAAAGTCAACCCGGCAAAGTTTGACAAGGCTGCCGATATGGCCGAGCTGACGCATCTGAACGAGGCGTCTGTCGTTCACAATTTACACATGAGATACCAGTCCGATCTTATTTACGTGAGTTTTCAATAGCTCGCTGAGATGCGTTTTACTTACGATTGTTGTAGACATACTCTGGATTGTTCTTGGTCACGGTCAATCCGTACTGCCCGCTACCTATATACACCAACGAGTACATCGACATGTACCGCAATAGATCTCGAGACGAAACGCAGCCTCACATCTACGCCATATCTGATGCCGCGTTCCGTAATCTGTTAGACGAAAGGGAGAATCAGAGTATTTTGGTCACGTAAGTTGAGCTCTTCAGACTAACAGTTAGAATAGCTCTGACGAGAACAGTGGTGAATCCGGTGCAGGAAAAACCGAAAACACAAAAAAGGTCATTCAGTATCTGGCCTCCGTAGCTACCAGCACCAACAGCGCAAAGCAATTCGGTACCCTTGAGCAGCAGATCCTGCAAGCCAATCCCATCCTTGAAGCTTTTGGAAATGCCCAAACTGTTCGAAATAACAATTCGTCCAGATTCGGCAAGTTCATCAGAATCGAGTTTACCGGGAAGGGGCAGATTGCGGGTGCTTACATTGACTGGTATCTGCTCGAGAAATCCAGAGTTGTCAAGCAGAGCGGTGGCGAACGAAATTACCACATTTTCTACCAAGTGCTCCGAGGCGCTACCAGAGAGCTTCGTGATCAATTATTGCTCTCCGGTGACGTCGAGGATTACGGGTACACCAAGAGCGGAAACAAACACATCGCCGGTGTGAATGATAAAGAGGAGTTTGAAGTGCTCCTGCAAGCTTTCCAAGTTATGGGATTCTCAAAGGAAGAGCAGCTCGCATATTTTAGAAACATCGCTGCCATCCTACATCTCTCAAATCTCAACGTTCTCCCCAGCCAGGCCGATAGCGCACGGTTGCCGGACAAGCGCCAAATTGACATTATTTGTAACGTGCTCGGCATTCCGGCTGATACCTTCAGCAAGGGGTTGTTGAATCCAAGAGTCAAGGCCGGAAAGGAATGGGTCAACCAGAATCGCAATGCGGAGCAAGTCAAACAGTCCATCGATGCTCTCAGCAAAGGTATCTACGAGAGAGCCTTTGGCAGCTTGGTCTCCAGAATCAATCAATCTCTCGAACGGCGAGGAGAGGAATCCGGCTTCATCGGTGTTCTTGATATCGCTGGTTTCGAAATCTTCGAATCTAACTCCTTTGAACAGCTGTGCATCAATTATACCAATGAAAAACTGCAACAATTCTTCAATCACCACATGTTCGTCCTCGAGCAAGAAGAATACGCCCGAGAACGAATCGAGTGGAAGTTTATCGATTTCGGTCATGACCTCCAACCGACTATCGATTTGATTGAATTGTCCAACCCGATTGGTATCTTCTCCTGCTTGGACGAAGACTGCGTTATGCCAAAAGCAACCGACAAGACCTTCACCGAGAAGCTTCATTCCTTGTGGGATAAGAAATCGAACAAGTATCGAAGCTCTATGCTGAGCCAAGGTTTCGTGCTCACCCACTACGCCGCTGAAGTCGAGTACTCGACGGTTGGCTGGTTGGAGAAGAACAAAGATCCGTTGAACGATAACATCACCCGTCTCCTTGCTGCATCGACACACCGCAGCGTTTCCGAACTCTTTGCGGACTGTGCTGAGGATGCCGAACATTCCCTCACATCACGATCTCGTGTCAAGAAGGGATTGTTCCGTACCGTCGCCCAGCGTCACAAGGAACAACTCTCCAGCCTCATGACCCAGCTCCATGCTACGCACCCCCACTTCGTCCGTTGTATCATTCCCAATCACCAAAAGAGACCAAAAAAACTCGTTACCCATTTAGTTCTAGACCAACTTCGGTGCAATGGTGTGTTGGAAGGTATCAGAATTGCGAGAACTGGCTTCCCCAATCGTCTGCCTTTTAACGAATTCCGCCAGCGATACGAAGTTCTCACACCCGGTCTTCCAAAGGGGTATTTGGAGGGACAGCAAATCGCGCGCCTCATGCTCGAACAGCTCGGCTTGGACGAGCATCAGCACAGAATCGGTCTTAGCAAGGTTTTCTTCCGTGCTGGCGTTCTTGCCGAACTCGAAGAGCAGCGTGATGCCTTGGTTCGCAGTATAATCACCCGCTTCCAAAGCGTCGCGCGCGGTTACATTCAGCGCAAGATTGCACACAAGAAGCTTTATCGGGCTGAGGCCACGAGGATCATTCATCAAAACCTCCAGGTATACCTCGAGCTCAGTCAAAACCCATGGTGGAAGATGTTTGTCAAGGTCAAGCCTCTTCTCGGCAATACGATGACAAATCGTGAAGTCAAGAAGAGAGATGAGCAGATCCAGCATATGCAAGCGCAGATGAGCCAGCAGGCACATGACCGAGCTAAGATTGAGGACGACAAAAGAAGGACTGAGACTGAGCTTTCGAGAGTTCAGCAAACTCTTGAAGCTGAGCGTGCTCTGGCACTCGACAAGGACGAAATCTTCCAGCGTCTGCAGCAACGCGAGGCAGACCTTTCCGAGAAGCTTAAAGGCGCTTTGGAGGATCAAGAGCAGCTCGAAGATCAACTTGACGAGTTGATTGCTGCCAAGAAGAAAGTCACCGATCAGCTCGATATTAGGAGGAAAGAGCTCGACCAGGCGGTCAATCTTATTGGGGCGTTGGAGGAGGAGAAGCGCAACCTGCAAGCGAAGCTTGATGACAACGATGCTAAGCTCAAGGCGGCAACGGATCAGCTGGACAACGTTAGCGTTACCGAGAGCAAGCTGTCCAAAGAGGTTCATCTGCTTCAAAGCCGACTTTCTCTTAAGGAGAGGAAAGTCCAGGAGTTTGAGCAGTTGTTGCTGAAGACAGATAAGGATCTCGAAGAGAAGTACAATGCTGCAGTAAGTTTATTCCTATTCTATAGTAAATATGTACACTAACAAAGACACTAGACCAAGAGCTTGGAGACAACTCGGAGACAGAATAACGACCTTCGAGCGGAGAACAACAATGTCCGCCAACAGTTGCAAGATCTCTCAAAGACCTCTACTGACTTTGAGGGATTGATTCGGCGAAAGGAGAGCGAGCTGTCATTGGCTCTTGCTGATCTCAAGAAGCATCAGATTGATCGTAAGACCTTTGAGGATGAGCGTCATCTTCTCGTCTCCAAGCAAGAAGAGCTTCAGAAGAAACTCCGTACTGCTGAAAATGCTACTGAAAATGCAAGGATGTTGAAGACCCAATGCGAGCGGGACGCTAACGAGGCTCGCAAGCTTCTCGAGTCCAAGATCTCAGAGGATGCTAAACTCGGCCAGGGGCGCCGTCTGCTCGACGAACAGATCAAAGCCCTCAAGACACAGTTGGAAGCTGTTCAAGGAGAATTAGAATCAGAGCGTAAATCAAGAGCCGATATTCTTGCAGACAACGAGACTCGACTTGCTACGATGAAGCGAGATCACGACGCCTTATCTATTGCCAAGGTCACCATCGAGAAGGAGCTGTACGGACAACAAGATACACTTCGCAAGGCTCTTGAAGCTCGATCGCAAGCAGAGAGAGAGAAGCGGGACATTCAACTTGATCTTCAACGTCTGCGACAACGTGTTGAGAACAACGAGTCTACGAGAGCCCAAGCTGAGGCCGCTAATGAACGTCAGCTCTCCCGTCAAGCTGAGGAGCTCAGAACCACCCTCAAGAAGGAAATTGATCAGAAAGACAAACTTCTTTCTCAGGCCGAATCTGACCGCGAGAATCTCACTGCTGAGATCCGACGCTTGACAAAGCAAATCGACGATGGCGAAGCGTCCAAGCGGGCTAACGAACAGGCGAAGAAGAGATTGGAGCAGGAAATGTCCACGCTTAAAGCACGTCTGTTGTCCTCCGAGCATGACAATCGCGCTCTTCAGAACAAGATCCAACAGAAGAATCTCGAGCTCGCTAAATCTAGTTCAAAGGCAAGCGAACAGTTTAGAGACAAGATTGTTCAGCTTACTGCAGATAAAACGAAGGCTGCGGAGGAAGAGAAGAAACTCCATAACCAACTCAGCGATGCCCAACTGAAGATCATATCTTTGGAAAAGCAGAAAGAGAAGCTTGCTCTTGATCTCGAGGATCTCAGTCACGAAGTCTCCAGAGAACACAAGAACACCCGAGTCAACGAGAAGACCGTTACAGGTCTTCAATCTCAGCTCTCTGAAATCAATCGCAATCTAGACGTCGAGAAGCAAAATACAGCACAAGCGCACGCCAATAACCGTAAACTGCAAAGCTCTCTGGATACTGCGAATGCAGAGCTTGAAGATTGTCATAGATACTTGCTTGAGTTGCAGAGGGTGGTCGAACATGAAGAGACTTCCGTGAAGATCCCCGGCCGTGCTAGGAAGAAGTCCGGAGCTGCTGTTGACATGGCGTCGACCTTTGAGGAGATCAAGCAGAAATTGCGAGTAGCCGAGGAACGCCGTAACCGTGCTGAGGCTCAGCTCGCCGAGGTGCGCAGAAGACACCAAGACGAGGTTATGGATTTGGAGAACCGCCATTCCGTATCTCGAGCGACTCTCATGGAGGGTATGGAGAACCTGCCACCATTTGGCTCACCTAACAAGCAAACCTTTGGAACACCAACGAAGAGGACAATGTTCAATGCAGCTGCAGCACATGGCTCACCTCGCACGCCTACTAAGCGTGTGGATCAGTTCAATCCTGCAATTTTCGACTCTGGTAAGACGGATCGGACGATGGATACCGTCACCTATCAAGACAAGATGGATCTAGCTACCGATCTTGAAGAGGCGCAGAATAAACTCCAGATTGCCGAGATGGAGAACAGACATCTTCGAGCTCAGCTGGGAGACCAGAGCGGCCAACAGCCCGCCGCTGACGGTTCCTCCAATCGAATTCTCCAACGCCTCGAGCGTGAGAATAACCGTCTGCACCAGCAACTTGACCAAGAGACCGAAAAATTGTCCGCCCTCGAGGCTTCTATGAGATCCGGCGAGCTTACAGCCATGGATTTACAGAACAAGTCCCACCAAGAGCTGTTTGATCTCATCTGCGCACAGGAGAAGTCTCGCAAGTCGCTTTTGGAGTATTACAACGCGACGAGGTCAGATCTTGCCGACGCTCACAGGCTGAACGAGAGATCCAAAGGATCCAAGATGTCTCTTGAAGTTGAACTTCGCGACCTTCGTGGTGAACTCGACGATCTTGTCGCACAGCGTGACCAGGAGCAGTTCGAACGCAGCAACCTGCTTAGTGAGAACGCTGATCTCCAAATCCGCTTGGATGCTGAGAGTGCCAGAAACCATGATGTTTCTTCTAGCGCCGCGTTGTATAAAGCTCGTGCTGAAGAATACTACAGCAAACTCGAGCAGGCCGAGATTGCAGTCATGCAAGCAACAAGAGCCGCCGCTTTTGCAAAGACCCAAGCTAGGGAGGCGGAGGATACCGCTGCCACCGTTATCGCCGAGAGACAGCAGACCGAGGCTATGTTTGAGGACATGCAGAGGGATAACCAGAGATACGAGGAGAAGGTGTGTAAACGAGCACTCATCACCATGATTGGGCGATTACTAACGAATTGTAGATCGAGGACTTGCAAGCCGATCTGGCGGATGCCCTGCAATCCAAGAAACGCCTTCAACATGAGATTGAAGACTACAGGAACCGACGCGAGATTGAGCTCGAAGACAAAGAAGGCTCGATCGAACAGATGCGCAAGAAGTTCCAGACTGAGGCTTCGCAGTACCTCAAGGATCTTGAGGCGGAACGTGAAGCTTTGGTTTCGTCTCGATTTGAGACTCAGTATGTTTTATACCTTCTTCCTCATTCTTGCATTCGCCACTAACAAGTGTTCAGACGCCTTCGTGAGGAAATTGATGAGATGCGTAGTAAGTGGGAGGATGAACTTTTGAACAGCAATACTGCCAGCAAGGAACGTGCTAGACTTGAGGTCAAGCTTGCCGATATGACTGCTTCTCACGAACAGGCTATTGGTGCGCATAACGAGATCCAGACACGTATGGTATCTCTTCTCAGCCAGAACAGAACCCTCAGAGAATCCGTTGAGGCCGCACATTCCGAACGTGACCAGTTACAGAAGGAGAAGAAGGCAATCGAGCAACGCCTTTCCGATGCCTCTCGCCGCTTGGAGGAGCTTGCTAATGGCGACTCTTCAACCGTTCGCGTTGCAGCTGGAATGGACCGTGAGATCTTGGATTTGAGGACCTCCCTTGCTCAACAGGAGGATGTCGTTGCGGCAGCCGTTGACAAGATGAGACGATCTGAGGCACTTGCTTCAGAACTTCAGAGAGATCTCGCACAACAGAGAGACTCGAATGGGGAGTTACACAAGGAGAAGTCTACACTTGAGAGAGCTGTCAGAGATCTCCAGCTTAAGGTTATGGATATGGAGACCAAGAGCTACACTACCGGCTCGAAAGATGTCAAGATTCTCCACAGTCGCATCCAAGAGGTACGCTCTCAGAACCCTTCTATAATTACGTCATGGATGTTTACTAATATATTATATAGCTTGAGAATCAAATCGAAGAAAATGAGCGACAGAGAAGCAAGTCTGAACGTTCGACCAAGAATGTGGACCGCACCGTTCGTGATCTCCAGCAGCAGATCGAACGGAAGGAGAAGACAAACTCGCAGATGCAAGAAGATATGCAGAGGAACAAGGAGAAGGTTGAAAGATTGCTCAAGACTATTGAGGAGCTTCAATCATCGGATAGCCAGAACCAGCTTACTGCCCGCCGAGCCGAGAGAGAGCTGAGAGAGGAGAAGGAGAAGTGCCTGAGACTCGAGAGGGAGTTGGAGGGTATGAAAAGCTTGAGTTCTAGGATTGGAGCTGCAGCGGATAGAAGTGAGAGGGGTAGCGTGCACGGCGGTGTGCATATGACGAGGAGCAATACACTCCAACCGGTTGGTGAGGAGGGTGGTGCTTTTGCGGCAAAGAGGAGGATATTTTCTAAGGATGGAGAGGCTGTGAAGAACTTCATTTAATTGTCGAAGAAAAATGATATATTGGGGTTTCATAGGCAGCGGGTGGCGTCTGTTTTTTTGTGTCTTTGGAAGCATATATATGATTTTTTTTTCTTGCATGCGGTACGGTGGTAAAAGTAATGGGGATTTGCATTACTGGGCATGCATTTCCTTAGGCGTTTTGCTTCAAATGTTGTTTCTTTTTCTTGCATCTTTTTAGATTCATTGAGGATATTGAGGACTCGAAGCTGTGCTTGTTTGGGATGAAGTTATGTGCTTCGCGGTTGTATAATGCATTGGCAGGATACTTTTAGCTTAATGGTGAATGAAAGGAATGAGGTTTACTCTATAATTTCGTACATTTTGAGGCGATACAGATCACGCGTCTAAACTCCAAGTATGGGAAGATCTTAAATTCGCCAAATTCATCAGCCAGTATAAATGGTTATATTAAACTTCATGCGAGTAAGGTATCTTAAGTAAAGCACTATTATGTCTTGCTGTAGAATCAGAACTGTAAACAATCCGAGGAGGAAGGCTCAATTTTTTCTTTGACAAACAGATGGCATATCAGCATTCAGAATCATTCATCCCCCATCCAGGGTATACCCGAACCAAAAACTCGTGTAAAAAATCGCTGGCCCCCAGCCCTGGGTATTCGTTCTCCAAAGAGTCACCCGGTTGAATATTTGGAGGAAGTCCATATTCGGATGTATACACCTGACTAGCATGTCTCGCATCAGGCCAATAAAACATCTCCGGGTGCTTCTAGCGGCCAGCGGGGAGTTCATCGGGTCTAACACCAGTGCTCATAAACCGGAAGAGCATCTCGAGCGTCCAGCCGTTCTCGTCGCGTTTGTTAAGCGATGCTTGAGAAGTGGGACCGATCGATTTTTTAATTATCCGTCCGTCGTGATCGGTTTTTAGACCGGTTTGGATCCTGGCGATGTCGCCGCTGACGCGCTCGAGTTCTTCTTTTGTGAAGTCGGCTTCCCAGTCGCGGGAACGCTGTTCTTTGATGACGGCTTTGAGCGCCCACCGGCGGTTACGGCGTTTACCGCCTTCGCCGCCGGCTGCAGGGTCATCGTTGTCGTCTGCCATGTCGTCGTCGGAATCGTCATCTGAAGGGTTATCTTCTTCCTCGTCTTCCGATTCAGCGTCGTCGCTGGTTGCGGGTTTGGGTTTACCGTCCGGGCCGAGTTCTGCGGCGGATTTGAGCGCGAGACCTTTGTCGCGGCCGGCGGCGAGCCATTCTTCGACTTCTGGTGCGAGCTTTTTGCGGAGGAGGAGGTTTAGGAGGTTTTCTTGAGTGCGCGCGGGGAAGGTTGGGAGCGGGTACGCGACGGTTGAGGATAGGATTGGGGAATGTTGGTGTAGGGTGCGAGAGAGGGTTGAGAGCTGGGAGTTGAGGATTGCCAGTTGGGCGGTTAGTGTCGGCCTGGGAAGATATATATATATATATTAGCTTTACTGATGCTGTAGCTATGAATATGATGAGGTCGTCGCGATACAGGGATGTGGGATGGCATGCACTGACCAGGGAGGGAGAGGGTCTGCTGTGCGCAGGTCCTGCAGGAGAGAACCGATCGATTGAGTCAGGAGACCGAGCTGGGTCCGAAGACGGTCCAGGCCTTCGACGGGGACGTTGGGAGCAGATGATGACATGGCCGAGGGGCGCAGTGGTGGAGGAGTGAAGAGAGTGAAATGAGGTTGCAGTTGGCGAAGTTACAGTTGGCGAAGTTGAAGCCAAAAGCAACACCGAATATACAACAATCCCCAAAGTTCAATATATACTAGTCTCGAGTCCAGGCGTGCCAGCAGAATATGTACGATCAATCTAGGGAGACTAGGCAGTCTTGAGGACAGATATCTTATTTGTGGGATTGATTAGTTGATTAAAATTCCAAGTTAAAAGGTACATATTTGGGAAACGACTTCCAGCTTCCCAGGCGAGTGATCAAGCTAACACAAGTCTGACGAGTCATCCGATTCTCCTAATATGCACAGCGGGCTCTTCAATATTTCTTCTCTTGTTTTGCAATTTTCGCATACAGTTGGGCCCCATAACAAATCCTTCAGTCTCTGACGAAACGCCCGTTTTGACATATTAACATATATGCACCCGGCACCCGGCACCCGCATGGCATCTAATATCATGATACAAGGTACCAGTTAATTAAATTTCACGAAGAATTGAACGCTTACATCTGGCGCCTGTTCCTCGATCCTCTTTTATAGCTTTGTCGTGCGGTTTCCTTCTTTTCTTGGAGAAGAGTTTTGTCCCATACCTGAAAGGTATTGGTTGATGAAGGATCTGGACCCTTGAATCTGCAAGATCACTTTTCGAGTGTGTCCAAGGCGGTTTTTGACTCTCTGGTGAAACTTACGCTTTGGTGCAGCCACAAGCTCCAGAGAATATCCGGATCGCGACCATAGTGTTTTGGTGCTTCTGGAGTAGACCAGATACAGTTAATGTGAGACAACAGTGGTAGATTTTATCAATATCACAATAACTTGAAGTATATGAATAACTGCCTCTGTGGCATCTTTACATGTCTGAAGACACTTTTGATATTCCAGAGGAGATTCAAGCCAGGGATCCTGTACGAATTTAGCTAGATTGTTTCCCTCGGCTCTACCTAATGTGTCATAGAAAATACCCTCGCGAGGACTGATTAGATGTGGCACCAGCGGGTGGTCTCGTGTTCGATGATTCAGGCGTGCGGCACTGAAAATTGAAGGGCTCCGGGCGACTGATATAAGGCACTCCGAGTCGCTTGATGTCACTTTCAACTCATCGTTGTCGTCACGTTGATTATCGTTCCGCTGGAAGCTAGCGCTGCTGCTGCTACTGCTGTCTGGAGATGTCTTGGATTTAAGATTGGGTTTGTATTGTGGTGCTGGGGTCGGTATTTGGAACAATACATCTTTGTGTATTCGGCATCAGAATCTGGAGAATCGATTGAGGTATAGCTCTTCCTCAAGATAAATTGCGGGGTCAATAGGATTGATGTGGCCATACGGGGAACAGTTGTCATTTTTTTCTTCGTTGTTTTTGTTGGAGTCTGTGGGAGGGGTGCTGATAGGGTAGGCTGGTAGACGATCCTGGTCTGTTGTAGCCTGTCCAGCTCTGGTTCATAAACGTACTTGTGTATTGTATCTATATTTGACTGGGATTGTGAATTGTAAGAATATTCTGTTGGAAATGCGTGTATCTGTGAGTTAGAATCCGTTTACAATTGTACAAATCTCCGCTGGATTTCTTAATGTCGCATCGGGAGGGCAATTGAGTGTGATATACGCTGGAACCTCAACCTTTCGTATAACGCGCGGGAAGCCGAGGCTTGCTTTAAATCTGTTTCACCAACTGGACACTTTAACTATTGAAGAAGTTTATTTTGTTATCGACGTTTTCTGACATGAAGTAAGTCGAACGTCGCAAGCCAGCTGTCATCCAAGGTATCACCAAAAACTAACTGAGCTGAGCAATCAACCAAAGAACCCGAGTCTGGGTTATACAATACGCACGTGGCTTAGGAGTCGTAGAGAGAGAGCAAATAAACATTATTCAGAATATTTTCAAGCTTCGAAGTACTGACGACGACGTTGCAAAGTTAAAAAAACAATACATTATTATTTTCAATAATATTCGGTATATTTCAACAAACGTAGCACATGGCGACTCCGATAACTAGTACCCGTACTAGTACTACATTAGAATTTATATTTCCGTAGATGGTTTAGTCTCCGTTGCATGTTATCATTCCGTTGGCTGGTAGCAGCTATGCAATTATGTGGCACAGCGCGCGTGGAGACGGCACAGTGCAGCCGTGATTCCGTTTATAAAGGCATTTCGAGTCAGTCTACCTTTTCTGAACTCATTTCTTGTTTGCGAAGAGTTCGCTTTGCACTCGTGAACCAGAGCTGCATAAATCAACTTCGAGGGCTGACGGTTTGTGATAACGTTTGATCGATCAGGAGAAGACACTGTGTTTGAGGACGGCAGAAGTCGGTGGCGGTATAGTATGTCGTCGGCTAGATTTCCAGACCCGTTCTCTAAAGTATGATTGCTCTAGGTCTGTGCGAGGCTCTTGGTTCAACGTTGAACACTGTACATGTGAGTGGTCTCAGATGGAGCGGGAAATGGGAGCGGCTGAGAATAACGAGTCCACAATCGGTTCGAAGTATGTGTCTTCTTCCAAGGAAAAGTTAGAGGTAATCAATCAAATTAATCCGAAAGGATATGATATATGATATCGGACAACCAGGATTGTCCGTTCCAAGACTTTGTGGTACCTTACGGCCAATTAATTGATTATTAATATGGGCTGCAACTTGACGTTGTGCCGCTCAAAAATTGCCGAATCGGGAAATCACGGACAAAATGATTTAATTAACGAGCGACATCCAACCGCCCCTTCCTTATTCTTCTTCCCAACCCTCCTCCCTTCATCAACAACGACAACAACAACAACCTCGTCCCATCCATCCACCACCACCAACTTCCCCCTGCTATCCGAAAATCATCACGGCAAATAAGAGTACTCTGCAGAACACCTTCCATCATGTCTACCTGTCCGGTAGTCCCGTCCTTCAGCGGTATTCGGATCCCTCCGTCGACGGGAAAACGCCCGATGCCAGCCCGACGCCCGATGCCAAAAGCAAGGCAAGCCTCCCTATCCGCCGCGAGCGCGACTGCGAAGTCACCAACTACTCCGAAACACGAAATAGTAAAGCCGACACTTTCTATATCTCCGTCTGCCGCACCTCCTGTGACGCGAGATGATGGTCCAGAAGAAGGCGAGATCTCGGATGATGAGGATGATCATTATTCCCCTCGAGAGGCAACCACTCCTGTCTCAACCCACACATTAAACTCCATGGATGCAGCTTCTTTAAATCAGTTGACACCCGCGATCCCTATATTCCTCAACTCCACGAATACGAAGCCGAGCAGTCACCAGGCTGCACGAGAACGACTCAACCTGAACAGTAGGATGCCCCTCCTTGCTTTCTCCTTTTTTTTTTTTTTTTCCGACTGAATTTCAGCTCTAACCCGATAACTGTGCTCGTTAGCTTTACGTGGAATGGAAGCCCCCCAACCTCTAATGCAAGACCTGCGAAAAAACGCACTGAGTGCTGTGATGTATCTAGCGTGTTCTGCAAAACTATCTTTTGACGACATTGTTGGTGAAGGTGTTGATCGAAGAGTTCTTGCCAAGTTCTTTGACCAGCTTAGACTCCCAATACCTTCATCCGAGCCTCGGGAGCCCTCAAAGCCTACACATGTCACTAATTCTACAGCTTCCTCCAGTCTCGGAACAAATGGTGCTCAGGTTCTAACAACTCAGAACATTCCGATAAGCACAAGCATTGGAATTGCAACCAACCCTGTTGCTTCGTTACCTCCTAAACCCCCCGTTGTTACTGCCCCTAAAACTCTCACTCCCAAGCCGGAGACCGTGGTGTCTCGATTTAACCAGGCTATCCCAGGGTTGAGCCTCTTTCAGAATGCCGGTGTTCCGGTTACCCCGCCAGTTGTTACTCCGCTTATTGTAACGCCACCCACTCCAACGCTGCAATCAGATTTGAATGGGCAAGACACCTCTGAAGCTACCCAAGCCAACACGGCTCCACCTACATCTATTCGTGGCAGGAAACGACCGGTTGCTGCTGATTTTGACAGCGAGACTAAAATTTCCTCCTCTCATGCGAAGCAACCCAGATTCGGGAACAGGCAGAGCCTAGAAACCAGTCAGCTAATCTTCGAAGTTAGCGACAATGAAGATGACGGTCTCAAAACTGGACGCCTCACATCACAGCCTTCAGGCCCATCAAGACCGGATAGCACAACTCCTGAAAACAACGAGAAGCTCGGTGAAAGTCTTCGCCAGAAGGAACTGGAAATCGAAAAGATGAGACAGAGAATTATGGCCATGAGTCGAAAGAAAAAACTCGCTGCTGTCGGAGAGACAGGATCTGGCCTTTCTAGCCAATCTTCTACTCCGGTGCCAGTTCCACCATCCGCTGATTTCATGACCGCAAAAGAAACCCAGTTGGAACAAGTGGAAGAGTTTCTTCACCAAACTCTCGGTCAAATCGAAGCAGGCAATATTCAGCCCGCCGTTGCAGAGGTTGCAGTGAGTCTCGTTAATACCGAGCTCCTGGATGTTCAAACCAAAACCGCCGAGTTGAACCTAGAACCGTCCCCTGGTGATGTTGCGATCGAAGACGTGCCCTCTCAAGACCTCGCCGGCTCAATATCTGATAAGCTAGGTGACGAGGAAAATCGAGAACCCGAGTTCGTCCCTGAAAACAATTCCCAAGTTCTCACAGAGCCAAAATCAGCAGAGACAGAATGCTCTTCTTCGGATGATGACTCGTTCCACACAACTTCAATAGAATTGGACGTTGATGCCGATGAGACTGTGGAAGATGCCGCAGGGTCTCCGATGGACCTATCTGATCTAGAATCTAGCTCCAGTGGGCCGGAGTTGGAATCAGGATTGCCATCCGAGGGAGAGGCCGATTCTGAAGGTATAACACAAACGCAGCTATTCGTCGGGTTTAAAATCTATCAGGCTGATGTGTATTTTAGTTTCCGACTCCGACGATGCTGGCTCGGATGACAGCAGCGGTAACTCTGAAGGCGATGTTGAGATGCGTGATAGCTCTCTGAGCGGGAGCCCAGAACTTGATACCGCCTCCAGCGTTTTGGAAGAGCCGGCAGACGATGATGGCTATGATCCAGAGTCCCGCAAAACCGACATAGGTGAGGTCTCAACTCCACTGGAGAATAATGCTGGGGTCTTCCAGGATCAGGCGTTCAGTGTCATGGAAATCCCCCAGTTCCAACCGACAGCAACTGTAGCTCGAGCTCCTCCACCGGCACGAAAGAAGGGCGAATTTGTACCTTACGAATCAGCCCTTTCGGGATTCAAATCCTTCCGATATCACCCAAATTTCAACGATCTAGTTTCCCAGGGATTCAAGTCACTGACCTATAGTAATCACATTGACTCCGAGCTGCCAATCTGCGATTTTGAGACTCGGGGCGGGAGTTGCAATGACCCTCAGTGCAGATGGCAACACTTTCGTCAGATGGCCATACCAGGTGCGTTAACAGAGTGCGAATAAACTGAACGCGATCATCACAGAAATCGCATAGCTCGTTCCTATCGGCCAATAGGCTGTATGGGATGGCACTTGGCTCCCTTTTATCTTCCCCTTCTACGCATAGCAGTCGCCCTAC
The DNA here is from genome assembly GCA_036971405.1 of Orbilia quercus. NCBI lineage: Eukaryota > Fungi > Ascomycota > Orbiliomycetes > Orbiliales > Orbiliaceae > Orbilia > Orbilia quercus. The sequence goes on from JAJTUE010000012.1 coordinate 972,180, forward strand.
TTTTGGGACTCTGCCTGGAAGAACCCTCCCAACATTCGTTCTTGTTGCAAGCTATTACCTCTCTCTCTCTTTTTTGTGTTTGCTAATCTTCTAACTACTCCCTTTCCGTTCACCCTTGTGATTTTCTTGCACAGAGGATAAAATCCTTTTAGAATTAGCTGAACCCGACCGCAGTCTATCTGACGAGGAGAAGGACAAATATAAATCCGATCTCGTTCAAACAATTTCGCAGCTCAACGGCGGAAGCATGGGCGACTTTGACAAGATCGCCAACGAGATTGTTGAGTACCGCCGACAAAAGCTTGGCTCGCATCGAATAATAAAAGATGTTGAGTAGGATGGGTCGGCGTTTTACTGCGACATTGGATAAGTATCTCTTCACCCTCGGTCTATATTTTCTTTTTGCCCTAAGCGCAAGGATTTTTTTACGACTACTTGCGCCCTCCTTCCGCATTGTCTTTACTTTTCTTTTTGATACCCCTTTGCCCTCTAAATTCTTATAACTCGGCTTCTGGCGTCTCGGTATTGATTTCTACAATTTCGCGACTACGGCAACGTATTGATTTTTCGAGCGACCTGATTTTAAAAACACGAGCTTTTAATTACACACGGATGGTGTGCAGCAAAATAGTAGCGCTCTCTTATACGACTGGAGGCACGCGTGTAACAACAACATAGCTTGAAAAAAGTATATCCAACACTGAAAGAGATGGAAGATGATATTGGGTATATTTATAAGATTCGACTGCAGTAACATTCGATTTGAATAAATTGCGCCGGCAAGCTAATTCACAAGATTCTTTGTGGTTGAGGAGAAAAAGAGCAAGAAGAAGAATAAGAATCAGTTCAGCGTGCTTTATAGTAGTATCTGGCGGCTTTAGTCCTTTTAGACAAGAAGGAAATAATACACTTTTTGAATATTTTATCTTTATTACCTGCGTTCTTAGGATTTCCCTAGGAGGCCAATACTTGCGGTTCTAATTAGCATAGCGAATGAATTCACTCTTATCTTATCTGATTGTTACATTCTTGATCATAGCATTCCCCGGTATGGTATATTTAGCGTATGGTGGGAAATGAAGCCGGATAAGTCGGAGATGTCTAACAAGTATTAAATGCTTGAACTGCAAACGGCCAGTGAGGTTTCTGTTCGGAACGCCGTGAGTGGGAAATTGGATCCCGTGAATTGTATTATAAATTGTAAATTTGATCGAAATGTCTTCTCCACAGGTCTACGCACGCCTATAATAGACTGCGGACTGTGCGGATATATGACGCGGCATGAATTTGCCGCCGAACAAGGGCCTAAGACAGATCTGTTTGAAACTGAGATCAAACGTTGGAGCGGACGAAGATGTTTCTCCATGACGGTAAATCCTATTATGCATAATAATTACTTAGGTATCCTGTATATTTTGGATATTTGATAAATAACATTATGCTAAGATCATTGAATTGAATAAAATATCTACGGTGGCCGGTATGATATGCCAAGAAGACATAATTAACAAGCCAACAGGTACCTCAAGTTGGCAACAGTTGGCTGTACCTTCACCGTCGACGCAATTTCCGTCTGATTTTGAGTGTCCAGGCGAAAGCCAATTTGTGTGAGGCGACCGGATGCGAGACGGACAGACTGTTTGAGAAATGTGTTGTGGGAAAGGTCAACGTAATCGCCTCCGCCAGCTTCCTTTTAATCAATCGCATCGGCCGCCCCCCTGGCCACCACCTCCTTCCCTCCACTTCCACCACCACCACCACCCTCACCGATACTCTCCTTCCATCATCATCACCACTACCGTTGAGACCATAATAATATCATAATTAAAGAAGACACGTCGATACACACGCTTGAACAGCTGCCATGCGTCTCTTGCATCTGGCCACCCTCCTCTCCCTGGGAGCCGGCTCCCTAGCTATCCTCATCCCACCATCCGACGCCCTCAACAACAACAAGGAAGTCGTCTACAAGGCCAAGCCCGTTGACTCCAAGCGTCCAAAGGTCGACACCCACGGCCTTTCTCCCGAGGCATACGCTATCGCCCAGCTCACCCAGACAGTCGAGCTTCCCTGTGACTCCTGCCCCTTCCCGATCAGCAAGGATGGTAATACCTTCGATCGAACCCCGAACAACCTCGTATTCACGCTTTCCCTCGACCCCCGCAAGCGAGACATAATCAACCTCAACGGCCGGGCCATGTTCCCCGTCATCTACGCCGCCCAGGACCCCCATGTCTTCACCGTCTCCCAAAAGTCCCTGACCAACGGTGCCACCGTCCAGTCCCCCGTCGACATTGACCTCTTCATCGAAACCGACCAATCCGGCCTTTCCCGTCTCCGTCTCCACGTCCTCGCCGTCTGGGGATGGAAGACCCAAGCTACCATGAAGATCCTCGAATTCCCCGTCTTCCAAAACAATGCCGGCGAGGTCTTCATCGGCGAAGTCCACGTCCGCGAACCCACACCAGCCGAGGCCAGCGCTGTCCTCTGCAAGGACAACGTGTTCTGCAGATGGAAGGCCTACCTCTATGACACCCTCCACCGAATCGCCTCCAACATCCACAACAGCGTCAACGGTGTTCGCAAGGGCTGCCACGGCAAGAAGAAGTACCAGCGTCCACCACACGCCGTCTCCACTGAGCGACCGCACAAGGGCCACCACGGCAAGCACCACAAGGAGGAAAACGAGCAGAAAGATCAGGCAGAACACCCCGAACGTCCCTTGAGATGGTTCCAGTGGATCGGTCTCGTCATCCGCCTCGTCCTCGCCTGCTTGGTTATCGCCGCGATCACCATCACCATCGGTCTCTTCTTCACCTTGATCGTCAGCACTGTCATCCACGTCGCCGTTATCTCTTGGCTCTTTGTCACTGGGAAGTCTCGCTCTTGCAGACGCCAGACTCCAGCCGACGAGGAGGAACAGGGTCTCATCTCCAAGGAGGAAGAAAGCCAACTCGAGGCCCAGGAGTACCGTGACGATCTACCAATCTACTCTGAGAACCAGGAAAAGCAGTAAATCCTTCGCCCTGCTGTGCATACTGCAGCGAGAACTAAAAATCAGAATGGACGTCTTGTCTTGTCTCTCGTATACGAGTAGATATGGGAATTCACGCAGACCAATAAATCTCTCACACTTGGAAAAAAAGAATAAAATAAAAAAAAGGGAAAATCAATTGATAAACGGAACTGTTAACCGGAGTCAATTTTGGAGAATCGTTTTTTGGGACATTAACAAATTGTATTCTTTACATGAGCGATCAGTGTGCTTTTAAAATCAAGAAAATCAAAAGAGAACCTTAGGACTGACGGGTCTTCTCTGTTTTTCCCCACCATCCTTCCACTTCCTCTTCCTCAAGAAGCGTTAGGATATCAAATTATGGGACCGGGTGGTGTTTCAATACTGGTTCGTTCGGGTGCTTCTGGTTCTTCTGATATGTTTTTACTTCTTCCCTTTGTTATAGGACAGGATAAGTTTGGAATTGCGAAGGGGTATAGCGGCGGTGCCCGGGGGAATATATCATATCATCATTCATATTTTGCTGGCTAGGCTATCTCTATTTTCTCATAGTTATTATCAATATCATCATTTGATTATGGAATATTATATCACTTTATTTTTGGGGTCCACCCTCAACATTCGAGACGAGTCTCTGTCCACTGGATGCAACAAAGAACGAACCCCAAACAACGTGTTTGAACACGTTAACTTTGTCAGGATAATGTGATTGTTTCCTCTTTCATGCATTCGCCACCCGTGACATCATGGTACTCCTACATTTTAGATTACTTTTAATCCCAGAAGTTCGTACCGGTACCGAGTTTATTGCTGCACTACACTACCTCGTCCAGGGGTTCTTCGAGTGTGTTACGGTATCACACGATCTTCCGGGGGTTCCTGGCTAGAATTACTCTTTAAATGCATGAATATTTGTAGGTTCCGCGGGAATGGGTACCTACTCTGGGGTAACGGATGTACGTATACGGAATACTCGCATGTTATATTCCGGAAAAATGACAATCGGGTTTGCTATGCTCACTAAGTATTATTTCATCGATGGTAAATTCCCCACTGAGCTACAACAGCTTGAGCTCTGTCGTCGGGTACTGTGGTATATATATAATTATATTTTTAGCAAGTGGTAGCTGCTGTATTACTTTTTAATTTTTTCATTTCGATCAATGTTACTTTATATGTCTTCCTCGAGAGGATAGACTTCATATACAAGTTGTGAAAAATCATAGCAATTCGATATAACATAAATATAAATTCAAAACAAAAATTTTTTTGAAAGAGAAGACCGTGAAGGGACCGTGGGTTTGAGATATCTTGTCAGCAAACGTACACATGCGCAAAGCGAAATATGTAAATAAAAATGAATTTGTGATCATATTGAGAGTTAATTGTGAACATTAGGGGCAGCTTAAAATAAAAAGTAAAAGAAAAATAAGAAAACAAAACAGGCAAGCGATGCAAATAGAAGATATAAATAATAGAAAATAGGTAACAAAAAGCAGAAAGTCGTCTCGTGCAAAATGGAATAAACGATTCAAACACATTACTGAAACAGTACTTTGTGAACGCCTTCAGCCATATATCTAAACTCAATAAATTCTCAAACAAACAAGCAAAGGAGAGGATCAATAAGAGAGAGGGAGAGAAACGTGGGAGGACATCAGATTGGAGATTACGTTTCTCCATTTAACGGTTGAATTTTTTTGCTTGTTGATAAGAATTAAAAAGATTTGGATAAAAAAAATGAAGAAAAAACGGAACGCTTTCACAGACAAAAATCGACAGACAAATTGATCATAAAATAAATATAAAAAAAAGCAAAGAAACCTCTCTGTTACCCCATATACCCAGACATATAAGGAATACTAGTTCTCGTTAAAAAAATCATACACATGATCGTAGGGGTAATTATGTGTGTGTGAAACGCAACAGCGAGGTATCCAGACGTTAGCGGAAGGAGGGGGAAATGACACAGGTGATTTGATTCGAGGGGTCCAAAAATATTTTGTGCGTGCGGGTAGTGTTCCCAATATGTCCAAGAATGAAAAAAAAAAAAAAAAGATAGAGGTCAGGTGTGCCAGCGGTATAAAAGGACGATGGAAAGAAAAACCAGTTTCAATGCTACAATTTGGTATGGCTTGTGCGTGTGTAAGTGGGAAAAGGATTTTGACAGAAGGTGTGGGCTTTTTCTTTCCGATGAACAGGCTCCAAGAAATGAAGTACAGGATGCCGTCTATTTTGATTATGTAGATCCAGAAACCAGTATATATAATCCCAGATGCTGAATGGTCCTCAAGGCTAGTCATTCTGGCAAGAAAGATATCCAAAAGTAGATCCAGGAAGCCCGGTGGTGATTAAATCCCAGGAGAGTCGAGAGTAAGGGCGGTATTAGATTTAAACCATATAGCTTCTCGTATTCAACGGCTATAAACGAGGTCGCGGCATCCAGTGTCCAGGAGAGAAAAGAATTGGCCCAGATATTTGTCGGAAAAGAATTGCTCGTAGTCCGGGAAGCATTTATATCCTGTAGCGTTCGAAAAGAATAGTATACGTGCCTGATCCAGATTTGTATGCATATGTACACAAACGCCCCCAAAAAAAGAGCCGGGAAAATATTTTCGAGAGAAGGTCGCGAAGTTGGCGAGAGTAGAGGGTGCCGTCCAAGGATTGAAAATTCCAGAGTGAAGAGGTGCGGATGTGTTGCGAGCAAGAAAAAAGGGAAGGGATCCAATATGCTGTATTATTTTTTAAGAACGGTCCAAAGTACAATATAGGTTGACGAAGCCAGCGGTATCAATTCTATGATGTTCGACGTTTTTGCGATGTTGTTAAAGTTCTCCAGGGACCAAAAGACCGCTAGTCATGCATTTCATCGTCATCGTCCTGCGGGCGCATCGCGGATGCCTCTATGGGAGCTCGGCCGGGATGGCGCATTGGTTCGTGATAGGACGTGCCGTACGTTACTTCATGCGATGGTCGACCAGCGCGCATTTCGCTGCGAGCGGGAGCTCGACTGCCTGGATTCCCAGTGGTATATATATACGGATCCTCCCTGGTGGTCACTAGTTCTGTCATCATCGAGTCATCGTCCGCGTTCCTGCGGCTAGGTATCCTCGATGCTGCCGAAGGGGCGAATCCTGGTCCTTCTCTGGCTTCATTCCGGAGATCTAGATCAATTCGAAGGGGTCAAGATGCTTTTCACGTCTTGGACTTCCGAGATGTTTGGGCACGAGTGAAAGTAAAGGGAAGGGAGATTGGTGTAAGGTAAATATTGGGAACAAACTGCCGGAACAAGTGATGCGTATAATGCATCAATGCTGCTCCTCCTCCTATCCTTTGTACGGAAAACCGTAGCATTCAAGACGAAAACGTATACTTACGGGCTTCATATCGGGCAGATTTGGACTGGAGATCTTCGATTTGTGCCTTTAAGTGAGTGAGAAGGAAAAGGGGGGAACCGTTAGCCATAAGTGTCAATTAAAAGCGCTGGGTTGGGAATGGCATACTGGAGTGAAATGGCGGTAGGCGCTATATTTAAACACCATGACCTGTGGTTTTTTAAAGAAGTAGTCAGCCGCGTGGAACAAGGCGTGGGAATTTGCGTGGGAAGCCCAAAAGACGTACGCCGTCGACTTCCATCGGTCCTAACGAGACAGCATCGCTACCCAAAAAATCCGTGATGTGGTTTTGGAGGACCTCCTTCCTAATGCCATCAGCCGAAAGATGTTTCTCTTCGTATTTAGGTTTCGGCTGCGATGGTTTTGTCGCCGATGCTTTAACGGGAGGAGGAGGGTCTCGGGTGGTGCGACGGCGTGAATCACGAGGATCGGCCTCGTACGCCGGCCTGTAATCAGACGGGGGTGGCGGTCTCCTGCTGGCAGCTGGCACAGGTTCTTCGTAGTAGTAGTCATCCGGCCGTCCGTAAGCCGGAGCCTCATAGTCATCCTCTCTCGGTCGCCGTCTGGAATAGCGAGGATCCTCGCGGTAAGCAGGATCTGGTACGTATGGTCGCTCGTATGCTTCCCTCGGCGGTGGCGACGGTCGACGGCGTTCGGGCTGTGAGTAGTAAGGTGGTTCGGCATAACGTTCGGTAGCTCGCGGGACGGGAGCGGGAGCGGGAACGTATTCTCTGGTGGGCCGTCTCGGGCCTGGAACGTAGTCGACATCCGCTCTGGGTGGTCGGTATTCGCGAGGAACGGTGGTTCGTGGAGGTTCGTAAACAGGCGGGTCGAAGTCTCTTCGATAGGACGTTCGGTCATAGGCAGGATCTGGTGGTACAGCTCCTCGACCGTACGAGGCCTGGTAATCGTAGTCTTCCTGATAGTCGGCGGCGTATCTTTCGACACGACGAGAGGAAGGAGGAGGAGGGGGGTATCCTCTATATGGATCGCCCATCCTGACCAATATTCCCCAGTCGCTGACAGGTGTCTAAGTCAAAAAAAAGTTGTAGGGGTGGTTATTGCTAAGGACTTCTTCTATTGCTCTAGGCAATATAAACAGTATATATTTCTTCTCTTTTTATTCAGAAAAAGAGAGCGAGAATATTATCCTAAAGAGAACACTCAGAGTTATAGTTATACAGACACTATATCCAGATGCTATTAAGAAGGGTCAGGTCAGAGTCTTTCTTTTTCTGTGTCCAGATAGGAACCGGTCCAGAACAGAACAGGACAAGAAGGTTGTTGAGTCCAGGAAAGAAGGTGAGCGAGAGGGTCCAATCGAATGAAGCGGAGTGCGGCTGCTGCGTGTGTGTTGTCGTCGGAAACGAGAAGAATTCGAGATTCCAAGGTTCGGGTCCGAGTGCAAGGTCCAAGTCCAAGTCCAAGTCCAAGTCCAAGTCCAAGTCCAAGTCCAAGAAGTCCAGAAGGAGAGAGCAAAAGCCTAAGGGTATTTGAGAGCGAGAGAGTAGAAGGGTCGAAAGAAAGGGTCCTTCAAAGGAGAGTGGCGAAGAGCGGCAAAACCTTCCAGTCCAGATAGAAAGCGAGGGTCCGATGGATGGCAGGTGGAGCTAGGGTATTAACCAACTGACCAAGAAATCCGGAGGCTCTTTTGTGATGGTTTTTGAGGAGGGAGAAAGAAAAAAGGATTGGTGAATGGGGAGATGGTCACGTCCAACGGAGACGGAGGTTGGAGGAGGGGTGCGAGAAGGGAGGAATGTCGGAGCCCAGCGAAGACAATTTATTGAATGAAGGCGAGAGAGGCGTTAGCAACCAGACCACGAACGGTGACGCTTGCTTGCTGAGGGACGAAGGGAGGAAAAAATTGACGGCGGCAAGACAGCTGGCCCTGCTTTCAGACAAACGAGAAAGGAAAAAAAAAAAAAGAAAGAGAGAGAGGTGGGTTTTTTTTGGCTCTTGTATTGTACAAGACAATGGCTAGTTTCGGTGACAGCTGCCTTTTGTCTTTCCTCGCTCGAGCTAGGAAGCTACCAGTACACGGGGCCCTGCGAGAGAGAAATGGGCAAGTGCGATTCTATTGGCCTGTTTGCCAGTGACAGTAATCTGGCTGAGATGTGTAACAGGCGAATAAGAATGAGGGGGGATCGGAGAGCGTAGCACAACGTCGATATTATTTTTATTACTCTCTTATTATGATAGTAATAGTAATAATAGTGGTAGTGGTAGTGGTAGCGGTGTGCCGGTATAAACAGTTGGAAGACGAGGACGAGGAAGCGGACGGCGGGTGCGGTTTAATGCCCGGCCGAGGAAGAGAGCGTCCTTGCAGACGACTGTTTTCTTTTCTTTTCTTTTCGGTCTTTCTTCGATTAGATCGAAGTGTCAGTGCGGTGGTGCAGTGGTGCAGGTTGGCTGGGCGCCAGATGTCTGGGAAACGGTGATATGGTGGAGTTCGAACGGGTATAGCTTCGTCGCCCAAGATTGTCTCTCGCAGGCTGACTACGCCGTTTCCGATGCCCTGCTTGCGCCTGGCGTGCTGGCTGGCTGGCTACTTAGTTGGCGGCTGGAAGGGATGTTTGCTTCGTTGGCGGAACTGGAGTGCAGTACACGTACAGTACAGTACAGGACATGTACAGCGGTGGTAGTGATGGGATGAGATGGATGGATGTGGAAAGATGGAGATGAGGTCGAATCTATCGCTATCGATATCGATATGACTGCGGGTATAATGGCGATAATACCCGTCTGATGGGATGACGACGTCAAACTTGGCTGTGGTGAAAGAGATGGATGGATATAATATAATATTTTGTGTCTTCAGAAATAAAATAAAAATATCGTCTGATCCTTCTTTCGGTAAAAGATACAACTTGCAACTTGCTTTGCTAGCTCCTGGTGGTGGTGGTGGTGGTGGTGGCCCCGGCCGGTGTGATATCAATAATGCCGCAGATAACACCGCCAGAGTGGAGATGCCAAAGCTAAATCTGATGTCCGTCTGCTATCATCTTCCTTATAAAAAGTATATGACTATGACTAGTAGACAAATGGTCAGCTGATAAATTTTAAAAGCGTCGACAGCCGGTCCGAATCGAGTCCTGCGTAGAAGGCGCAAAAATAAAAAGAGCTGTCGGTTCGGCCGGCTTGACTGCAAACTAAGCTGAAAGAAGCAGAGGCGCCGTTAATCCACGATCAGAGCTCTTTCTACAGTTAGCTGAGAGATTTGGTACCTGTCTTGAAGTATATTATATCAAAAAGCTAAAAATCATATTACCGACGCCGAATGGTGCCTATACTCGAGCCCCCTATATATATTATTAAAGGTACCAAAGCTAGTCAAGATAAGTACCTATACGAAGCTTATATCTCTATAAAACCAGCCGATGCTGTTTAAATCTAATTCGAGAACAAGCAGGTCGTATATACATTTCCCCAGAAATATAATTATGCAATCGCCTAAATTATTAAAAGTCCATCTAAATCTATCCATGGTCCCGAACCTACCATGCTCAGTCGAGCAGGTGTTTCTAACAAATAACTCACCTAGCTGCAGGGCTTCCCCAATGACAAGGCCAGAACACACAAAAAATTGCTCCCGAAAAACGACACTATTGATAAAATAAAAACAAACCCGATAAAAGCCAAGCACCCTGGGAATAGATAGGTAAATTTATTCTTCCATACCTCCCAGGTCAATTCGAGAAGCATACAAGTCTATATCCGAAATCTTCTTTTCCGGTATCGAACCCCCCTTCCCAGCCGCGACCCGCAATATCAACTCGTTCAACTGCTGTCGTCCCAGTATATCGACATGATCAGCCGTGTTTGGTCCACCTCTCATATCAAAGCTTTGCGGTTCGTGCAGCATCTCAAAGGTCCTAACGGGGATCTTAGCAGGATTGAACCGCTTCATCCTCCACCCTTTCGAACACATAAACCCCATGCTGAGCAAGGGCACAGTCCCGTCACCTTCGCCAATCACCACCCCGTGGTCTGTGTCCTCGTCTATCCTATTAACCGTCGGGTCGATAACTGTCTGCAGAAAACTGTCGTTGAGCGGGTTTTGCGCGTAGTAATAGCTTCTTTCCGTCGGTTTGCCAATCCCGTAGAAGCAATATATCTTCATACTTGGCGCGTACGGGAGCGGTACCTCGAGCGGGTTGATCCACTTTGCGGGATCTAGTTCGTTCTCCTTCGCCTCTGGAATTGACCAAGCCACGCCGTGAGAGTAGCTGCCCAGTATCTGGTCTCGGAACCATGGCTCCGCCGATTCTATCAAGTGGGCTAGCGCACCGCTCATCGTCAGGTTTTTTGATTCGTCCGTGGCGTTGACGACGTGCTTGAACTTGATAAAGTTCCCGTAGCTGTTCGTTTGGTTCGCCTGGTCGTCCGGCGCCCAGGTGTGATTGCCCCAGATCACATCTCCTCCCTTGGGTAGCATGCTGGATATTCCCGGCATCGATCTCAGAATCTCAGCTCGCTCTTCTCTGGAAAAGAATTTTTCCAATCCGTAAACAGCGAATTGGTTCAGCTGAACAGTATCCCTCATCTCGCCGGAGAGCACAGCTGTGACACCCTTAACCGCACCCAGCATACTGCCTGATATATTGATAAACGAGTCGATGTGATCTTCAACCCAGCTTTTCCCTCCGTTACCGTAGCCCTCACCGGTAGCTTCGACCCATTTCAAAAAGAAAAACACAACCTGCGACCCCATAGAGTGAGATATCAGAATACATTTCCGCTTGTGCACCTTCCTCGCAACCTCGATATGATTCTTCAACCGGGTGAAATACTGGTCCCGTTTCTCCAAATTTAGATATGATAGCCTCCAGTCGTAGGAGGCAGTGTACGAGCTGGTAGGATCGTAGCCCAGCGTGGCCAGGTTCTCCAGAATCTTGCTCCAGATCCAATACCCCGTCACGAAAAAATCAGTGGCATCGAACCCCTGGGCTGCCCGCAGTTTGATACCCTCAGGGTCCAGGCCTGTCGTTTTATTCAGCATAATATGCTCTTTCCAGAGAGCCTTGTCCAGCATCAAGGTACGCATCATGGTGAAAGAACCCCAAAGTCGTTTTCTAAAGTATGGAAGTGATTTTGCACTGGTGCCCCAGCTCTCGAGTCCTGTGGAGATGACACCGGGAATCATGACCACCGGGAAGTGCGACTCCAGGCCTTCTTCCTTCAATCGGAGTCCGATGGCAAAAGAATCGTAATTGACCGCATCTTTCTGCCTGTTTGAAATATCTCTGGCCTCGTTCAAGATGGCAACTGGTAGAACGTCCGTGATTGCCTCGAGATTGAAATCCGGGAGCTGGACAATATCCTGCTGCTTCAAAAAGAATATGGCGATGAGTATCCCGGCTATGCCGCCGATGATGAACACCAGCGTATTGTGGCTGTGTTTCTGGTGTTTTTTTATCGATTTGCGAACCTTCTCCTTGCCGTATTTGACAACATCGCTCAGATCCGCGGTTTCGTCTTCGTCATTATTGTTCGTGATGGTGGTTGCGTCGTCGTGGGAATCTGCGGGGCCATCCGCTGGCTGGTGCGCATGCGCTTGGTCGTGATCACCGTGCTTGGGCTTGTGCTTGTGCGTGGTGCCGGAGTGGTTGTTTTCGGGAACACCAATAGGCTCGTCTGATTTTGCGATCTTCGCCTTTTGGCGCTTCCGAACGTTCGACATGCTTTCGGAACGGTCGAAACGGCTTTTTGTGTCTCTTTTTTTTATTTTTATTTTTATTTTATTTTTCTGGGAAAAGGAAATATCCCATCCACTGCTTTCTGGTTAGCCGGGATTATCGTTCGGGTGGTGGACTCGACTTTTGGGTTAATTGGTTGAGTTTGTGCTGGCTGGGCCGGGTTTGCGCTTCCGGCGGGGTGTACCTCCGTCGACGAATAATGCTCAGCACATCAGTCTGTTATGCGATGGTGGTGCAGTTGTTATCTGCTACGATATATCCGGATACTATTGTTATATGTGAGTTGCTGCTGTTTGTCGTCAAACCAACCAACCGAGGCAACTTTGCAGCAGCAGCAGCAGCAGCCAGGGTCGAGGTCTGGGAATGGACGGAGCTGTCGGTGAGAATGAAGCAGTCAGAATGACGACAATTATTTCCAGCCGATGTGGGATAACTGCGTCCCGATAAGCGGGTCGTCCCATTTCACATCCAGCTAGCTTCCTTCCATCTTTTCGTCCGCGACCCAGTTCTGGCCACGAGTCAATAACGTCTACAGCCTCGAACAAATAAAGCTTCTCCAAATATTCCACTCTATTTCGGTCGGAACATTGTGGAGTGTTTTTCTTTCTGCCAATAGTCTCGTCAAAGGCGATTTCCGCGCTGGCTACGATCGGATATCAAAAACTCGTTAGCACATGTCAGCCCACCGAACCCCTTCGCTTTTTCAGCCTGGCTCAGACCAGTAAACCGTCATGTTGGATCATTTCAGCTGATCGAATGGACCCAAGCGTCGGCGGACAGATTATATGCATGCCATGCATGAAGAATGGGGTACCGAGACGCGTTCTTCAACCAACTTGGGTTCACTCGTCACCGTTGGAGCAAACCGCCGGTGGTCTCCGCAAGTACCTCAGCTCGCATATCTGTATTCCTCGAGGAATCGAGTCGCCCGAACCGAATGGCCGACGAGAGTTAAGAAAGCTTGAAAAGAAGCCAACATTCACTGCATCAAAGCTCAAAGGCTGGTAGTTAAGTCTGGCTATTATGACGAAACCACGATCGAAAAGCTAAATCACACCCCCAGCAGAAACACTTTCTGCCTTGTCGTATTACTAACATTCGTATGGGGCACGTGAAGTGGTACTCCTAACAAACAGGGGTGCTGTCCCCTAGAACAAACTCTCCATCGACCGCCCCAGGCTCTGCTTTGCGCTTTTCAAGCTCACACACATCCAAACATGGGACACTCTTCATGCAGAAACATGCCTGCATGCATGAAAGCTGCGTGGACAGGCGTGGGGAAGCGGGTCGCAAAAACAGCTCCAGGGATCGTCGTCCTTTTTTCTCTTCAAGCACTGACTGCACTAGACCGCTATCCCTCTATTTCCGCCAGGGACTCGCGGGATTTCTATATAAATCTTAAATGCTGAAGTGGCCGATTCTATGTGCTTGTTTCATTTTGGCGAAACCGACAAGTGGATCCGGTCCAGATGTGATAAGAGACATGAAGGAACAATGCAAAATACCTAAGTAATAACAGAAAGTCTTCGCAGAGACAGCCGGCAGAGCCAACTACGCTTACCATGCTCCACCGCAGAGGTATCCCCACCAATCTAACTGGACGTCTACCCTTTTTTCTTCGATTTCCGTGAGTGATTTGGATTCGAATCGCCCAAACTGGAATTTGGAACAGAAGGAGAAACAGATTCCCATCGCCTTGGCCTTGGGTGTTCCTTTCTCCGTCGCTGGGATTGCTTGTTCAACGATGGAGCGATCGTCTTGACTGGCTGGGGCGAATTGTCCGACAGAGGACAACTACCTCTGCAAACCGCACCAAAATGCCTTCGAAGCTAAGGAATGCGCAGAACCTCCTAAAATAAAAAATGGAAAGATTGAAAACCTGCAATGGGGCTGTTGGCTGGTTAGACGACTTGCCTGCCTACACTATCCTGCTTGATTGCGGGTGGCCGCGCTCTGCGACGACATCCCGATGTCTGGAAAGCAAAAGATACAATGACTAGCAGGAAAAACAAGGGGGAACCTGCTTGAACCCAAATATGTGGGCTTAATTATCCTGAGCTCTTCGATTAACACCACACAACTGTGGGGATGCCAGCTGCAGTAGCTCGACAGAACCTGGCAGGGTACCTTTCGACACTCTCGTTTTTTTTGCGTGGGGAGGGCATCGTCTTTTGATTCCAAGCTGCAAATCGGCGAGGACTCGTGAGATCCGATTGCCTCGTTTTCCTTTCCCCAGCTAAAAACCTCCTGCTTGAGTGAATTATAAATCACCTAAATCAACAGTATACCGAGAACAATGTCCTCATCATTTGTCCTCCAAAACGAATATAACCTAGCTTGCCATCGCTGATATAGATCAAATTTTTAAAAGTGATGAGAGAAAAAGAGTATCATAACGATAATGAAAACTTTCTTGGTGCCTATTGTTTCGCGAATACACCCTGCCTTGTCCAACAAACATATGCAACACACGAAGCAAATGATCTCCAAGACCCAGGCTCAATACGAATCGAATCAGCATACTATCAGCCAGTCTGAATTATTCCGAGAAGCGAGACTCGACTCCCCCAGCTCAAGCTCGGGCTGTTGGGCTTCCACCAATGCAGAGCACTGCACTCAGAAGAAACAGGCTGTCAACACCCTTCTGAGAAATTAACCCTAGGGGAGAATCAGGAAGAAACGCGATGCCCTCCCGAATAACCCTCAAGGGATATTAGATCAAGGTCATCGACACCACGCCATGGTTTTATATATGCGCAATGCGAATATTCCCTTGCACACGTCCATGACGAAAATAGACTATGTCCGAGGAGGATTTTTTCGCAATACCGTCTGCAAAAGACTCAGACAAAGGCATCGAACAACTAACCGGGGGGGTGGGAAATGTCCTTGCGCCATTTCCCCTCGACTCTGATATCATGCTTGAGCTTTTAGCCCATCGAAAAGCAACCTACCCAGTTTACCTCCCAGTCAACCCAATCTTCCAGAACTGCAATATTCTTATATCCTTGAAAGAACAAAAACTGGAGAAAAAACAAAACAATACTCATAGGGCTCTGTGTCACCACCCTTTATTCCCTCTTCCCTGGTCTTTAATCCCTCTGATCGGCTTGTCTTGTCTAACGTTCTTTAAAGTTGCATGCATTAATACTTTGGCAAAGATCTGTAAACCACGGGCTGTATTTTTGTTTCGAGCGATATATTTTTTTCCCTCTTCCCTCCCCTGTGCATGTGAGAAAGGAGGGAAAGGGAGAAACATTGGATGATCAGCATATATAATGCGGATTTTATCCTCCCGTTTAAGCATTTTATCCAGACTTTTTGCATGTCTCTGATGCAACTTGTGCAGTGCTTTTGGATAAATATAAGCTACTAGAAGCTTGTGCATGGCGAATAAAAACGCCAATCGATATCAATATCTCCGAGATACAATTTACAACATTTTCTTCTGTGCTGCAACGCGGTTGAATCTACACCCAACTGCTCTCAAGAATTGTAAGCAAGGTTTTTCCGAGCTCAGTGTAATTGTACCATCATTGCTATATTTCAACATACGAAAAAGTAAAAGATCTGAATTCGACGCTAAAAACTACAACAATAGATTAAATCGCTCAATAAAAAGTAAAAGCATTACAATAGAATGAGATGGACATCAAAATAAGACCAAAACCGTGCGGTAATATAATATCAAACGGATAACTTCAACCCAAGAGCACTAGATAACCGTCTAAAATGTCCCCTTCGAATCCTCTTTTCCTCGAAGCTAGGGAAAAAGTATCCCCATTCCTCTAACCTCCAATCATCCCACACAGCAGCCCAATAATCCGAATCCATCGAGTCCTCCCTCATAAGTTCTATCGCCAACCACGCTGCCTTCTTAACTGCCGGACTCGCGCCGGGGACTTTGTGTCCCAACCCGTCACCTTCGGCTCTACACAATCTCTTCAGCGGGACGTCTTCTTGTATTTCGTTACCAGATATTGTCGTTCGTGGCAGTTGTTTCTCGCGGCCGTACCAGTTACGTAGATCTTTGGATATGAATAGACGTGCGTGCAGCTGTTTCTTCATCAATGGGCCGGAGAGGGCAGCGCCCCGGATCACGGAGGAGAGATCATTGAATCTGTTGGATATTTGTTTTGGATCCGCGGAGTTTCTGAGCCAGTTTGCTGCGTTATGGGGGAATTCGTTCGCCATGAAGGCGTTGAAGTAATGGCCAACGTACATTTCTATAATAAGTCGGATTAGTATATCCCCTTTAACAATGAAAGTCGCTAGTGTAGATATTTGTATTATTCTGGCATACCTTCCGAAAGAGCAGCAGGATACTCATCTGTCAAAAAGAACCGTTTAACAACCGTCTCCGTCGGTTCAAAAAACATAAACATCGGCCTCAGCTCTCGTATAAAATACGACATGAGCACCTGAATAACCTTCACATCCCAATAACTCAACAGCCCCAAACACCGATAACAAGTAATAAACCTCGTGAAATCAGTATCCACACTATCCCCTTCCCCTTCCGGCGACAGATTCGCGCAGTAAACCATAGTCAACAACCAAAGTCTATATATCCCTCTAATTATCGTTTCCTTCTCCGTTGCCGTCGCCGGTGCGCTTTCGGTGATATACCGCTCCCTCGCCGCATCCTGGAATCCCTCGCAAGTATCCACGATCAATTTCGGGTACTTCATCTTACTGACAAATTGCTCGCACAATTCGAGGATCGCTCTGTGATTATCGACCACCCGTTGACGGAACTCGTTCGGTCCGTTGAGGATACGCGCGTGATACCACGGTTTCGGTTTATACCCGCTAGCGTTCGGGCGGGTGTTAACTCTCGCGGTGGGATAACTGAGCAGCACCGCATCCAGGTCGGATGCGTCCCGTCGTTTTGTGCGAAAGCTATCGGCAAAATACGCTAGAAAGTATCCCTCTTCTTTGTATTTACTCGCGTCTTCGAAGAGGGCCTCGTTCAGGAGGACCGGCATGGCCGCTTTGTATTTTTCGTAGAGGACGCTGAACGGGCTCGATGCCGTGAGGAGGGAGATTAGGCATTTTGTGTCGGGGGTGTGGAGGGGTATGTCCAGCTGCTCGTATTTTGGAGGGGTGTCGCTCTCGTCTTCGTCTATGTGGCTGGATTTCGACATTGTGAGTCGGGGTGTGGGGTCCTGTAAGGCTTCTTTTTATATGTTCGATATTAACGTTTAGCGGTTCAAGTGGGCCTGAACAAGATTGTGGAATTGGATCTGGTTCTACAGATGCACAGGTCTATTCTGCATGTAATACAAATTTAGTATTCAGAGAATCGTCGTCGAAAGGAAGCTTGCTACCTATAGGTATAAATTTTGGTAGAAGAGATTCTGCAAAAACTAGTAGTCGTACCAATTTACAGGATCCTTCGAATATTAATATCAATCACTTAACGCCGGCGCCAAATCCGTTGAGGAATACTCGAACAAGGGGTTTCCAAAATAACTCAATCTACTGATTAAAAAGAACCCCCGGGTATGTTGTCGTCGATGGAACGGTGAAATATCATTCTAGAATAAAACAGAGAACGTCAAGGATCTAAAAAAGAACATCCCCTCCGTTAGCACTCGGCGAATTTTTTAGCGCCGTTTTATCCTGGTGCAGGGTCGCTTTTCCCTTTTAAGTGATAATGCCAGACATAATATATATACGTTGTAACACGAGTCCCGAAGAAGCACATGGATTCGACGTCTTCGCTCTTTTCGGGGTATGAAACACGGTTTGAGGATTTTTGGTTTGGCAGCCAATAGAACGTGCGAGTGAGAGGTATGACTCGAGAGAAGGCGCTGCAAGTTATCTACATGATATGTGTGCCTCGAATTTGGTCTGAGACGATTCAAGCCGATGTGTCATCTTGAATATAATACTTTCGGTAGCCACGAATATAAGACCTCGCGGCGCGGTGGTACACACTATGGTGTCTACGGGTTGAACTTGCCGTTTTGGGACCCTTTTGCCTATGGTTTGCTATTTTACAATTGATTCGGTGGAATCAGAACACCAACATATTAGTATATTACGAGTATTATATTAAGGTATAAGAAATTAGCGAGCCACCCGAGGTGTCTTTTGATCTCGGTTTTACTCTAGAAATCTCACTCGTACATAAGTAGATACGCAAGTTGCCGAAAACGAGAATATTTTAAGGTCGAAGACCGGGATGACGGTTCTTGTTGAAGGGCTCTTGTAACCCAATTAGGTAATTCTGAAAAACAACAACGAGGCCGTTGGGAGAAGCAAACACCAAGTCGATATATTGCCTTGTTATAGAATGTTATCAAGCTCGTTATCGGAAATATTACATTGCATTCAGTATCTCAGTCTCGATGAAATTATTAAAGAGAATCGTGCACGTGCTCCGGCGTTATAACTAGAATTCCAACGGTCCGTAGCCCGAGTTTAATATTCCTAGGAGATTTCTCGACCCCCGAACAAATCTTGAATTTGTCAGTATCGTCTTGACTCGACCTAATGTATCGCTTTTATAAATCATAACACCGATATTAGCGGGGTGTACGGAAATATATACAGCTCTAGCCCATAAGAAGAGTACTGCGTATACCCATGAATTGATGCATGATGTCGAATGTTAGAGATTGACCAGTTTTACTCGTCCACGCTCTCAGTCGCACGTAACATATCACTGTAGGTTTGACGACTTAGTAATAAAGCGGCATATTAGTCCCGTCGTTTCATAGGCAAATAATGCACCCGACTCTCTGAGGATCGATCTTGTACGTTTTGATCGCAATGAGTGACCCAGTTGAGGTTCTACGCCGCAGTAATATGCAGGGCCGTGTCACCGCTATTATCTTTGTTTCGAGATATTTCTTGACAGGATATCCTATAAGAATCTCCTCTGGTAAGCTGGCGAAACTAGAATACCAAGTGACCTGTAAATGTCATTTTTTCCACTGAGTCAGAGCTTCTCGGAACAGTACAACTGTCATGGTTGATTTCGATTGGATACCATTTCCGAAGCGATTCAGCCTGGGAAGTTCGTATTGGAGTTGGCAAAGCGTCAGCATAATTAATGAAGAGCATTAGAATATATGAGGATCTGTTGGCCATACCACATCAGTATACTGTCTGGTAACGAGCTTGTGAAATTTGCGAGACTCTCGAAAAACAGCGGACTGGCTGGCTGGAAACGAGACTATTTCGAGACCAGAATGAGCAGTGTTGGATTCTGTGTTGCGCAAAGCATCCCTGTTGCAAAAAGACCACACTCAACACATTTCCAAAGCAGCAGTCAACAACGTCATTGCCAATCTCGATATCTATATCGGACTTCATCCCACCCTCGCTTCTAGCTTCTCAATCCCAATCATCCACCATGGCCGCCATACCGCCCACACAATCGCTCCCCATCTACCTCTTCACCTTCAACTGTGCCCGCGAACTAATAGACCCGCAGTACATATCCTCCCACCTCTTCTCCTCTCTAAACCCCGCCTCACCACCCCCCGAAATCATCGCCATCGGCCTCCAAGAAGTCGCACCGATATCCTACAGCTTTCTCGGCGGCGACTACCTCAATCCCTATCTCGACCAATGGAGCACAGTCCCTCACCTAGCCTCCCAATCCGCCCACAAAGAGAACCCCAAATTCCCCGCCGAGTATGTCGAGATCGGACGACACAGCGTCGGCATGACCTCGCTCCTACTATTCTCCAGTCGACCCGAGAACGTCAAAGCGTTACGGTTCGCAGGCGTCGGATTCGGCGTCGCAGGAATGGGGAACAAAGGCGCTGTCGCAGCACGGTTCACCTACACCAACGGCAGCAGCGACGACAACGGCGGTATCAATGTCACCATCGTCGCAACCCATCTCTCCGCGCACGAACACTGCTGCGCAGACCGAAACCGGGACTGGGAAACCCTCGTCCGGGGTATCGTCTTCGCGCCCCCTTCGTCCATGGGTGTCAGCGAAACCACCCCTCTCCTCCAAAATACCCCGTCCACCACCACCTCCTCACCCATCGAATCGGGTATCTACGCGCCCCGCACGCATCTCCTGGTAATGGGCGACCTGAACTACCGCACCGCATCCGACTCCCCTCAACCCGCAGATTTTCGCTCATCCTTCCCCCGTTCGCACTCCGATCTCCCCGATTTCTTCTCCAGAGATCAATTAACCCTCGAGCAACAGGAGGGGAATACCCTCCACGGCCTGACCGAGGCACCGATAACCTTCCCGCCGACGTATAAGTACCAAGACGTGAATGAACTGAATAAAGTCCCCAACCCGCCGTCACCGTCAAACGGCGACCCCGCGAAATCAAAAGTAGACCCGCCAATGGACGATTTATTCCTCTACGCGCCTCACCGGTGGCCGTCGTGGTGTGATCGGATCCTATGGCTTCCCGTCTCCTCATCCGTGAATCCCGCCAATAATGAAAAAGACATTATAGTCCACAGATATAATTCCATCCCGACAATCCTCTGCTCCGACCACCGTCCCGTCGCACTACACTTATCCCTCCCCGCTCTCACCGACACCAAATACACTAAATCGAATGATCTACGGTACACCCCACCATTCCAGCTCGATCGCGATTGGAAGAGCAAACGTGAAACCGCACAAGCGAGAGAATGGATCGTAGGATACTCGATATTAATGGTTACCACTGTTGGCGGTGCGGCGGTGGTGACGTGTGCTGTTGTCGGGTTGGGGATAGTATGGTGGACTCTGATAGGACGGGTGTCGGGTGTTTGAGGGACCCTTTCTTTCCGATGTTTTCTTTGTTATCCTACGCCGTTCTTTCTTTCGTGAGATGAACGATGTATGTAGCAGAGTCTTTTGGAGTTTTTGAGCCAGGCCAGCGTATACAGGTTGTTATTATCCTTTGGCAGGTATCGTTTTGGTTTACACTATTATTTCGGTGCATATACATATATTCTTTGGAGCGTATTGTATGTCAAGGGTATTTATTTTTACGATGATATGAATTAATAAATACGTACGGTGTCAGAAAGCAAGTACGAGACTGTAAACGCCCCGTCACTCTGCTAAACGTTCGCTAATATATTATACAAGAAGTTTATCCATTAATCGGCTAGGTAGTAACAAGAAACGAATAAATACTAGAAGCAAAGGGAGTGTCCAGTTCTAAACGGCAGAAAAGCTAAGAAGCAATAAACAGCAGTAATTTTGTAATGTAAATGCTCCATAGCATCGAAACTCCTCCAATCATGATTAAGTCAAGGGAAAGAAAGACCAGCAGAGAAAAGACAGGGCTAACAGGATAGAAAAACAGTTGGCAGAGGAAATAAATCAGATAAAAGCCCACCCGCCACAAAACAACATAAAATCGTATCTCATTGAGAAATATTACAATCGTAGGCCAAGGAAAATTAAAATAAAAAAAAGATACCCCTTTCGATAATTCAAACAGGAAACCGCACCTGCCCGAAAATAGCCCGCTGGATGTCATATTTGAAAACCCTCCAAGTCCTACTTCCAAAGAGTCCATCCGGCGACACCGATCCAGCGTTTCGAGGGTAGCCCTTCAAGCTGTTCAACTGCCTCCACATCGCCTCGTGGCTCTGTAGCTTCAAGTAATAGCTTACAGTCACAAACGCCATGATTACAAAACAGATGAAGAAGATGAATATCACAACCACAGATCCGAAATCCGGAGTCTCGTTGTGTGCCACAAAGTCGGCCCACTCGTCGCGGCCCTTTTCTGATTTTTTCAGTTGCTTCTGAATGGTAATTCGGAGCCAGTTTTGGAGCCAGTAGGTGGTGTAGTTGAGATAGGTGACTGGGTTTGCTCCGGTGATAAGCCTTTCCTTGATGATGGTGCGGACGCGATGGCCGGCATTGGCCTCACCGAGCTTCTTGAATCGTTCGATGACTTCCGATTGGACGCCGATGAGCTGGCTCAACTCTTCCAATTGCTGGCGGGTGAGCTCAGCTTCCTTGGCGAGTTCTTCGTAGTCACTGATTCTCTGAAGGCCTTCTTCGTCCATCGAGAATTCGATCTGAGGCAGCGGCGGAAGAGGATCGAAGGGTTCATCCGTCTGAGTCCCAGCTGTGAACATGAGAACCTGGAGGTCCTCATCTGGTTGAACGCCACGGTCGGTGGTCTCTGCGATTCTCTCCACAACCTCGAATGGTTCGTCGGTGGAAGCATCAGCAACAGAGGTATCACCGTTCTTCGTAGCCGCCGCCTTCTTTCGTCGTTTGATCGTCTTCTTCGTGGTTGTGACAACCTCCTCTTCCTCGTCGTCTTCCTCTTCGTCATCTTCATCATCAATACCGGCCAATTCGTCACTCAACACCCCCATAAAGTTGGGCCCGACGCTGTCCCTGGCCCCGTTCTTTCCGCCAACGGTTCTCGTAGGATCACCGCCAGACATTAGAATATCCAGATCCAACTGTCGGCTGTGGAGCTCCGACCGGAGTCTTTCGATTTCAAACTCCTTGTCCTTTCGATCATCTCGGAGATCCTTAATCTGCTTGTGCAGACCAGTTATCAAGTCGGCCTTTCTCTGAAGAGATGTTCGTTGGGCTTCGATTTCCTCCTTCTGCTCAATCACAGTTTGCAAGTCCGCAGTAAGAGCTTCGACACGGTGAAGGGCATCGGCGGCTTGTTGGGCGTAACGCTGGTTATCCTGACTCAAAGCGAGGATACTCTCACGATCCACGTGGTGTTGATGTTCCATCTTATCAACATCCTTCTTGGCTTCGGAGATTTGGTCGAGGTATACGGCTGCTTCAGCCCGTAGTTCATCTTTTTCCTTGTTGAGTTGGATGATTTCCTGGCGTTTGTCGTACAAGTCCTTTTTGACACGGTTTATTTCGTCATTGAGGCTGGTGATTTCCTCTTCGAATTCTTCCCGGTTTCTTCCCTCCCTGAGCTTGAGCTCGGCGAGTTCCTGTTCCCTTTCTTGAATGTCCGCTTCCTTCTGTCGGAGCTCGAGGTAGACGGTAGCTAAATCTTGTTCGAGAGCAGCGGATGTGTTAAACCCGGGTGAACCGAGCTGGCTTCGCAGAGCGCTTCCACCACCAGCAGGGAAGTCACCAAAGGAAAGTGAGGATTGAGTAGGACTCATGACAGGAGGGCTGAAGTACCCGTGGCCGATCTTTTTGGATTGGCCGACGGGCGTGGACGAGGCGAGAAAGTTGCCGGTGAGCTCTGCGCTGGGTTCGATGGAGCCGAGATCGCTAACGTCTTCGTCCACGGCGTCGAAGGGGCCGCCCACTGACTGCTGCCTGCGCGGGCCGGTGGGACGGGCGAAGGAGCCGCCAAAGGGTGTTCGTCGTTCGGGACTGACAGCCGAGGGTCGTCTGGGGGTTTCGACTGGTTCGAGATCGGGTAAGCGGGCGGCTTGGAGTCTGCCACGGAAGCTTGAGATCTCGCCATTGGGTGGGAAAGTTCCTTTCCTCCTTTCGTTCAATTCCTGGGTGATATCCTTTCCTGCAATTGATTTGTAGAAGCTCTTGGTGTCTTCTTTGCTGATAAAGATTGGATTATCGGATTGGGTCATGACTTGAGACATCATGTTGAGCATTTGCTCTCTGGTTTCGGGCTTGAGGAGAGGTTCGGAGAGAGGAGGGAGTTGCTGCTGGAGGGCGTCGAAGAAGTGTAAAAAGTCGGACATGGCGATCTACAATATACCATATATTAGATTTGAATTTTTCTCCAGAAAAGCTAGAGTAGACATACCTGTCCTTCATCGTCCTTGTCGAACTTTTGAAAGGCCTGTTCGAACATGCGAACGGATCCACCTTCGGTCTCGCTGGCAGAGGAGTCGTCTTCAGAGAAGGCGGCGCCCGAGATGGACTTTCGGCTCTTCATTTTGGAACGTCGCGCGGTTGAAGATCTGCCCTTAGAGTTCTTGCTGGCGTTACCATGCGAAGGAGTGATGGGGGGAGGACTAGCGCTCCCTTGAGATCTGGCAGAGTATTTGTGCGGCGAAGTGTCTGGAGGGTCTGCGAAGGCAGCGGAAATACCTCCGGAATTTGCGCGACTGGGAGGCGACGCGAGACGGGAGACCCTAATTGTGCCGTGGGTTTCTGAGGTTGGAGTGGATTTGGGGAAGAGAGCAGGATGGGCGCGACGGGGAGTGCCAGATTTTGAATTGGAAGATGAGGCGTGGGAGGATGATTCGGAGAGAACGCTGTCAATGGAACTGTCAGCCATTTTTTTAGGAGTCGGCGGTGTCGTGCAGCTGTGTTATTGGAGGACTGGTGGAATTGTCGCAGGGATAATTATATGGAGCGGGCGTGTGCGTGTGCGTGTGCGTGTGTGCGTGTGGGGGAGCGAGGAATGCTGCAGGAACGTGCTGGACGGCGGCAGCACACTCTGGACACGCATGCACGCACACCAGGAATGGGTATCAGGATTGAGGCTGAGAAGAAGGGTGGTGGCGATGGTTGGCGATGGTGGTGATGATGGAATAATTAATTAGAGAATTGTTTTTCGTTGTCGTCGTTGCGATCGCTGGTGTTTGTTGTTGTGATCAAC
This sequence comes from Orbilia quercus, assembly GCA_036971405.1. Classification (NCBI taxonomy): domain Eukaryota; kingdom Fungi; phylum Ascomycota; class Orbiliomycetes; order Orbiliales; family Orbiliaceae; genus Orbilia; species Orbilia quercus. The sequence continues at coordinate 996,793 of JAJTUE010000012.1, forward strand.
CTGAAACAACACACTCCCCCAAATGGGAAAGCTCGCAGAACGACATCCCGGCACTCCATTACATACAAGGTTCTCGAATATCCAGCCGTACTTCGACTTCAATCTTAATAAACGAATACCTGGAACTCTTTTGGCTATTTGTATATTCATTGGAGCCATTGGAAGATCGTATCTAATATAATTAAATATTGCATGTGATCGAGCTTAATTGAATTTTATATTCTTATGAGTGTTTGAACTATCGCAGGGTTAACGGGTTAACGTTAAACAAACAGTAGTTACAATACAATGCAAGGCTAAATAAACCCTTTCCACTTATTAGTTGAGAGGTATTATGTATATATTTAACATAAATAACTTAGGTATTTAGATTAGTAATTTTAAACAAACAAATAAACAAAATCAACTAGCGCAGTTGGTGTCTCTGAGTGAGGTCACTGCACTGTCGTCTAGTTAGTAAGAATGAGGCGGGGGATTGCGGCTGCACTTCGAAGCTCAACCTCAGCTCCAACACCAAACAAACTACAACCATCGACATTAATAGTTATATCATCACCATCACCATCACCAATTTATCATCCCCGACTTCAACATCCGCATTGAATCTCCATCGGTCGTGGTAAATACAATCCCGCATCGGTTACTCCCCCCACAACCATGCTCTCTCTCTCCTCCCTCATCTCCAAGGCCTCGTCCTTGATAGATCCCAACATCCTCCCCCCGTCCCTCCTCAGTCAGGTCAACGGCTCCACCACCGACGGCCACGCCCCTGCCGTCCTCTTCCGCCAAAACTTCCGTCTCCCGGACTCCGAAAATCCCCTCGCCGTCATCCCCTGCGAGCTCAGCTTACCCACCGGGGAACACTACTTTGGCCGCCTTCACCTTTCCGAGTCCTTTCTCTGCTTCTCCTCATCAGCCCCGTCTTCCGCTTCGGGTACATCCTCTTCCACCTCCAGTACCGCTGGGCCCTCCAGCTGCGGCTTCACATTACCTCTCGTAGCCATACGGCGGGTCGAGCGTCTCCATTCCCGGAGCTACCTCTTCGCTCTCGCCGTCACAACATGGCACAACGACCAGAAGCTCACCCTCCAGTTCAACTCGCTCAGATCAACCTGCGAGAAGTTCTGCGAGGCCCTCAAGAAGAACCTCCGCAGTCAGATGAGTGAGATGAAGAACCTGCGCATGCTCGTCGGCAGCTGCTACAGCGAATGGCTCGTCACCGGCGGCAAGGTTAAGGAAGGCATGAAAGAGGAACCGGATGCCGGATTGGGTATGGTTTGGCGATATCCCGGCGATGCCAAAAAGTTACGAGACAGAAGCAAGATGCGATTATGGGCCGAATATCTCAGAGGTAATTTCTCGTCTACTACCGTTCAAGCTTGATTATCAATCGTTAATCCTTTTTTCTTTTTTCACAGAGAATGGCAGGAACATCACTCTGATACGACAACCCACCTTCCACAAGCTCATCCGAGTCGGACTACCTAATGTAAGCTTCTCCCAATTAAGCCCAGCAGAAAACCAGCTAACAATCTCACAGAGACTCAGAGGCGAAATATGGGAATTGACCTCCGGCTCCCTGTATAGACGGTTATTCAACCCCACATTATACACCGATACCCTCACCGAGTTCTCCGGCCGACACTCCTTATCGATAGATGAAATCGAAAAGGATCTCAACCGTAGTTTGCCCGAATACCCCGGTTTCCAGAGCGAAGAGGGTATAGGAAGGCTACGTCGCGTCCTCAGCGCGTACAGCTGGAAGAATCCGGATGTTGGATATTGCCAGGCGATGAACATTGTCGTCGCAGCACTGCTCATGTGGGTACCACATTACTTATCTGAGACCGTCACGTACTAACATTGTTGCAGCTACATGTCGGAAACGCAGGCTTTCTTCTTATTGTCCACCCTCTGCGATCGTTTGGTGCCAGGCTACTACTCGCAAACCATGTACGGCACTCTTCTCGACCAACGTGTGTTTGAATCTCTCGTTGAAAAGACTATGCCGATCCTCTGGGAGCACCTCGAAAAATTCGACGTGCAGCTCTCAGTAGTTTCCCTTCCCTGGTTCCTCTCCCTCTTCATCAACTCGATGCCTCTAGTGTTCGCCTTTAGAGTTCTCGACGTCTTCTTCCTCGAAGGACCCAAGGTCCTCTTCCAGGTCGGCCTGGCCATCCTCCGTATCAACGGCGAAGAGCTCCTCGACGTCACCGACGACGGTGCCTTCATCAGCATCCTCAAAAACTACTTCCTCCGCCTCGACGAGAGCGCCCACCCGCGTAGCGACAACGAAAAGCTTCGCGCCGTCACCCGTTTCCAGGAACTCATGGTTGTCGCCTTCCGCGAGTTCTCCGGCATAACCGAGCAAACAATCATGGACCAACGCCTCAAGCACAAGGACTCGGTCTTATCATCCATCGAATCCTTCGCGAAGCGCACCACCCTCCGAAATCTCGGTCCCGAGAGCAAGCGTCTATCCACGAACGATTTAGGTTACATCTACGACCGATTCTATAAAGTTCTCTACGAACGACAGGAACGTCTGGTGGCAATCGAAGCCGAGAAGGAACGACTCAACGAGAAGAAGGTCATGAGTTCCGGGCGCAGCATCAGCGAGAAGAGTATTAGCGAAAAGGGAAGAATAGGCCTCGGTCCTAACTCACAACTTATGGATTACGACTACTTTAGAGAATTTCTAGCCGGCGTAGCCAAATGGGCGATTGCAGACTCCCCGTCGCAAATGTACTCACCTAGCGCCGGTAGCTCGTTAGATCCTCAGTGGGGTGGTTCGAACGGGCGGAAGAAGAGTTTACACCTCAACCCGTGGGGGGATAACGCCGAGCCGGCAGATCACGAGTTTATGCAACGGCTGTTCAGGCGGTGGGATACTGATTACAGATCCGGATTGTCGCTGCAGGATGTGGTTGCCGGATTGGCAGGGATCAAAGGGAAGAAGGACATCATGGAGAGTATAAGCTACTTTTTTGAGCTCTACGACGATGACGGAGATGGAAGAGTCGACAGAGAAGGAATTTTGAGGATTAGCGAGGCTCTGCTGTTTATCACCCGGAGAGGCTGGGAAACGCCTGCCGGGATCGGAGGAGAGCAGAATCGAGGCCCCGAAGGTAAGGGTACTACTGACCCGTTCCTGAACAGCGTGAGCGGGTTCATCAGACGCTGCTTCGAATACGCCGATCCAGATCAGGAAGGAAAACAAGGGGAGGTCAACACTGGTTTGGAAGGCATGGACGAGCTAGTCGACCTGTTGGATCTGGCGTCCGACGACGAGGAGAGCGTGAAATCGCCGGTGAAGGAGAAAGGATCGATGAAAGAGTTCGGAAGTGAACTCAACGAGAAGGACGCATCCGATGAAGACTCCGGTAACACGAAACCATCCGCCATGTCTGCCAATATAGCTTTGGACCCTGCAAATCCACTACACATCACCCTCCCAACATTTAGGATGATTGTCCTCGCCGATGAAGTATTAGAGTACTTTTTCGAATCCGGGTTCGCCGAATCGATTGCACTATCGACAGATGGTGTCAAGGTACCTATCAGAACCGTATCGGGTTCCGCGGGGGCGTTTGGAAATCTCGGCGGGGGCGGTATCGCCGGTGCGAAGGGATTACGCGGTGTTCTGGATAACATTGTCAACGACGGGATGCGTGTCGCACAGGAAGTCCGCCGGAGAATGGATGAGGCGCAAAAGGAGCTGGAGAGGAACGCTGTACCCGGGAAGTACAGAGACGACGAGGAAGATGAAGGCGATGCGAAGAGTATCATGGAGAGAGATAGAGATCTGTTGAAGGGCGCCGAGGCAGCTGTGGTTGACGATGCCGCCAAGTTGGTGAAGCCCGAAGCTGCGGTGGTGAAGGAGGATGAGATTAGCGGAGAACTGTTACTCACCAGTCCGATTGGATCCGTGTCGACGCCTAAAGCCGGGGATGACCTGCAGACGCCAAATAGCGCGATGCCGACAAAGTTGGAGTTTGAGGCAAGTGTCAAGTCACCTACCTAAGCGCTACCTTCTCTTCTCGGTTGGTGTCCTTTTTTATTTATTTCTCCTTTTCAAGAATTTGAGTCATTTTGATGAAGCCTCGTTCTTTTCTTCGTTTTAGCTTATTGGCGTTTGCTGGAGCAATTCAGGAGGAGGTATAAGCTCGGTCCCTCATCCATCCCCTGCGAGGTATCTTTTTTTATTACTATCAGCTATTTATATTGAGTTCTTTTTGATTATCGGCAGTGGTGGATCTGGTGTTCTCTCCTTTTTTTTTTTCCTATATCGATGTCGAATGCCTTGTCTGTTGTAGTATTTGAGGGCTGCTGGTTAGGGTCAGGAGCAGAATTATAATTAGGATGTATAGCAGCATGTATCATAACATGGCTTGTTTGAATTCAACTATTGTGGATATACAAATATTCACCAGCCTCGTACCTCGCTGCAGCAAGTGTGAAGCAATATATACACTAGTCACCGGAACCGACGAGACTAGGAAATGTCATGATTAGTGTAAAGATGGGATTAATAAGCTCTTGTTATGTCAACTTATATACAATCATGCAGCCGCCAGAAAGATAAACGTTGTAAATGGAGAGCAGAAGGAAATATTTCCAAATTGCTTTCGAAAACTGAACAAACGGATAGGTGGAAGAAAATCATGATGCTAAACTCAGACAGAATAGCTATTGGGATACACTGCAGACGGACATGGCTTTTTTCTTCTCAAACACACATACTCTCCCCTTGCTATCTCGTTCTACTTCCAATAAGCCCCATTCTCCGTTCAACAAGCAGAAATATACATTATAAATCGACGAAAGATGAGCCACGTCCAAAATAACAGAGAGATCATTTTCCAGATCCTCCCCCGCCGGGTCCCTTCGCGCCAGCGCCCTTCTTGTTCAACAAACCGCTAAAGAACTGCGCCAAGACCTCGTTCTGGCTCTTGCCGTCCCCGCCGGGCGATGTAGGACTGGCACCGGGTACGCCGCCAGCCGACGAATCGAGTGTCGCCGCCGCATCTCGGTCCTACAAACCACATTAACACAACCAACACCATGTAGTGTTTTTGTAAATGAAGAAATATTACCTTTATCCTCCTCAGCATATCGTCCGCATCAACTTGAATCCCCCCCACATTAAACTGTACGGGGCCGACATGATCTCTAACCCGACTATCCGTCTCCCCCGGGCCCAAAACCCCCATCGCGTTCTTCCCCGCGCCAGTACCAACCGGCAGAGCCCCGCCTCCCGCACCGGTCTTCTCATCCTCCTTCTTCGTTTCCAAAACTTCCAGCTGCTGTCCCAGGAACTCCTGTAGTTCAACGGGTGGCATCTCAATCGCGCCCTTTGGTCGCAACGCCGCAAGTTGGTCTTCGCTCCTGCTATCCCGTATCACTTCCTCGTATAGCTCTACAGCACCACCGTCGACCGAGGCGTCCAGGTCCGGGTTTACGGCTGATGAAGGGGAGAAATCGATATCGACCGACCAGCCGGCTCCGACGACTTCGACTTCGAAATCGCGGAGAACGCGGATTTTGCCCCAGGAGTCCCAGGAAGGGGGTACGAGGACGCGTTCGCGCTCGATTACATTGTGCCGGAGGGTTTGCTTTGTATCTTTAGCTTATATTATTGATTAAAAGATAAGGGTTGTTAGGGTACCTTTGATGAGACGGGGAGCGAGAGACTGGTGTAGACTAGTGACTGCAGGGAGGACGGTATCGAGGGACTCGTGTAGATTAATGATGCACCGTCTGTACACTATCAGCATAGCTTCAAGCTGGGGTGAGTTGATTGATCGAATCCTACGTTTCAGCAATATTGTTCGCATGAACTGCAGGACAAAGTCGAATTCTTCTTCCTTCCACCCCCGTTCCCGTTCTAGGGTTTCAATCTTGTCTGCCTGCGAAGATCCGTTAGTCTTGTTGTACGATCCTTATCGTATGTTGGTTGTGAACTTACATTCTGACAGACTACTAACAGCGGTAATCCTAACGGTTCGTCAAACTCCCCGGGTCCCAGCGGGATCTGCACCTCGGGAGCGGCACCGGGCACTTGCACCGCACCAGTTTCACCAAAATTTCTCGGTCTTGCCTCCCCTAACCTTCGTAAGATCCTCCGTTCAGGTGCTTTTCAAAACCAAGAAAAAAGGAGAAGAATCGCAAAAAAAAAAAGAAAACATAGAAAGAGAAAAAGAGCTGGTTCACGGATGGTGGGACCTACAAGCCTTCATGACCTCTTCTAGTGCTTCCTTGGCATCATTGTCGAGCTGGGAGAATATGTTTCGGAGTAATCGTATCCACCGTCTGGTCTGCCGGAGCCAGGTCCAGGGTGTCCGCCAGTCGAGGAGTAGGATGACCAGCGTGTCGGGGAGGAGTTCGGGTGTGAATAACGGTCTGAGGAGGGGCGAGAAGGCGGGGGTGGGTGACGATACGAGGTAGAGTCCTAAGCGGGCCAGGACGTCTAAAAGAAGAAGAAGAATCCGATGTTTCGTCAGCGATAAAATAATCAAATAGGTCAGTAATGAGGTATCAAACCTTCCTGCTCGGCATCCAGAACGTCGAGATAGGTATATCCGAGGGCGAATTCATTGGCGACGGGAGGTCTTCTGTTCTGTTTGCGACTGTCCGATGTGAAGCCGCCCAGGGCGTCCACGAATTCTTTCTGCTCGTCGGCCCCTCCTCCTATATACAACGAAGGTAACCCCGACCATTAGCCTAACGCACTCGGAAAAATATCATTTGTATATGACACGTCTGGATAGTCGAAGGGGGAGAAGATATGTACCGAGAACGAGTATGGATTTCTGAGGTAGCCGTTTCGACGAAGCGACGTTCGAGAGCATGGAGGACCATAAGTCCTCCTCTGGAGCAGCTGCAGCTGCAGCTGCAGCGGCAGCGGGTGTGGTCATTGGTGGTTTATCGGTTGCGGTAGCGAGAGATGCAGGTAGGTAGCCGGCTGAAGGGAAGTACCTCGTCAAGTAGACGGAATCGGTTGTGGATATCGACTTGATGGTATCCGAATTTGATATTGAGGATTGACGCGCGATATATGGAGGAGAAATCTAGGAGGAAGGGTGAGATGGTTAGTTTGATAACTGATGGAAGCAATTGAAGTTCTAATTGAAGACGAGGTAAGAGTACCTATGATAACATTTGATGAAGAGAAGATGTCGCGATGGAATTCAATCTTTGGCAGCAGCTGGGGGACGGGATATGGTTTGATATGATATGGCTCGGTCAGGGACAGCTCCGACGAGAGCTTGTCTGCACGCTCGCTTGCGGTGTTGATGTGGCTGAAGCTCGTCGACAGCCACATAGACGGTTATGTGGCAGTGCAAAATATCGTGCTGTAAAGTACTGATGATGCGCACTTTTCAGCACGGGTGATGTAGCACCCAATTAATTAATTGCCGCCTCAATCCCCAGCCTCCCATCCATCCATTCCATTCCATCCCAACTGACTGTAATTACTGCCATTCCAAGGATAAACAGCGTAGTCCAATCCGAGGCTGCGATTCTGCTGCATGTCATTTCTGCGATTTGGCCGTTTGGGTGGCTAGTTAGCGCAGGCCAAATGACTACCACGGCCGTTAATTCGACATCATCAATCATATCCTATAACAAATCCTTAAAGGAGGAAGGCTGCTGTGATGACATTCTGTCTTTTCACCCTTCTTGCTCTGTAGACGTCGTATCCTCGCGCGCGCACTCTCCTAGATCCAACGTAGGTGGCGTTCTCACCATAGCACTAGCTACCTGTACTAGTATTGGTTCAAAATATCAAATACGACCATCTCGAACGATATTTTGTATTAGGATCCAGCTTTGACATATCATTATTATTACTTGATACTTAGTACTCCGATACGAAACGGAATATCAAACTGTCGACAGATACAGCCTCCTAGACGTCTTTTTCTATCAACTGCAGCACGGCGCTGTTGATTATTAAATATAAATTCCAACACTGTCCAACAACGTTGCATCTCGACTTCAAGCGACAAACCCCTCTCTCAACAGATCCCTCTCTCTCTCTCTCGCAAGGACGCCGAAAGGCGACGGATTCCAGCAGCCATGGATACCAGGCAGGCTCTCCGGATCGCAGAACGAGCAACCGCCCTCTCAGCCACCTACAATCAAGATAATTCCTGTTTCGCCATCGGCTTGGAGGATGGTTTCGCAGGTGCGTTTATCCTCTAAAATTTTATAAGCGCCGAAATGCATATATGCTGATGTCTTTCCTCACAGTTGTTAATACCGATCCCTGCGAACTTCGTGTCCATCGAAGTAAGTTACCTTCTATAGCTCTTCTAGATTCATTCTGGAATACTGTGGAACATTAATGACTAATATCAATACATTTTATAGGATTCAATGGCGGTATCGCTATGGCCAGCATGCTCGGCAGAGCCAACTTTCTCGCCCTCGTCGGCGGCGGAAGGGACCCCAAGTTCCCCACAAACAGGGTCATCATCTGGGACGACGCAAAGCAAAGAGTGGTCATCAGTCTCGAGTTCAAATCGGACGTCATCGCTGTCCGTCTGTCCAGATCAAAGATTATTGTAGTCCTCCGAAACCATCTCTCCGTCTACTCCTTCACCTCCCCACCAGAACGTCTGCAGAGCTTCGAGACCGTCAACAATGACTTCGGACTCGCCTGCTTGGGTACTCGGCACGTCGCTTTCCCCGGCCGAACCATCGGACAGGTGAATCTCTTCGAGCTGCAAACTAACAATAACACCATCGTTCCGGCTCACACTTCCTCTATCATGGCTCTGGCGCTCAGTCCCAACGGCGACCTCTTGGCCACCGCGTCTGAGAACGGAACGCTCATCCGCATCTTTTCCACCGCCAGTTCCGCCATAGTAACCGAACTGCGTCGCGGAATCGACAAGGCTCTCATATACTCCATGGCGTTCTCGCCTTCCTCGACCAGACTGGCCGTCACATCGGACAAGGGAACCCTCCACATCTTTGACGTTCTGCCATCGTCCGCTCCCACTGCGGAAGCGCAACCAAGACCTTCCTCAAAGGGTTCAGAGGCGTCAGTCGCCACGCACACAGAAACGAACAAGCGCTTCTCTCTACTCGGAAAACTACCACTTCTTCCAAAATATTTCAGCTCGGAATGGAGTTTTGCCCAAGCCAAAGTCGAAGGAACGGGCAGAAACTCTGTCGGTTGGGCAAACGATGATACTATCGCCGTAACCAGCACCGAAGACTGCAAATGGGAGAAATTCGTGATCCTGAACTCTGCGACTGCTGACTCCGGGAAGGCGTGTGAACGTGAGGCATGGAGAAATTTTGTGGAGGGTATGGATATTCCCTACAGTCGTTAATTCTTTCTCTCAAGAGCATGCTAGATTCGCTGTTGTGATTGCATACATTTTGATTATATTTAGTGCCAAGGTGTTTTTTTTCTTTCTTCTTCTCTACTTTCCTTCCAGAGCTGTTGCTTGCGTTTGAGTTACGATGATACCCTTCCCACAGCTGCGGCGTTCTTTTTATATCCGTCATGTCATCATATTAGCGAATTTTTTGCTGCATTTTAGACTATATCCTTTGAAGATTTCTAGTCTTTCTTTCATCCGTATCATATGCATTTTATTACAGCGAATATGTTCAAGTATACGATATCCGACATTTACCACCTCAAAGTACATTTACCGTATCCTTTATACTACAACCTTACCATTCGCAAATATTTAATCAGAGCAGAATCCACATAACCAATCAATACCAGCCTGATCAAAAATCCTGCACCCCAGTCTCCCCCTCCACCATCCTACCCCCCAAATACATCTTCCCATCCCTCTCATCATAGACATCCGCCTCCTCCTCATCAAAATACTCCTCCCACCCATCCCGCTCGATCTCCCGTTCGATCAAATGCTTCGGATCCCCCGCGCCCCCGGGCCGATCTACGCTGTCGTAATCAAAATCCTTATCGTCGCCCCTCAGAAATCTTCTAGATAAAATATCCTGCCAGATATCCCACGCTTCCTCCGCATCCTGAATGTCATTAAACTCCCCGTTCGAATCAGCGTGGAGGAGGATATCCGCATCCAGTTTTTCGGCGTCAACGGTACCCGGTTCTTCTTCCGGATCGTCGCCGAGAATATCCCATTTGGATTTCAAAACCACGTTGCCGTGTTCGTCTTCCACTTCTTCCATGTCTTCTTCGTTTCCTTCCACCTCTTCACCGGTTTGTCCGTTCTGTTGTCGCATACGCGCGAGCCTATCTTCCCCGCGTTCCAAATCTCGCGCCAGAATCTCGCTGAATTTCGTCTGACTCGCCGGATCGGCGGCATGGTCTCTTCGATCGCGACCGGTCAGGAAACGGCCGACCAATTGGTCGTATAATGTCGGTAACGAGAACGCGTGCTCTGGCTGTGAGAAGTAGTCGTCGTGGGTGTGGAGGTATATCAGCCGACGGTTGCGGATGGCGACTTGCGGGTCCACCGTTTGGGTCTGGGGTAATGAGGGTTCATCCCGACTATGAAGAGTTATCGAGATGGTTGGAGGTCTGTCGGCTTCATGGGGTGTGCAGATGGCCATGATGTAGATTGATTCGAGAATATTTTATATCAATTGAATATTTGAATGTGGTTGAATAGATATCCAGGAATAGAGGAACCGCCGAACCAGCACCGGTGCCTCAAAGTCTTTCGCTCTATATTTTCAAGAAAGCAATACGCGATGTCTAAAATAATGCCGATGCATCGAATGAGGTCAGGTGGCGAACCGCGATGCAATAACGTCGGATATGTAGGGATCCAGTCGGGATTTGTAATCGGAAAAAGACCACCGAGTCGAAGAGTGAAGCTCCCAGAACGTGCCAAAAACGTGCCCGTCGTCTCGAGTATTGATTATGCCAGGCCGTCCACGATTACACGCACTCCCGTCGCCCAAATACTTCAAATCCGGCGCGAATGATACGATTGTCGAATGGGTCGCGTTGCATGTTGGGAAATGTATGTCGTCGGGGATCCGGTCGCAAGCAGTCGTCTATACCCGCGCTAGACGCAGCACCGGAGACCCTCCCGCCCAGCTTGAACGCCTCTTTTTATTTCCACGATCATATTTTCAGCCCGTCGACGGCTCTGGTTTAGCGTTTACGGAGTCCCTCCCAGCTGATGCCCCTCTTACCCCTCATTATCCCATAACAGCCCATTTTATTACATCATGAAAATACCCCATCTCGTGTTCACGTGTATCCTTACATAATTCCAATTCAATTTACAATTTGACATTCCAGAGCTCGCATGAAAAATTAAATTATATCAATCGGCATATACGGCATAGCAGATATCGACGCCCATGTCGGATCCAGCTGCTCGAGAAAGCTAAGCTTTGGCCGAGTCTCTTGGTCTGCTTCGTCTCCCCAACTGCAGCCATTCATTCCTTGCAGAGAAGGCCTGCGCAGCTTCCAAATATGTAAAAATCTACAAGAAACAAGAGCGCTCGAGCTCAGACCAAAGCAAATCTATACGCTATGCTCATCCCGATGATAGCCAAGCGCGAAGCTAACATGTTCCATCTGATCAGCTTAACTGCCGGGATCCCGAGCGACAGTTAGCTTAGGTCTTCCGGAAAGCCTGATGCTTCCCCAGCTGCTCCGATTATGATCTGACCTATAGGACCCATACCCGGATCGACGACCGGCAGGAGCGAGAGCTCAGCGAACCCGAGAAGGGCATCTGCCAACTGCTTTTTATTTTCAAAACGGCTATCTCATGTTGAAACCACGTATACGGCGTCTTTAGCTAGACCCGAATACCAAATTCTCAATCCTGATATTTTCAAGTTCGATATCGTTTATCCCAGTCGACAAAGTTTATCACCTGCATGTCTGGCCTCTTTCATCTTTCTTTCTTTCTTTTTTGTCCCCGAGACCATTCTTACTCCACCGGCAGGATTTGCGGAGATTTAGACCAAATCTCAACTAGTTAGTAAAGCCTCATCGATGTGTGTCCTTGCATGAAATCCATCCACTCAGAGTAAAACCCTCAATTTCGAGTTTACGAACATGTACCTTCATGTACCTCCGTCATCCTCACGCTTGATTTCCAAAAACGGTGGGTTTGAAGATATCCCAAGGGTGGTGAGGATTTCAGCCCCCCTTGCGAACAGCCCTCGCCTCGGTTCCTCTCAGCCAAAGATTCGATTTCCCCCCGCGTCGAGCTCGAGCTCTCGGTTCCTATCCTACGGGCCATTTTACGTGGTCACAAAATTCTGTTGATTCCCTCCGCTTTCTGCAAAGCCGATCAACTGTTAAACATGTCTGGAATTTGACACCCGGGCGGCTCGCATTGCATTTAAAAATCTCTCTTTTTTTTTTTTNTTTTTTGATTTCCTTCGCATTGGGATTTCCCGATCCAGCGGGGCTGTGACGCGCAACCGCCAGCTCAACATTCAGTAAGTATCCCGATGAGCGATTCCTCTAAATCTCGGATGTGCAAAAACTTCCAGCCCGGTCTTAACTTCGGCGTCGAAGTCGGGGAAAATAAGCAGAGAGCAATAAATTTTCTTTCTCTGTCTTAACTCTTTGCATATGCAAAGATTACAGAAATTGGGAGATTTTCCAATGCAATGCATGCATGTTTGCTCGCATGGCCCGAAAAGAAGACCGAGAAAACAGATCAGACCAGCCCGACGCCAGCAAAACGCCCTTTTAGAAAGTTTTTCGCTCTCTTCGTTCTCAGCTGCATTGGCTGCAAACGAAAATTTTCTCTTCACTGATGGCGAGAAAAAATCTGGTGAAATCGAAAAGTGGGGGATAACAGCTTTCGCCACCCACCGGGTACCGCCGTAGACGTCGACAACCAAAAATCATAGCTTCGGCCGGGGCGTGTGTACATGTCTCCGGCTGCCGCCTGGTATGCCATGCCTATTCGCGTGGGAGTAATAATACATTCTCTCTTTCTTATAAGCTGCTGGAAGGGTTTTCGCAGCGGACAGACGGATACGGTTTCAGCGAATTCAAACCCTTCTTTCTCTTTCTTCCAATGAGCTGAAAACCCGATGCATCGAACGCAGCTGGCAGCGGAGATACCCTTCTTCTCTCCTATAGTGGCTGGATTACTGTTTCGCCCACTCCGAGTAGAAACTTCTTAGTTTAACCGTACCCGCTCGCGAGCCTTCCCGGGTCGTGCTTTTCGCTCGCTGGCATACTTCGTTAACTGGCACGGGACAACCGCAGAGCCGCTGCATGCTGTCGGCCAACCAACTAGACTGATCTGCTACGGGAACTTCTTTAGTCCGCTAGCTGTCATACATAATGAAAATTTAAAATTGTGGGATGAAGCATTTTAAAGAAACTTCGAAGCTTGCTTGCTGTGTAACGACGATCCCTAATCCGTGGGGTCAAAGTATCAATGGCTCGAATTTCAAGTTTTTTTATGTAATATTAGCATTGTCGCGCGAGCATAATTACCTCCCTAAGCTATAAGCTCGATTAATCGATTCATTTGAGGAAACAACCTGAGCCGAGTGTAACCCCGGGCCATGGCTGAAGCTTGATTATTACACTGCAGCACGAGGGTTATTAGGATACCCCAGGCCAAGGATAATATGATCTGCTGTTTTATGAATCCAAACAGAACGGAAAGGAAAGGATGCAGACGACCTGTTCTTCGCTGGGGAGCATAGATCGGCTTCCCATGTCAACCGCTGGTTGAATTTCTTGATCTTTGGGGTCGCAGCTCTTGGCGGGATGTTTGGACATCAGTGATTGATTGAGATATTTCATAATTCAAAGACATGCACGGTAAATCACATTTTGAGGATCGAGATATCTATTAGGAATGGATCAAACAAAAAATAGAAAGGCAAAAAAACTAAACAACGGGATCCATGGAACCGATTTTGCTAATTTGCTTGGACCATGCATCCTTTTCGTCGTCTGTAAATTCGTAAGCCTGCAAGGTTCGCGGGAGCTTTCTTAGAAAATGTTATTTTCAGCCCACGCTTGAACTAATCCGTTAATACGCGGGATGAAACGCCTAACTTACTCTCAAATCTATTAGCTAAATCATCGATGACCTGGCGATGGCATGGGGATCATTATGACAACTGTTCGATGTGCACGGAGCGCAGCTAAAGGTTTCTCTTCTGCGAAGCGTAATGACTGTGATATCGATTCAGCCCTTCAACTAAAAGCGGCTTAGAGTCGACTCCTCGAGTACGGATTAAATATAACTCAATTGATCATCTCAAAGCATACATATACAGCAATGAAACGTGGACAAGTGATATATCCCATACGTCGCACGAGGGGTGGAAGATGCCGTTCCGACAACGAATCTGTGATATCATGACTTCAACAAAGCCACAGTACTTGCAATTAACAATGGATTATCTGTGATTTGACCGAGGAAAGACGACGTTTGACCCCGTTCGTCGGCTTTCATTCTGTGACACAAGATGCAAGATACTCTGACAAGCCGGGTGACAAGAGATCCTAGGAAGTTCCCAAGGACAAGGAAGAGCAGGCAGGCTTCTATCTCAAACATCCCCTTTCTGCTTTCCGTACTTTGTTCAAGGTGGTACAACCTTGCTGGCGAGCGATTTATGGAATACTTACTTTTTACCTGCAATTTTGGTTCCACGATGCCACCAATAGCCGCGGATTGATCAATTACAATTGACCTCGTCAAGACACGTATGAATTGTATCAAGCATTACATTTTGTACTCTGTACTTTCTTGAAGTAATGCTGTTTACTCAGAAGAGTGCCGATCATCATAATATCCCATTCTACTACGTATCACCGAAAATAACTGAAAAATACACTCACTATACTATAATATCTTCACAATCTGAATATCGTTAAATTTCCAACTCATAAATGTGTTGCTGACTAACCCCTCCTATCTTTAATATGAAAACGGTACGAACAGGCGCTTCAGAAACCGACGAATCTCGTTGGCCACCCCCACTCAAAGCAGACATTGCAGAACCAGGCATGCGAGACTAGTCCCGATTGCGAATTGTGGAGAAGCAGGCGCGTGAGTGGCCCTTTTGCTTCAAGTTTACCGTTTCGGTTCTCTTGCATGGTTCTCTTTTTGAATATCCCTCATATAAAACTGGCCAAAATGTGAGGCGATACAAAGAATAGAATTAGAGAAAAAAGAAATATATGACAGACAGACAGACAAGACAGACAAGGACAGAAAACACCATGCGTGCCTTGTGACATGGCACCCGACATAAGCTGACGATTATCATAATAATAATATCTGGGGAAACGTGAAAACATCGAACAGCTTGCAGATGTTACAGACAGAGCACACCACTTCCTTACTTGCTGTCTGTCTGATGAGGCTGCTGCCCCATGTTCTCGGGATCATCGATCACCTCCGTTTCGTATTCCAATACCTTTTTCCCGTTGTCCGTAATCAGTAAATTCTGGGGTAAAATTAAATAATAATAAACGAGATGGATAGGCCGGGTTTATTCTGCGAAACAATGCTATTCGCAGACTGATCTACCCAGCTAGCCTGAACCGCGAACCAGAGAGGCATCGATGGCAAAGTGTGGGGAAACTGGCAATTGAGGATATCGAGCTGCTCGTTTTGTGATACGATCTGTCGACAAGGACGGGGTGACGCCCTTTCGGGCCCTTCAATATACCTCTTACGTTACCTTCCCATAAATTCCTCTTTGTGATGCTATTGAGAAATCAAATCGTATACGTTCTGCATTAATTAACTGTCCTCCAAGACCAACCAAAACCTTGTGAAGAAAGTCATCAATTGGCATGCATAATGAGACAGCAGGCTTAATTTAATTCGATATAGAACTGCAAAAACTTTAGTGGCAAGGATAAGTTCATCCTACACTCTATACCACCATAAACCTCGCTAGGTATTCAAGATTCGATTCAATACGGCACGGGTTGTAAAATACTGCTGTGCACACACACACGCACACATTTTGTAAACCCCTCGCTTTATGTAGTTGCAAATTATAATTACCATATATGTAATACTTCACGCGGTCTCCTCCTCCAGCCTGTCTTCTCACCGAAAACAGGAAAGCGATCAGGTGGTTATGCACAGAAAAAAAAGAGGGAAGGGACCATGCGCGCGCATGCCGCTTCAACCGAGCATACATACATACGTACAATCTGTCCTAGCCACCGTACCATACGAATGCTAGTATACTTCCCCTCTCCCGTATGCTCGGATACGAGAAACACCTCTCGATGCTGCGAATAGCATCCAGCGGAGCATCGGGATTCGTTTATTTTTTCTTTCCCCCACGAATTGAACGGGAACTAGACCTGCCGGCAGTAACTCGACCCGACCACTGCAAGCAAGGGCTGTGAGCTCTCCCCTTCTTATCCCCTTCCGCGTACCAGGCCCCAGGTTTCTCAACGGCTGTAGTCAATTGAACGTATGTATGTACGAGGGAGGGATTTCGAAATCTTAAATTTGGTATAAAGATATTATATCGGATTTGAGCGCCCTAAGCGAACAACGAGGGGCTAGTTAGGGGACATTGAAAAAGGTCCGGTGACCGCGAACGAACGAATAAACGGTAATCCATCTCCCCATAGCGAAACTCTGAAATCAACTCTGATTTGTTTACTTGAAAAACCGATCGCGTGGGTCAAAAATTTAATGACAACGTGTGTGCAGCTGCGTCCGTGTGTTCCATGTAGTGAAATCCCTCTCCTTTAGCCCATCTGGATTCGGTATGTGATAGAGAAAGCTCTTGAGTGCATATATTTCCCAGCGTTTGACTCTCCTCGCGAGGCAAAGCTAAGCAGCGTAGCTAAGCTACGTGGTCCCTCATCAAAACATCGAAAGAGATGAAAGCGAAAGCTAAAGGGTCCTGATTCGACTAGTCCGTTCTCGGTCCTTACGAGGGTCCTTCTTTTCAGGTACCAATTGATTGGCAACGAACCAGCTCGAGATTATGCGGTTGTGAACTCGATGGATCCTTCTTGGAAGCTTGCTAGCTTCCCCTTCTATTTCGAATTTCGTGGTTGAGAGAGAGGTCCGTGGTTGCACGGAAGCTCAGACGCACAGCATACAGACCAAGACGGCAAGCTTTCGTGATCCGTGGCAGGCGAGACAGCCCTTTATTTTGCTAGGGAACTCCTTTGACGTTACCATCCGTAACGTTAACTTAGCTGGGGCCTGATACGTAGCTCAAGTTAATTCATAGAGAGTTGAGGTAATTGGGAGGTAAATAGGGCAGCTTCGCACCTTTCGTGAGCCGGGCCCTCTCTGTTACGTTACTCAGAGTGAGATGGGCAATTAATTCCAGAAATCAGCATGTAAAATTGAAATGTCTCATCACAAAGCAAGCGGGTTCCACGATCGCGATCGAGACCTTGCCGCTTCCCATGCGGGTATCCGAGAGCGAGCGCTGCGAGACATAATGTTCATTCGATTCTCTCTCTCTCATTTCTCAACAAGGAGGAATCCTCACGAGATATTTTGCAGTAAACGGATTTCCTCACCTTTCTTTCCTTTTTATTCCCCAGAAAAGAAAAATAAAAAAAAAATAAAAAAATTTCAATCTCGTTTAACTCTTCTTGTTCGTCAAGTCTGGGATGTTTGTGTTTGTGATCAATATCGTTTAGTCGTTATACGAGCAACGATCATGTCTCTAACAACGCCTTAAGGGCGTGGGGTAACGCCGACATGGTTTAGTCAGAGAAATCGGCACTCCCAAGATATGCGACATCCGTCGGTACGTACCCAGCATTGACGGCAATCACGGGTGTCAAAGCTGGTCTGGTTTCTTCTGAAAAAAATGTACATGTGTACGGGTATATAGATATTTTTAGCTCACTGTTTCCAAGCCTTCTGACCAAACGTGTGATATTATATTGTCTGTGTATTACGGAGCATCGGAATATCGGACTGCCAGAGTAATTTCCTTAGGAGCAGCCTTAGAGTAGCCTTGGGAGCTTAGGCAAGGTCAGTTAAATGCTCCGTCCGCGATTCTCGATTCGATTTAACAATTGACCGACCAGTCTGGTTGGTCATCGGACAAGGTAAGACCCAAAATGGGGGAAATTCGCGACGAGGATCTCAAAGAAACTTTTGAACGGCCTTGCCGTAAGGCCTCATACTTCCCATCAGTTTCACTAGCTCCTGACAATCCTCCTCGAACTGGAAAGAAAGAAAACTTGTTTGAAATAATATAGTTCAGATTAAAGGATTCCCGAACCGAATGGAAGCACAGGACACACAAAAAGTAGTCGATCGATTTCGGGCTAAGAAACCTCGGCGTGGGTAATGGATACCCCAAATGTCGATATCGATCGGCTGGTCGTCGCAAAAAAAGCCCTTCTTTCGTTCTTTCTATGCTTCTATGCTCATGCGGTTTTCAGAATTAATTCAGCCCAGCAGCTGAAGGTTGGTCCACTGAAAAAAGTGTACAAGTAATCAGCGTACCAAAGAAAGAAAGAAAGAGATCAGGGATCACATTTCTCATGATGACATTCTGCAGCATCACAAAAATCTGGTTCATATTCAATGAGGCTGACCGTGAGTGAGTGACCCAGCTGCCATAAACGAAAGAAACTTCGGACGCAAGTGCCGGTAACAACTAGAAGACTCCAGAATTAAACCCTCACTTGCAAAGCGAAAAGGTCATGCTCGGTACTGATCAAAAGAGAGAAAGCTGATCCGGGAAACCCATAATTCATATGATGATGATGACCTGGACCAAGTTTTGGATTCCCCATCCATCCATCCATCCATCATATCATGGGGCCAGGAGGCAAGCAAAGCAAAGCAAAGCAAAGCAAGCCAGCCTAGCCAGCGACAGACATACCACTTCTCCGTTGAGGCATTTTCGCTCACCTACCAAAGAGCATTGATTGCAAAAAAAAAAAAAAATCATCTGAAAAAAGCGGCGATACATCCAAAACCCCCCACGGAAAAGCAAAATAAGAAAAATAACGAAAACAGGCAAACCTTGCTCGAAAGAAAAAAAATGACGACTGATCATTGGATCAAAGGCTGGGCCTCTTACTCCCGGACGAGTGATTATACCCAAGCTTGTGGGTTGTTCGATGTTTGGGAAATGCGGGGAATTCAAGGGAGGTTCAACACGAGTGTGAAATGGTGAAAGAAGAGCTGCATGACAAGTCAAGGGAGCATCCCAGCCAGTTGTTCTCGTTCAGGCTTTCCCAAAAGCTGTGTTGCAGGACATTTTAAAGGCTCATACACTCGAGATTATTGACCTTCAGGAAGCGGATGAACAGAAAGGCCTCTGGAATTATGGCTCTTGCTCAAGGCAAGCGGATCGAACCACGTCAACGGTCTTGAATAGCATTCCGAATTTATTGAATTTTTTTTGTGCAATGTCACAGTAATTAGGGGGGTTATTAGAGGATGACAAATTTGGCTTCAATGACTGGATTCCATTTCTTGCTTGACTTGCTTGTCTATGTAATACAAGAGCGGACAGGAGGAGGATGAAGATACTCCCAAACGAGCAAGCCATCCCTAGAACAAAAGACCCCTGGCGCAAGGAACTCAATAGGTAAAGAAGGAAACAAGGAAAAGTAAAAGTCTGATGATACAAGGAAACGCGTGCGATGCGATCCATAGGCTTTTTTTGTGTTTGATATTCTGAAAAGGAAAAAACGAAGAAAACATTATGATCAGAGCATAGAAAAAAGGTTCTCCTCGTCTTCGCAACTGGAAGCTTGTAAAGACACGATCGTGTAAAAGAGCATATAAGGGAAAGCGAAAGATGAAGATGCGCCGCAACGCCCGCAAAGAATCAACAAAACAAACACCGTGTGCTTCCATCCGAACAAAGGCAATGCTGTAGTTGTAGTGAACAGGAAACAGTGTAAAAGAGAAGAAAAAAAGGATCATTAAAAACATTTAGGTCACTGAATCCATGGCTGTTGTTACAGTGGTAGGCAAAAACAAAACAAAAAAAGAGGTCGGTGTGAGCATGTACAAGTGAGTTCACCTATATCGTTTCAACTACCCCAGGTGTGTTAAAGCTCGAAATAGGCAAGAGAATAGTGGTGGAGAAAATAAAGCGAGAGAAAAGAAGTAGAAGATAGCGAATGTTGTTTAAGGCAAACGGCGACGAGTAAACAAAGTCTTCAAGCCGAACAACTGCACAAAAGCAGCCTAGACTTCGTGATGCAGAGTCTTCTTTGGAGTCTTTGGAGGAAGATGCTGGTGCAACTTCACAACACCCATCTTGTTGGCAAGCTTGCAGCCATTCATTTGGCCGCAGTCAACGAGACACGGAGCCTTGTCGTAATCTTTGTCGGGAATGCAGCATTCGACATTGCTCATCCAGCGGTCATGGAGGGCCTCCTCGATGGTGATACGCTTCTCGGGATCGGGGTGGGCCATCTTGTAAAGAAGACGCTTCAGTGGTGGCTTCATGTCGGAAAAAATTCGGGCGCCAGGAACGGTTGAATCGCTGCCGATGATTCCGGAAGGGTTGTTGCTTAGCCACTTATCGAAGCTTGTCTTGTACGCAGCGTACATTCTGTCGGAAGAGCTGGCCTCAGCCCATGGAAATCCTCCATAGTGAAGAGTCACGTAAACGATAGCACACGACCAAACATCAAGTTTGCGAGCATCATAAGCGTCTATAAAAATAGGTTAGTTTTATTAAAAAGTAATGAAGCGAGGGATAAAAGCACATACCTTTTTGAGCAATGACCTCTGGGGAGAGGTAAGGCTTGCTGCCGCAGATGCCTGGTCGACTGAGACGGATTTCTTGCATGTTGGATCCACACTCCATCTTCTCGCTGAAGGCTGGGTGGTCACCGCTGAAGACCTCGGAGATCCCGAAATCTGAAATCTTGAGACGTCCGTCGGAACACATGAGGAGGTTCTCTGGTTTGATGTCTCGGTGGGCAACACCGTGGCTGTGGAGGTAGGCAACACCTCGCAAAAGTTGCTTGAAGATACAAAGTTTCTCCTCGGTACCCATGAAATTCTTCTTGATGATCGAGAAAAGATCGCCTCCGCTACAGTATTCCATGACGTGGCACCATCGCCCGCTATTACGGCAAAGGTCTTCCGTCAGGACAATGTTGGGATGAACAAGAGACTTGGAGAGGCAGAACTCGGAATTGAGCTTCTGTGTGTATTCCTCTTCCGTCTCGTTGTGGGACTTCTTTCGGAATTCCTTGACGGCAAAGAGCTCGCTAGGGTTGCCGTGAATCTTACTCATCAGCTTCACAATGGCGGTCGCTCCTTCACCGATCTGCTTCGATTTGAGAGGAATGTGACTCTTGTTGGAGTACTTCTCACCGAGGCTGTGGATCTTGAAGGTAGGTGCGGCTGGGACAGCGGTACTAAGTTTCCTAGCCTTAAGACCGACTCCAGTTTCCGCTGGGTGAGTGATGGCACATTCAGTCTGCATGTCGGCAATACCGTTCATGCTGCTGGACCGTCGGTTTCTACCCAGACGGCCAATGCCAGCCGACAACGACTTCGGGGGAGACCCGGCACCCTTTCTGGTTTCCATGAGGCTGTTGGTAGGAGATAAAGATTTCGAAGGGCTGCCTGCTTTCGAGGGAACGGGGCTGGCCTTGTGAGAGAACAATCCGGTTCGGGCCTTTGGTGCGGGAGAATGGCGAGGTGTCAAGTCTTCGTCACGGGTAGCAGCACCCAACTTGGAGACTAGATCGAGTCCACTTCCACTGCGGTGGAATATACGAGAGAAGGTATTCGATCTCTTGACGGGAGTGGGTGCCTCGATACGGACGGGTGTTGGTTGAGGAGAAGGAGATTGAACAGTGAAGGTTGGTGGTGAGGGAGGCTTGGAGACACTTCGTGGACGGACAGTCTGTTGCTGGGTTTGAACATCGGACATGTCCAGCATGGACCTGACGGCCGGCTTTGGCTGAGGGGTGGTGGAGTCGTGCTGTTCTAGAGCGAAAACGGCATGGCTTTCGAAAGAGGTGGGCGTCAATGGCTCCTGGGTTTCGCTAGCGGTCTCGAGGTCTTCGTCCTCTTCCAAGACGGTGTTGCACTCGTGGCCCTCGTCCGAGGAACCAAGGATGAATTTGGGAGAGGAAGAGTGGCCGTGACGATAGTCGTCTATGGAGCCACCGAGGGGAGATAATTCTGAGTCGGAGTCGGAGCCATGGATACGGACGTTGGAGGTCAAGATCTTGATCTCCGGGGTTGGGGGGATCATGGCGTCTGATATCGAAGAAAAAGAGCTCGAGCAGGTCGACGGCAGGGAATCTGAGCGTGTTGTCGACTGAGTGATGGACATGATGATTGCAACGCGAATAATACCTGAGGGAGTCGCAGTTTTAACCTGTTTCTGGATGGTGTAAGCCTCTGATGCCCGGGTGCTTCTCTGGTTTAGGCAACGGACACGCCAACATGAGCCAAGGCCCTGAGCAGAATGCACAAGTGTGTTACAGAGACATTTGATCAGGGCACTTGCGGCAAATGCAGGTCGGTCGAGATGGACTTGGCGATTGGGGGGGGGAAGAGAGGTGGCGGGGAGATGGAGATGAAGGTGAGGGATGGATGGGGAGAAGGGTGGAATGGAGGGACAAAGTTGGTGGAACGCCGAGAAAAGAGATGAGATTTTGATGCGACGACGAAATATGCTTGGAAGAAAAGTAAGGAATAAGATATACATACCAGAACCGATTTCGCACCAATTGAATATATTCTACCCGAAAATACTCGACGGCGGCTACGTCAAGGCGAAGAGAGAGAAAAAGGATAAGGAAGAAGAAAAAAAGGTTATCGGATGAGATGAAGTAATGATACTTTCGCACGCACGAAAGCGACGGCCGAACGAAAAGAAGAAGTTAAAAAATAAAAAAGGCTATGAAGGCGGAGGACGGGATATGGGTAGGAAGAGAATAGAAAGGAAGCTTTCTTGTGATCGTAACTGGCAATGTTCCATATACACTTCTGTCGGCAAAGTCAAATGATTTGGGTTTCGCACAATTGAATTTCGCTGAGAACGGCAACAACTCTCTTTGTCGGTTGGCCGGGTCGGATGATGAAGATGAAGAATGATTTACGAGTGAAGACCTGTATAAAGCGAATTACACAAGCTGTCGGAAAGATATAGTAAAATGATGAATGATGTATGATGATATATTTGTGTGGAAGAGATAAAAAGGCAGAGGTGCTATCTGTCTTCGCTGCGTTGGGGTGAAGTCGAACTCTTGGTAGTGGCGGATGGGTCGCTTTATAACCAGGTCAGGGCGGCGAACTCGAACAAACAAACCTGGGCGGGCTTCTTGCTCTGCTGTTGCTGCTTGCTCTGGTGTCGAGGGGGGGAAAGTGGTAAAGTGGTGCGTGACGAAAAGTGACCTAGCCAGGTTATTAAGTATTTTGGCCTAGCCTGCCTGCGATATTTCCGCTTTGACGGGCTGCAGCTGCGAACGAGGATCTTTTTGTGGGGGTTTATGTATGACAGAATCTGACCCTGAGCAAAATGGAAATGAAATAAAAAACGAGTTAAAACCAAGGCGAAGCAAGCACTGCTGCAAGCAACAAACAGGGCACAAAAATAGACTGCCGCGGAGAGGAGAGAAGAAAGAAAAGAAAACGAGGATGCGGGCAGGTTTCGATTGAATTTCCTGGGGAAACTGAGAAGAATAATAATGCTCGAGGCACAACAAGCACACACGAAACAGTCTTCTTGAAACAAAAATATTTCACTATTCTCTATATTTCTTGGAGAAACAAGAAGAGAGGGAGAGATCTATGAGAGAGAGAGAGAGTTTTTTACTGAAAGGGAAGAAGGGAAAATGTCTTGTCGGTGGGAGTCGAAGTTTAAATCGAATAGCTCGAAGGACAGCTGGAAGGTGACCGTCTTCCGATTATAATGAGGAAAAAGGTTTTTTTGACACTAAGAAGCTCCAATATATTCGAGCTTGTCTGAGGAGAAAGAGAAAAAAAAAAAAAAAAAAAAAAATACTGCTAACAGTGAAATGGCGATTGCTTCAAGATTGTATTTAATTCTTTTCTTGTACGGGCTGAGGGCAGGCTGACCATCATTATTAATGGGAACAGCATAATACCAAAGTTGACCTGTTCGCTAGCTCAAAAGCCCATCCCCAAAGAGCGCAGCTGAAAAAACAAAATCCATACTTCCCTCTTCGATTGACAGACTATAATATGATAATTTTGGGTATCGTTTGGGGGGCGACCACTCAGCGCGAAGACCGGCGGACGGATATTCCAAATGGGCGGCGACTCGTGCGAACGAGAAAGGCAGCCAGCCAGCCCAGAGGTACCTCCGGGTACCACCCATTTGCCTGAACAACCAACCCACTAAACTCTTCATTAATGGATGGATGGATGGGTGGATGGGATTGGCCCCGGGCTGGCTAGTTAGTCTCCCAGGCTGCCCCGACTGGTTTCATTTCGGGACCCAACGACGTCAACGAACTCAGGTGGGTCAAGCAAACACTCTTGACAGGAGCCCCCAGAAGACGACATTGATGATCGGCCAGTTTCTAATTTTTATCTCCAGATGTCTCTGCCTTGTAGTAGACCCGCTCCGGTAGGACCTCAGATCACTGGGAAGCGCCCAGGGCTCTTCGAATTCGAATTCGAATTCCTCCCCTTTCTGACCATGGCGTCTAACAACAGCACATGCATTCGTGCACGATCTTTCCATTTTCTCTCTCCACAAGGCGGACAGCTCTCTCAATGTTGGGTTTGATGAGCTGTTAGAGAGAGCCAGCGAGGGACACTGCTTGTAATTCTGCTTCTCCACAAAATCTGATTCGAAGCAGGCATCCTGCTCTCATGCAACCTCAAACTTGTCTCTTCATCTATCCATTCGACGACTGGCACATGTCCTGGCCGGCCTGGAAAAACTCATCGCGTCGACAATACCCATTCATGTGCGAATAGACGAGAAGAGTGGGGGAACCTCGATCTAGCTTTCCTTGCTAGAAGAGCACTGTCCTCCTCGGTTGCCAGAAAAAGCCGCTTTCGTCGTCCCCCGGCTTTTTCATCGCCTTTGTCCCTGGCGAAACGAAAAGGCTGGTCCTGTGCTTCGTGCATATGCGACTCTACTGCATTACTTACACGAACTGTTAGTTTGGACAGGGCCATGGCCAGCTAGCAATGCCATGCCGACAGCAATGCATTGAAACAGGTGGAAAGGATCACGGGATGTGCTTTCTATGTGCTGGTGCTCTATCAGAGGATACCACATGTGTACACCCCTCCTTCACCATCATCAGCTTCCCAAATCGAGCGGCATCGCTGTACACGATAGGATATCCTGAATGAACTCTATACGTGGCTATTCTATTGTCGCGATTTGGTTAATTCCGATTCGATTCGAAGCATTCGAAGCAATCAATTGGGCCAAGTGCTGGCGCCTGTTTCGACCTGCCGAAATGGCCAA
The DNA here is from genome assembly GCA_036971405.1 of Orbilia quercus. Lineage (NCBI taxonomy): Eukaryota > Fungi > Ascomycota > Orbiliomycetes > Orbiliales > Orbiliaceae > Orbilia > Orbilia quercus. The sequence goes on from JAJTUE010000012.1 coordinate 1,022,161, forward strand.
CCAGAACAGTTTTACAAAGTAGCGAATTCCTCCAACGGACAAGAACATCTTTCAGGTACGGGTTCCTATTCAGGGGAGCTACAAACGGAATTCCGTGCACAGCACTCCGTCCAACTTGTCCTTGGTTTCGACTTTTCTCATGCAGTTGCAGCTTTGTAACATATCCTCGAACTGATCTGCTCCGAAAGAGAAAATTCAGCTTGACTCTCGTCATTTATTTCGGCTTCTGTACTCATTTTCGGAATTGAAATTTTCCAGGGTCCGAAAATTTTTAATATGCGCGAGACGATCACCGTCGTCATTATGGAGTCCCCGCGATTCCGGGAACAAAGGATATTATATCATCGTCGACAACACATTTCCCTTCCGATGCCTTGATTATTTTATCTATTTTCGCCGCACACAAACAAAATACGATGTCGTATTTAACTTCTGCGCAAATAAAATAATAATAATAACCGGTTTCCTTAAACTTTGCCCCGAGCATGTTGTTGTAGCCCTAGGTTATACCCTCCGAGACGGAGTCTCACCTCACCTCACCATCCTCCTCTGTGCCATATCGGCACACCGTACGACCTCCCAGAGAGCTCCAGGAACGTTAACTCTAACGGTGGGCAACACCCCAAGCCTTATGATTTCATCATCCGATGGGCTCTAGAAATCCGAATGTTGAATCATGTATACACTCGTCACTAGCAATTGACACTGCTCACTCATCCTCGTCCGAGCTTCATTTTTCTTTATTTCTTCCTTTCTATGCGACAATGGCAACCTGCGTCTTGAGAATCGTCCGGCTCATTGAGAAGGCGGCGGATCGCTTGACAAATATAGAACTTGGGTCACAATCGCAAATTATCCATCTTGAGATACACTGTCCGACGAGGTGAAACATACAGCATCGAGTAAGCTAAGCCCTAAAATCTAAGTCTCAGCAGCCGCTGAGCTTCCCCTCCGCGGCCAAATAGAGATTTTCAAACGGCGTCGATTTTCATCTCAATTTTTTTACTTTTCTAATCATTTGACATCCCCCAAATTGTGATTCGGTTTTGCCCGCTAGCAAAATTCCCTTTCCAGCCTTCTAGAAAAGAACGGAAAGAAAGTAAAAGAAAAAAAGGCTGCCGGTAGAACATGGTACCACGTTTCGTCTATCAAATCTCACATATCCTTTTGCCTCCAGCCAAATGCGAGTAAGTCTGTCATCTAGACGCCTTGGTATATCTTGGTATTGCACAACAGGCGAGGTACAAGGGATGACAGCTGGTACCTTGGCTACTTAAGTCTACTATCTCTAGGAAGAAGGGGTGGGGAACCCGCCGTCGCATCCAATTCTCTACTCCCAAGTGGTATTCCATACCTTCTAAAACCGAAGCACGTTAAATTGTTGAGCAAGATTCCCGATAAATCTTTTTTTTCCCTTCCCTGCCACAGGAGGTAGGTATCGAAGCAGGCGAAGTTCTCCAGGCAGAACTTTAAAGGGTCCCTTGGGGTATTACCCTTTCCAGGTTAAAAACTTTGTTAGCTTTTAGGTTACCGGCATCCGGTAGTACAAATGAGAAACCATTGAGGCTTTTCACGCAGTTTCCCCAGATTTATTTCCTCAGAATATTTTTAATATCCTGCAACGTGCAACACCAAGGATCGGGGACTTCCTGATGGAGAAACCCATGCCACGGAAAAAGCCTTAAGTTTTCGAGGTATTTTACACCATCGAATTTAATAAGCTTGCAGTGTGCACGATCTAAGCGGTCATGCAGCCGAGTCTGGATTTGGCGACAAGTTCCTCAAGGGTCGCTCCGACTTTCGCCTGCGTTCGAAAGAAAGCCAGAATATTGACCAGTCGCCGATTTGTCGCCTCGGCTGGTTTGCTCAACAGATTAGATACCAGCCCCGGCACGTCAAACGCACGCCGGATGGAAAGAAAAATTCTATCCTGCAACTGGGGACCGAAAGGTAACAACTGCAAATATAGCAGAGCATTATATTCTGTACGCACGTTGTCAATGAAGATCTTCAAGGCGAAGGCAAAAAAATTTTTCAATCTCAGTTATGCATCAAGAAAGAAAATTTTTTAATTTTTTAATTTGGCTCATCTCGCAAACAAAGGAGTTTCTTGGGTTACTCTTATGCTCCGTGAGCATCACCTTATACACCATTCTCATCACCAGACAACCCTAAAAAAATTTCAATAAAAATTTGTCTCACGACCTTTGCAATGGTGCCTATTGAGCCAAGTTGGCCAAGCGAGGTGATCCATTCTGGAATACATTGATGGCAGGTAACGAAAAGCACCTATTGCGAATGGATGGCGTTACCTGACAGAACGAGAAGAAAAGAAAAGAAAAACACACACACAAGCAAAAAAACCGACTTCGACAAGGGCGTGATCGAAGGTGGGTGCATCAAAGAAATTCTTCTTCGCCTCGCAACGGCGTCTCTGGCAAAAGGTGTGGCAAAACAACAGGTGATATCAACATAGGGTTCTTTCTCGATCATATTCTTCCTCGATCACAATTTTTTTTTTTTTTTCAATTATCGTGACTTTTGACAAAGTAGCTCCAGAGCGCCGCATCCCCGAGCACGCTTTGAATATACGAGTACGATAATTTTCCACGCCAATTTTCTTGAATTCTCTTGAGTTTTTCTTGAAGGACCCTCCCTCATGGTTGGAAATCTTTTGATCGATTGGCTGAGACCTCATCTTTCACATGCNAAAAAAAAAAAAAAAAACCGAAGCTAAAAGGAACACACCCTCAGCTTTCAATATTCAATCCAACTGAGTTCTTGTTTCTCGTCACCCCGCACATAATACATAATAATAGCTAATAGCTGTCCACATGGACAAAGCGAAACAATCCACCTGCATTTGCCAATTACCACTTACGGCGAAAATGATCGATATCGATCACTTAACATAAGTGGGTGGTGAAAAAAAAATTACGAATGATCCCTCGAAAATCGAGCCTTGGAGCACAAGATGCACTGTCCCAGAAAACCTAAAAATTTTTGTCAAGAAAGAGTAGAGAAACAGAGAGAACAGACAGCTTGCGGCCGCTTCTGAAGGAAAATTAAAGTATATAGCTTCTATAGATTGCTATATTACCTGCCTTGTATGCATATACCAACGTCTTGATAAGGTAGGCCAGCACGTCAAAGTCAGACAGGGTTCCCATTCGACAAAGGGGACATCGATTCGTGTTTCTTGTATATCCCCAAATAACATAAACCCATATTGCGGGGGTAATAATGCTTCAAAAACCGGTCCCGCGATTCGATTCGAGAAAAAAGGTCTGCACAACAGTTAACTGGAAAAAAAGAGGGGGAGTTGATGAAAAAAACAAATTGCGCTTAAGCATGTCCAGCCAACCGGGGAAGTAGATCTCGAGAATAATTGACGGCGTCGGTCTCGGATAATGCAACCCCACTCTCTCTTTGACGCAAAAAACCCATGGTGGTTATCAGTTGGATCGAAGAGCTCACTGCGTTTGAAGGGACCGAGCTTGCATGGCCATGGGGAATGGTGGTGGGACCCAAGACGAGCTCCCCTTCCAGCGATACAGATACACCTACCGGGAACCCTATTTCAGACGGTGCGCGGTGGCTTGGATATTCTGTCCGATCGCGAAGCGAAAAAAGGGTTGCCCCTCTCCTTTTTTCTGGTCGAAGAAATTCGGTACGGGTTCATCTTATCTAGCGTGATTTTTAACACAATATCGTTACAAACCGAAATCGTGAAAAGCTGCCCTTGGTTGGGGTACGGTGCACGACATCGGTCAAAGTCGGAGAAACAGGGGGGTGGACGCCGCCGATGTATGTTCTTCCCAGATCCGAACCCCGTCCCAATAGCGAAAAAGAGATTTGGATCTCTGAACCCTGACCGGAACCTCGTTTTTAATTTTTTTCTCGTACGGCTATCTCCAGATGGAGAACTAAATAACTACACCGAGATTTGACCGAGCTGTTTTCCTCGCTTCCATGCTCCTTAGCTTAGTAGACCAATACCGGCGTACCCAAGAGACCTGTAGGAGTACGGATACAGAAGAGAGGGAGAAAAAGTCAAATAATAACCATCCTCATGTCGGATAAGGCACATCCGTGATAGGTGGACTTCAACACCGGGCCGATCTAGTCTTTCCACATGAGCGTTAAGCTCCGCGTCTCGGACCTTTAAGCTTTTTCCTGCGCTGACATCGGTAAATTTGATTCCTGTTGAGCAGAGCCGATATCACTTTCCGCGAAAGGAGGTTTCATCTCCCTCTTTCTTCTCCTCCCGGGTGAGCTCGAAGCTGACCCGAGAATTGGCCCTCCGAAACAAGCTTTTTGTTTACATGTCTCGGCAACTTCTATCCATGGAATATAGGGGGTTTGTCATATTACTGGATGGGAATCAAATGTGAAAAGGTGTGTGTGTGTGTGCGCGCGCAGGATCAAAAGGCTTGCTTGCTAACTGCAGGTGACATCGCTCGATCTGTAATTCATTCATTTAATTTATATCGCGCATGAATATCGAGACCGCGAGGCCTGCTTGCACTTTTTCACCCGCAGTTGTTATCGTAATCTATTTATTCTTCTTGCTTCTCGAAACCACGAGTATTAGTTTGGGAAATCGGTCATGCGATCCAAACTCCGAGAAACGCACATGCAAGCCTGTCTCATTTCGATATTCACAAGTTGGAGATAAACAAAATATTAAATATGACGAGACAGAGAAGCGTTGACACGGTCCTTTCATTTGTGGCTCGTGCGCTATCTCGCCTGCAATTGGCTCGAATCACATGAACCCCATGCTAAAATCACAAAAAGATTCACAGGCTAAGCTAACTAACAGCCAACGGATTTCCTTAAACTGGATCGACCGACCGAACTAGACATTCTGTGCATATGCTGTGTAAGGGTTCGATTCGATAGAACCCGCCTCGGAAACAAAAATATATAATGTTGTCGAGCGCTCCAAGCTTTCGAGGCTAAAGCTTAGCTTCTCCAACTAGTATCGATGTGGCGTCAAGCTTGGTTTCGAAAAATTTCAAGCCTTGCTAAGCTAAAGAAATGACCTTCAGCCCCGAGGGCATGGCCTTGATCCTCAAGAATTTTGTTATGTGTGCATGTCTTTGCTGGCGGCTCTGATCGATCATGATATCATACCTTGCTCCACCAGTTCCGAGCCTCAGCCTTCCCCCCCGGATCAATATATACCTGCTCTACTTTTTAACACCGACACCGACTTCAGCCTGAAAGTGAAATATTCCGTAACACATCGATCTAAAGTAAAAGGTCCCAACTAGGCCGGTATAAGCTTAGGTCACGTAGCGCCCGTTCGGCCGGCGTTTTCGGGAACCACCACAAAAGAATAACGTAGCATGTTGGTTCTATTTCCTTTCGACCCCACTAACTAGTCTACACATGCACACCGTATACGTAGCAGGTTAAACACGGAATTCGATTTCTATTCTTGTGTAGAGAACAAATCGTCATCCAACGGCCATCCGGCAGTCAGGTTGCAGAATTACATAAGTAATTTGCCGCAGGCAAAATTCAAACAGAAGCCTGCCCACGGTCAAAGTATATGCACGCACGTAAATCTATGCGATATAGTAATACCGACCATGGTGGCATTCGCGATAAAGATAGGAAAGTCTACCCCGCGGTAGGTTGGACGGACCATCCGCTCGTTCAATCGGAAGGGTTTCCCACAAGCGCTGCAAGCAACTACGCCGGAAAACAATAATGCATCGACATATCAGGAAAAATTTGTGCGTGGAGCTCAATATGCGCCTAGCATACTCATGATCAAGTCTCGCGCATTGACGGTGGGAGATCCCGCACTCCTCTAGGTTTCCGTCGCATGATTTAGTATTTCCTCCTCGCAATAAAAAATCAACCTGGGAAGTTTGTAAATGTTAATACCGTCGATGGTGAAGTACGTACACGCACGAATGCGAATGGAGGACATGAACAAGTTTTAATGCCTCATGTGATTTTCGTCCGGGTCTCGTGTGCTCGGTGTGCCCTGTGCGGAAAGGGAAAAAAGGGTACATGATGGTACTTTACGTTTCATGATCGATGTTATTCTCGCGATAATTGTGATAAAACTTGTTCATTCCAACATACATACGTATCAGACAGATCGAGGGCACACACTAAATGTCTCACACCCCTGGTTTGTTCGGGGGAAACCAGCAGAACGAAATCTAAAATGTGCCCCCCAAACAAACAATTAATTGTCAATTTAATATCGGCATCCTGTGATAGGATAGGATTAGGTATGATGTATGTGCACGAAAGGGAATCGATGCGGGGGCGGCGGCCAAGGTGGAAGTTGGAGAAGAAATACCCCGCGGCCAATTTTTTTTTCCCCCCAATCTAATAACTAATATATTTCTTCCATATAACTCTATTCCAGTTCCCCACAAGCTTAAGAGTAATCTAAAAGAGGGTCTATAAACAGGTTGCGTGCATTATCTTCGCCCCCGATTATCGCCAAGGTCGAGTTGGCGGTCATAAACGCCCTTGTATACAAGGACCCCGTAGTCGGCCCGGTAATCCCAGCTCTAAAAGGTTTTCTTGAGCATAAGCAGATTATTTAATATGCGAAAGCCATCATACGGGAAATAAAATAAATCGTCAGTTGTCGTCTCATATATTAGATTAATATGGATTTTCGGAATCTGGGGAAACCATGAAAACACTCTTCACACATACAGAAAAAGAGCCTGTTGATAAAAAATGCTGCAGGCATGTCAGATGCAATATCCCATGTAACTTGCATATCTGCAACCGTCAAGGGGTTGATATAAAAAAAACAAAAAGAAATCTCGGAGGAAAACACCCATCCAGACTAAGAATCCTTAAGAGAGAGAAATGAAAAAACCCTCAAGGATCCAACAAGTAGCTTCGCTGGATGCCTGACCCCGTTTTTCGACTTTCGTCGATCAGTCGAAAGCTCGGGTTGGCAGACAGCAAAGGCAGTATCACCTTCTACAATCGTCCGGTTGGCGACGCCGAGACTATCTTGTGAAAAGTAACACGCCTGCTGTTATCGTAGATGTCAGCAGGGGTATAGAAAAACCCACACAAAAAACTGACAGTCGGAGGATAATTCTGTCAAATTGTGAATTATAAATTGTGAATTATATGAACTCACGATGATCAATCACAATATCCCGACATTCTTCACACTCATATATGCACAGCTAACTACGGGATCCGAAACCGCACATGTGAGAAATAGTCAAAAAACACTCGTGTGCGTGAGCGTTATATTAACATGCAGGCCGTTCGATCCCTGAATACGGAGCGTGCTCCAGTGCTCGAGGAAAGACATATCCCAATTGCATCTGATCTTAACGCGAAAGAACCTTAAATACCAAATTCTTTCTTCCTACGGCAAGAGCAAATCTCGAACACGCCCCCCGCTTCGCTTGGCGCGGTATGGGTACCGACGAGGATACGGATATCCGCTTGTACGATTCCGTCGAGCCGAGAGGCTTAGGTTTTCCCTGGGCACACAAGCAAGGAGATATTATGTCTGTTGTTGGCAGTCGAAGACAAAGTTTACTGACGAGGGGATCGTAGTGTATCCCTAACTGATTCCAGTCACGCGCGCGCGAAAGAGCGCACTTGGCGCATATATATAAAAAACTTTTCTTTCTTACCCCATTGCTCGCTTGGCGGTTGAGAATCGAAGGTGCCAGTTGGGCAATGTTTGGATCTTCTAGATCGTTGTAATTATCAACTTTCCCGAAGGCGTCTAGATGGGATGTGTATATTCTTCTACGCCTAGGATATCTGACGGAACAAGGAGGAGGAAATTCCCGCACGCGCATACGATGAGACTTTAATTCTCCGAGTATTCCGTAGGTTTTGTGGAGCTATCAGATTGATATGATCATCATCATATAGAAAGGTGATATACATATACGTATCCATGCTTCGTAGACCCGGCGAAATAGTAGCATCCAGAAGGAGGATATGCAGATAAGACTCGCATAATATCCATATATAGATAAAAGATAAGATCAAGATGAATCTACACAGCCACTTCATGGATTATTAGGCAGTATACCTAGGTATATTGCGAAGAAAAGAAGAAGTTTGGACGAAAACCGGCGATATCAATATATCACCCTCGGGAACACTACCGGGGGTTGGGGAGCCAGTTGTTGTATTTTTGCCAATCGTGTGTTGGGATTAACTGGAGATATTTGCGATTCTGGCAGACCGATCGCTGTTGATTCGGCCGTCCCCTGCTGTCAATTGATAGAATCAAGGATTACGGAGGATAAAACTCTTGGAGCCTACGTAGATCGAGATGCTGAAAATGTGAAAGATTTCATTTATCCTTCTGTGGTTGTGATCATGCTTACGGCATGTTGGCCAATTGGGATGATATCCTCCTTGGTGCCTTGTGCTTGGATACCTCGTGGATCAGATGTTGAGTTCTTGAGGTCTGTGCGGATATACTCTAAGAAGAGAAGAGAGTGAATGATGATGCTAAGTCTTTTGGAAAATTTACCGATCACATACGCCGAAGGAGAAAGCTTGACCTCAAGGAGAACTACTTTCACCGAATCAGATCGGAAGGCAGCTGGAGATAGACCTGTATAGAGCCCGAGAGCTTTTGCGAAATCACGTTAGGATACAGTTTCATGAAAATGTTCGAGATTTCGACTGTGAACTCTTGTATTTTGACCTCTCAAAGAATCCATAGCCAAAACCAATATTCTGGTTGCATGTATCTACATTTTTCTTCTCCAAGTAAGATAACCGTACGCTCTGAGTTTCAAGCTGATATACTGCTGTAATAGAACTAGAGCCACGAAACTTAAGGTCTGCAACAAGGTACCGATATATTTGAATATTTCTAACAGTCTTTTTACCTCGCATACTAGACTGCAAATTGCCCTTAGAGGCCATGAAATTCTAATTACTATACACCGAGTTGCTCATAGTTATCCGAACTCGAACCTTAGTTAAGTTCTCGGTATAAGATAGAACCAAGAATAATAGCCCAAATTATTCCAAGAATTAAGATATAATGATCGATATACAGATATATAGAGCCCGCGCCCTGCCTAATAATACGACCATAAGACGCCCTCAGCGAAACATAATGTGTAAACAAATAGTCAAAACGATATATCTGATCTAAAATAAAAACAGGCCTGCAATATATCCACCGTAAAGACTATTAAGATATCGCGATTATTCCTTCACGTGGTATCGTACTAAAAACACACTCCTCAAACTCCACGCTCGTAAACAAGACAGAAAAAAGATGTGCTGATAAATGCCATCAACAGAGAAACCCCTCCAATCTCCAATAAACACTCACAAATAATTACGACACTTGACACTGACTACGCTTGTACCGCCGTTCTTGCCACCGCGGACGACCAACGCGGTCAACCGTCCTCCTCTGACGCAGTTGGTGTCCAAGCCTTTCGTGTATTTCCTGAGCTCTAGACCTCTTCTGGCGTCATGTCCGTAAACCACTGTCAACGGCTTCTGGCCGAGCCCAAGTTTGGTGACCATGCCCTCGTTCCAAAGTTTACTCCAGTGAACTCCCTTTCTTCCTGGCGTAGGAACCTTTTTCCAAAATGTCCTGATGCTCATTAGGACGCTTGGCTTCTGGCGCTCAAGGGCGACGTCCGGAACCATGCCGGCGTGAACGACAGCGACGTCACCGAGGTTGGAGACACCGTCAAGTTTGAGAATCAGGGGACAGGAGTCGATGAACTGAGCGTGGTGTGGTTTGAGGGCTTTGGCGAGACGAATGTTGGAATGCTTGTACTTTTGTCGGTGGTGCTTGTTCTTCTTGTTCTTGTGCTTGTTCTTTTTATCCTTCTTGTCTTTGTTTTTCTTGTGCTTCTTGTCCTTTTTATCGGCGTGTTCACGTTTCTCGTCATCGTCAACATCATCATCTTCTTTCTTATCATTATCGTCGCTGTCTCTCTTAACAGCTACTTTCTCCTTCTCGTCGGTATGTTTACCCTCCCTATCCTCACCGTCATCGGTAAGCGTTCCCTGTTGCAGTTTCCAGTAAACTTTCATAAGGTCATCCTCGTGATTGCCCCTCACGCAGCTAACATTCAATCCGATGACGGTATCCAGGAGTCCAATACTATCCGGTCCCTTTGAGATCATATCCCCAGTCAATACGACATGACTATTCTCCAAGAATCCCTTCGAGCCAAGCTTCCTCATAAGCTCTTGAAACTCCCCGAGCATTCCGTGAACATCGCCAATAAAGATTAGATGCTTGTGCGATGAGCCGGTTGAAGTAGGAATATATTCTTGCGGTAAGGTCGAGAGCTGAATATATGAGTTGGTGGGATTATACGAGACGGACGAAGTCGTGTAAAGGTTCATGGAACTCTGTTCTTGCTTGTCCGCTTTGTCGTCCCCGTCAAGGTTGTGCCCGTGGGTCTCGTCTTTGCAGCTGCCACCGTATAGTTTGTTATGCCGCCAGGAGATCAGTTTTTTGACGGCAGTCGGGAGGAAGGTGAAAACCACGATGGTGGTGAAGAGGAGGAAGATGAAGACATGTAGGTGGCGAATCCATTTACTTCTTTTCTTCTTCGTGCCACTCCTTTGCGTTCGAGATGTATCCTTCGAGTCGTCGCTGGGAGGTAAGTATGTGCTGCCACCAGTCTCAGGCGTGGCGATAGGATTGGAACCGCTACTGCTGCCACACTCGTCCAGGTCGACATCCAGATCCCGCTCTTCGTCCGAGTCGACATTCGTAGCAAGTTCGACGGATAGCTCCTGCGCATCATCGTCGTATTCTTCGGTGGGTAGTTTTTCGTATTTGACCATGTTGTTTTCGGTATTAGGTGGGAGGAAGAAGAACCAGGGTACTGGGTTGACGTTGCCAAGGATTAGGGGTGCATATGGTCGATGGTTGCGATTGGAACGGTTAAGGTCGTCTTCAGGGGTAGATGTCAAAGACGGATGAAGTTAACGTCGACGCTTCTCGATCTGTCTTTGTGTGAGAGAGTGTGTGTGTGTGAAAAAAAGATGTAGTGGAGCTGAAGTCGAGCTGAAAAGGGTTGGAATAAATCGAAGGAGTCGGATCCGGGAAGGAAAGGGTTCGCCAGGGTATGATCAAATGATCATTGAGAGAGAGCGAAGAGTGGGTCCGCGTTGGAAAACTCTGTCTGCGGCGGCACCCCGGCTGTCACGGAGGCTAAAAACGTCCGAAGTCGCAGAACTAATGCGCAGTGACGATATACGAACCAGTGACGAAGTCCCTGAAGACAAGAAGGAGAAAGAGAAACGACGAAAGCGGATTGAAAGTCAGGATTAGAAGTATACCACAATAAGGATGGTGAGACGGGAAAAGAAATTATCATGATGCCGCGAAAGAACATTCCACCCGAAACGTTGATGCCGTTGCGCGCCGGCGCACGGCAATCTCGGAACTCCAACAGACAACGCATCTCTCTCTCTCGACTCACTCATCAACATCTATCTCTCGACTCAACATTGTTATATTCGGTCATTGGTCGTACGTATATCAATAGTCTAGATGGGACTTGTGACCACAAACTTCGTTAGGTAAACAAGATGGTTGACGTCAGGATAGTATCTGGTGGCACCAGCTTCGATACTCTTGCAAGGCTAGCCCGGGGTCTGCGTGATACAAGGTCTACGGTACGACCATTCTACTGCATGCACATCGAAAACTAACCAATAACAACTATCATTAGACCACACTGGCTGCTTAGCTATATAATTAAATCCATTACATTAAAACGCTATATATAATATCCATCCCAAAAGAAAATCAAGAGTCAGGCCTTCTCTATCGACTTCCTCGAAGCTGGCAGCTTTTCCGTCGACACGTTTCGCGACACAGATCGCGACGGATTGAGAGATCGGTTCAATTCGGCTCTCTGCTTCTTATACATCTTGATCTCGGACTTGAAAATGAAAAAGTACACAGCCGATACAAAGGTGGCCGTGAACAGAAACAAAATCAGCCCGTAAATTTCGTACCACTTGAGCTTTCGACTTCCGGTCTTGTACGTTCCGGGGCCCGATGTATCCGTCGCTTTTGATGAGGAATCTGTGACAGCAGAGTCTGCACCGAATGTCGGGGCTTCCACACTCGCGGCTGTCGTCTCCGATGATGTATCGATAAGGTAGAGGTCCGCGACATCCTCAGGACTCAGCGAACACTGCGCGCCGTACCACGACAGTATCTGCGTCTTTTCCGCTTGGTTGCACCTATCGGGGCACCCGAATAGATATTCTTCGGTGCAGAAGCAGCTCCGGGTGTAACTCACACAGCCGTAGTTTGTGAGCTCATCGATCAGGCATTGTTTTGCGCAGGTTGGCAAACCATCAAAATTGATTCGGGGCACTTCAGGACAGTTATCGGAATACCAGTCCTCGATCGTGAACCAGTCGAACCAGTCACACCACCACGCGCATTCTAGCACGGTGGGTTGTGTGCAAAAACACTCGTGGTCGACGGTGGTACACTTTTTCGAAGGGTCCTTCGCACACGGGACCTCGATGGGTGGACACTCGCTATAATTGTAGTCGTCGGTTGGGATGCAATAATCCGTAGCGCAGTATAGATCCGGAAAGGTCTCAAAGCTCACGGCTGGCAGAGGAGGATTGCTGCTAGTCGCAACGTCTTGTCGTGCTTTTAACTGTGCTGGTGGCGGGCCTCGCCTTTGCTGCGAGTACCTGTCATTGGGAAAAGGCGGCGGTCTCTTGTGCCCGCGGGCTGGTTTTGCGCAAACTAACGGTGTAAAGATCAAAGCGATCAAAGAAAGACGAAGGAAAACTGAGCTTGGACTCATACTGTGCGAATTGACGATTAATTTTCTCGAACTTGTCTCCGAGGAGGAGGATTCCGGCTTTTCAAAAACAAGGTGTTTTGAAAAGTTGTCGATGTCCAATTTGAAAGCGGGCAGTATATAGGATGCTCTCACTCTTCATAAAAATAGCCGTAACCGTGAATATAACTGAAAGTTGAGGATTAAAGGGACTGGGGGAATGCTACTTCGGTATCACCGCAAAGCAATTGGATCAATCGTCGGCAGTCCTTGCCACCCGACCAGGATTCATATATCTCAAGATATATTCTAATCTTATATTCAAGTTACTCCGCTAGCCAACCACCTCGCCCGTTGCGACATATCACATCAAAGACGGGAGCCGAAAAAAGGATCACCGACTCGAATGGTCATCCGTATTATACGTACGAGGTATAATATTTTCTCTTGGTGCGAGTGACACCCCCTCCTTCTGTTACAAACTGGCCCATCACGCTCCGCATTAATTGCTGTCCTGCCGCTTTTGCCCTCAAAATCCCCTGTAGGGTTTTTGGTTTGCAGGCGCCGTGCATAACTGCGGCGTGCGTTTGGCACAATTTGCTCCACTGGCTGACCTGACCGCATTGCCTTGGACAATCAAAATTTCGCCAGAACCGTTTGATTCCGCCAATTCATTCGAACAATTCCTTTCTGGTGGCGCACTGGCTGAACTGTTTAATGACCAGAGGGAGCCAGTAAAGTTCTGGCGAGCATTGAAACCTGTGCCGTTCTTCATATCTCGCATTCAGCTGTGGGCCCGTCGCAGCTTCGGTCAACTATCTCAAAGTGGGACCTTGTCATATTTTACTTCAGTTTCCCCGCTTGAACCCTGCAGGCGTGATTCGGGGCACTTGGTAAATCAGAAATGAGAAAACTCGCCAGCTCGTGGTCTGTCGGGCAACCATGGTACTTTCTAGTGGTGTCTTTTGGATGAAATCATAATTTCGAATATTTCTAGTATTTGATAATATAATATGGGAGGAAAACGCTAATTCGCCTAATATCGCGACAACTAACTAGGTCTGGGGCTTTGCGGGTAAGCATAAGAGGATCCAGATATTGAATACAGATATAAACCTAGTGCAGTGTGCCAACCAGTTCGACTGTCCGAAGGAATTATTGCACGTTATCTTTCGTCTTTCTCGCCGAGACTGCTCAAACAGGCATAGACGGAAATGCTGCTCTTGCAACTGTTGATAGGATAAGATCCTACCCTCCTTAACGGCTCTAATATGGTGCTCATGCACGCCTTCAGAATCTCTGGGGTAGAAGAAAAAGTATGATTTCTCGCTGCAATTAGCGATATACCATTTTTGTCCTTCCGGTCCGCCACCGAAGAGCCGGAATCACAATCAACAGGAAGAATACTCTTATGCGATTGGGTCCATGGGATTTACCGGACGGCGACCCCGCCTCCGTTGGTCAGATGCAATCTCAACTTAATGGTTGGCTTGTCCTTGGTATCTTTCGAGAATATGTCGCGGGATGTTGCGATATATGCCAGGATCTCGCCAACCTTAGGGATTGTCGCACTTGTTTGGTTGGTGAAGCCATGCGGCTCCCTGGGTTCGACCGATTATTCTTAACTATTATCCTCCTGTAGCTTCTTAATGATCAAAAAGTCGGCAGGCTGCCCTCCATCTGATCTAGTGGATATTTCCCAACTACCTGGTATTTGGTGCTGACCGCACATTCGCAAAACTTGGGTCCTCAATTATCGTTTCATGTCATCCAGCTTTAGGAAAGACATAAAACGTCGTACATAGCGTTTCCATACGTTCAAGTGCATTAAACGGTAGCCTTTCCTATTCCATAATCTGCTTCCTTGATCTGACGGCGGAAATACTAAATTGTCATTGTTATTAGTCTCCATCAAGATGCAAGGGCAACTTTCATCTGGTGTAACCACAAGAGTGGTGATCCAGTATGGATTGAGTATCGCTCAGGTAGCCGCGCTACTGTCCATGGTTAGCATTCTCCCAGGAGCATACGCCAGAGGCTACGACCCTCAAAGTTGCTGCATGCAAGCCTACCTCCTTAACAGATCACGTACTCTCCTCCCATGGGAAGCCTGTCTCCCCAAATATCACAATGCCACAGACGTTTTTCCCGTCATCACCGCTACTCTCGGCTGGTGTAAAGCGAATTGCGGCGCCGGATCATCATTCAATACCCGCCTCGAATGGCTACCTCCACTGTCAACATGGATTTTCCCCATGCTGGTCCTGCTAGCCAATCTTCCAGTTGGAGACTTGCCCCAAAGATTCATCAAACGATACAGCTTTTTGGAATACGTCAATATGTTATGGCCGTATATCGAGTGGATTTCCATACTAGGCGATCCGGCTAGCGCCTTTTGCGCAGCGTATTCAACTTTGGTCAAAGATTTCATCCTCTCTTATTCGCTTTTGCGAAAGAAATTGGTACCATTGGATAAGGCTCTGATGGGACTGGCTATGGTTGCAAGCCGTACCCGTCCGGAAGAGTACACTCTCGCAGCATTTATACCAACGGCGTTCAGCCGTCTGATATCAGAGTACCTCATAAACCCTGAGGTCCATGCCGACCCCGAACTACGAGATCTGCTGTTTTCTCTGAAAAGCGTCTTCGATAACAAGAATCTCAAGCTCGTCTTGCCCCCGAAGCCCGCTCGGGCCATGTTGGATGCATTCGAGACAAGCGATATGCTGGGAGTAACTCTTCAACGGGAGCTGTATAATCTCGAGAGGCTACTGATAGAGTTCCCACTGACACCAGGCGAGATTCTGGATCCCAGGAATGAGAAGAATCAAAAATTTAATTTCAAAGTCGCCGATGTCGACAACGACCTCCCAGACCTCCCGAGCGCCGTTCAAGCCGTGAACAAAGTCTGGACCATTCCCGCCTCGGAAAGCTCTACCGCCGCAGTAGGGAAAGAAAGTACGGAAATCGCAAAAGTCACCCAAAAGAAACTCGATCATTCGATTTCGGAGCACGGGGAACCTGATCGAGTCTACCCGTCCACCACGATCAAATTCGTCATCCAAGCCATCCGTCGCTCCCGCGACAACTTCCTCACCAGCGTCGCCTTCCCGATGATCATTGTCTTCGCCAACATCATAAACACCTTCAGCTCCGCCTACAGACAACTGGGCGACGAAGACACCGCCCAGGGAATCGCGTACGGGACATGGTACATGTGGATCCTCATCCTCGCGGTATCAAGTAACACTACAGCATCAAGCGCCAGAACCCAATACGTCAGCGATGCTCTCCGTACAAGCGCAGGGCTCAGACCACGTCAGATATTCGTCGAATCAGTCATGTCCCGTAACATCTACGGGAACAATGCGAATTGGTTCCGCTGGCTCGAAGATGCCAGCGTCCCACCGTCCCACCGTATCGGTATCCTCGGACCAAAAGACCAGAAACGGTTCCATTTTATCTGGTACGTGATCTGGCAGCTCGCGGGGTGGGTCTGGGTTGGTTTCGCCTGCGCCAATGCCGCAGCGGTAGCCTTCACCACACCTACCGTCGGTCTCGGATGCCGGTCTTTCAATCACGTCCTATATGCCGGGGGTACCCTTACCGCAGCGATGTTCAGGGTATTCAAACGAGAAACCTTCGAGCAAAGAGACGCATACCCTTCGACTCAAGAAACCCAGAAGCAATCCACCGAGATGGCCCTGTCTAAAAACTTGCAAAAGACCTTCGCGGTACTCTACCATGCCATCTGTACGATCAATGTGCTCATCTTGAGTCTCGGTACACTGTTCCAGATCTCTGGATTGTACAATAACTGCAAGTGTCAAGCGTTATTCGGGGACGATAACTCGATTATCGATATCAGCGTGGGGACGGATAAAAGTAGAGCCAATGCTGCGAGGTATTGGTTGTCCATGGCATATGTTTGCTATACTACCGCCTGGGTTGCTTGCGGTTTGGCCATTACTACTCGTGCATTCATCTTTTGGATGTTAGATAGAGAGTTTGGTGATGAGGATCTTACGGAAGAGGAGGAGCAGAACTCGTGAAATGGGTTCATAAGAAAAAATTAAAATAAGGGAATTTAATGGGTTTACGATATATTGATTTGGAGCCGAGGTGGGGTTTTATGGGATCTCGGGCTTTTAATAATACGCCAAAAAATAATTTATTGATGCGTCTCAATCTTGGTTTACTGATTTTAAAATAAGGATTCAAACTCAAATAGAAGGGTGCCTACCTTCGATTTTTACTATCTTTCATCAGTCTTGTCAATGTGTGAGAAATATTTGGATATGACATCCGTATTGATAATTCGGAATCGAGTCGCCTCTCTGAGGGCAATATCATTAACGTGTCTCGTATCATCATCATAAATTCCATTCTACGGTGTTAATCATAAGATCTTTTATATTATGCCGCGAATGGGAATACACTAGTATTTCTTGTGTATATATATCGGCCGCGGTAAGGAAAGTTATAGGACATCCAAAATCAACTTTCAAAATCTATAATAACGGTTGTTAATGACTGAGGAAGAAAGAAAGAAAGAAAGAAGTAAAAAAGAATGGTGAAAAGAAAAACGCCAATGCTATTCTATACGGTATCATCTCCTCAAAATACAACATGACTTTTATTAACGAACGTGATAATCAAATCATAGCTCTTCGTTCCTCTACTTATTCTCCACCTCTAGTGGATTTTGCACCGTCTCCTCACTTTCATTTCTAGCCCGACCATCTAATGTCACAATGGTATTCGTTTCCTTCTTTTTCTCATTCTGCTTGTCCTCTGGCATTGGCAGTTCTGGGTAAAGCCGTATATCACCTTCTCGACACGCCCAAGAATCCACCTCTATTAAACCACCTTGTCAGCTGGAATAACGAGGTATAGCAACAAACGAAAGTAACAGGGAAAACTTACTATTAAGGACATATTTCGACCAAATTCTCGGCGAGAGCTTCAAGTGAATCGGAACGAATAGAATGATAATAATCGGGAAACTCGGTGCCACAGGGGTAAACGTTACTCCAAAGACAATCCCTGTGATCACGAGTTGGGCGATGGTATACGTGTGTATTCCCCAATAATTTCGAATTCCGTCCTTCGAAAGGTTTGGAAGCTCGCTCTGAGGACTGTATTTACGACTCGTTAGAAATTTGGTATTCCTGCAACAAGCTTCAAGGTTATCATAGCACATACGTGAGAATATCGAAAATCCGGTGAAGTATAGGACTAAATAGTGAAATTCGATCAGTATACCTGTATATTCTGAATTTCTGTACCAGGAAGGTGTACTCACTTGACAGAAAGCGACTGCTCTCCCATAAACAGGAACAATCCAGCCAACACACTTGTTGGTGTCAACCCCAATACGTGCATAAACGGCGGGCTCACAAACAACAATATTCCGAATGCATGAAGAAGATGGCTCCAGCGTTGTTCGTATACTGTTTTGATCTTATTGCCGTTCTTATCAACCTCGTCGTGGAGTAAACTCTCAGAGTGTAATGGCGCTTGTGGGAGCAATCCGTTTGCTGGCGGTATTCCCAAGATCCCACAAAGCCCGGTGGTAAGTCCAAGTAACATTACATCCCAAGCATAAGCTCGCGGTTTTCGAATGTTATACCGCGGAAGGGTAGCGCATATAGTGGATACCTCTACGTCGAAAAAGTAGAGAGTCGTTACGATTAAAGCAGGGATCATAGCGGCAAAAATGTATGCGACATCGAGTTTCCAAAATTCAACAAAGAAGACGGTGCGTTCCGGAAGGCTCGGTCTGAAGGAGGCTGAAATTCAGGTTATTATAAACTAAATATCTTTTATTCGGGTAGAAAGGTACATACTCGAAACATTCAATGTTTGCTTGTCCAGATCTCTGAGTTCTCCGATCTGAGGCATGCCGATGAATATGATAATACTGATCGCGGCGGCGTATTCGGATAAACCCATCCTGACATATCTGTGGAAGCGTGGCGCCCAGCTGTTTGCACTGGCGAGAAAGACCGCGACGAGAAAAGTTCCTATGCATCCGATTACGGAATACAGGAAAGATGCGAAGGAAACTTTCTCGTGGTTCCGCTGGAGTTCTTGGACACTATGGTTTGTTAGATGCGAAATTGTAACAAATTTGGTTTTTTTTAGAGACTAACATACGCTTTATGAAAGTAAATCACAGAGTTTAGTAGAGCAAATATCTCTGTTGAAAACGTAGTGACATATTTCATAGTATAGTCGTGGGCATTAAACACAGCCAAGAGGACAAGCATCCATGTGGAGTGAATACACGTCCAAGCCATGAATGGCAGATACGGAATCTGTATATTTGTTAACTGACGCTCTCTTATCTGTTCCGATTTGGAGAGCAATTTACATGTAAGTTATGGATGCATAAGTCATAGATCCTTTCCGCCAGGATACTAAACGGTCCCGTAACTCCTAATATCGTTAATGGCTGTGCCGAGAATCTAGAGTAAATTGTTAGATCTAATTTCTCCCCTTTAACACTGGATTACATACAGTGCAAATATGACACCACATAGTCCCGTCGAGAATACCACTTCGATAGTCCCATAATTCGAACCAGTGAGTGCATCCAAGTCGCTTGCAAAAGTGATTCCCGGTAACAGATTCGTAAAGAAAAGAAACACAGCAGAGGCGAGAATTAACTGATTAAAGTGCCAATCCGTATGATATATTACTGCCCTGGCACGGAATTCCTTTTTCATCAATCTGAAGGGACGGAGGGTACCACCCGGTTGGAATAAAGTTGTGAACTTGCTCCGTTTGGATATTGGTTGCATACCCGAAGATTGCATTTCCTCGTCGACGGGAGCGGAGGGAGGCGTGTCGTCTCCCCATTGCGACTGTGGCATGGAGAATTCTTCTTTGAGCGAAGGGGAAGATAGCTGATCGTGCGACGGAGAAAGAAAGAACGGAGAGTTGACCTGAGTCCGCGAAGAGGCTCGCGAAGGAGTATCTTCGGTTGAAGGAACGGCAAGGTTGTGGCTAGAGTTACCGCGGGTCATTTAAAAATGCGATTGTCAGGCATCGCCCACCTTTTTGGTTGCGAGTTATGTTGCTTGTGCGACTTATATTTTAATGTGTAATACTCTATAGCCGGGTATTATTGTGGATATCGATAAGATAGACTCAAAGATGCGAGAGTGGGTTACGCTATGTGTAATTTATATTGAAACCTCAGAGGCGACTGTCCTTTGCGTGCCAAGAGTACGAGAGAATTGGCATGCACCTGGCGCACCAGGCAGCCTGGATGTATAGCTTGGTGCTACGTGGGAAGGCTGTCGACCGTTGAGAAAAGTGTGACAGCGTATATATATTGGATATGGTTGTCTGGGCGAAAGAAGCCAAGATTGGGTTTATATATCTTTATGTATTTTAATTTCAGAATATTCCTGGTTCTGGCGCACTCCAAAAATGTAGGAGAACGTTATTGATATACCAGTTATGAGGTTGGTTTTAGTTCCTTTGGGCCTTATAGATGTAGAGTCCTGTAATGCAGTATCAAGTGAAATTTTATAAAAGTCGGACCAGGGACACGTGAGGGACGAAATCGAGGTATGGTTATCGATTGTATTGCAGAGGGTGTAACCATCGTCCAAAGATCGAAATTATATCGATATTGGCAGAACTGACTCGTGTTTGAAGAAATGTGCTGTAGTTGAGAGAATGCCTTGTCTGGCCAATACTAATTCCAGCATAAGGAACGTGCACCGAAAAGAATTTGATGGCAATGTCGTGTATTGTTGGAAGCGAAAGTTCGAGATGACATGCGCCGGCCAACTTTTGCCGGCCAACTTTTGCCGGCCAATTGCAGGCGGCCAAGCCGCAAGGCAGACTTTCGAGAGCCGGGAAGCTGCGGTGTGACATCAAATAGCTCGAACCTAGTTCGGTCAACGGTTTCGCTAGTTTCGTCTTTGGATTCGTGAATTCAGGGTCCAAAAAGAATCTCTTTCATTGGCTAAGTACTTCTTTCTATCGATTGAAATATCGATAACCGAAGAGCCTGGATAAACATCCCAGGCTCACGAAGAATATATGTAATGTCGATGTCGATGCGTTCTGCAGTTCTGATCCAGGCCTGTCCTGGCCACTGGAACGGGCTTGGCGGCATTTGAAGGTTCTCGTTGATTGGCCCACTCCAACGTCGCTTCCTCTGCTAAATTTCTGTGACAGTTCTAAAATTTCAATCCACCAAGAGATACGTAGACCGAGTATCAAAAATCACCAGCGCCCACATCGACTTGGAAGGGAATATCGAGGATACATTATTAGAACCTGTCGACTGTCAACAGTTCGGGTGAAATTCCACCAAGCGGCCACGCGACCTGTGCTACATTGCATTGGCCTCGCTTCATTCGACAAACGTAACGTAACAGGCCGACATCATGCCTTAACGTAATTTACGGCATTTGATTTTCGAAACCTGCTTGACATCGGCTGCTAGTATTATTACCAATACATATCACAGCAACGATATCGGCAGCTTTATACGACATCCAGGACAGTATTACAGTCTGCCTTGACAGCCACTCACCCACCTCACGATGACTTCACCCCTCCCGTTCGTCCCACGGGCAACTTTCCCACACCTCGAATCCATCGTTAGATCCTACTTCTTAGGCCATCACAAAGCAGGATTGGCCAGGATGCGCCAACTCTTAGGCTCCGTCGAGCTCATCATCGAGTGCAGAGACTACCGAGTCCCTCTATCCTCGCGGAATCCAATGTTTGAGAAAAATCTGGTCGGGAGGGAACGAATGATCATTTACACTAAGCGGGACTTGGCCGCCGAATCACTGGACGAGAAGGTACTTCCTGCATTACTGTTTTATATTTACATAATACTTGTAAATGCAAGTTGGAAGGCTAATATTGAGCACGATCCTCTGTTGAGGATAGTATCTCCTCGCGGTTTGAACGATAGACTAGGGAAACCATCAGACGCTGGCACAGACCTCAAAAGGTCCTCTTCACGGACTGCAGATCGGACGCCGATATAAAAAAAGTAATTAACTATGCAAAAGGTATTCCAACCGACTAGCTTTCGGAAACGCTGTGACCATATTAACGCATATCACAGAAATCGCGACTTCTGCCAACAATATCATCGGGACCCGCATGATGCTTGCCGGTATGCCCAACGTCGGTAAATCTTCACTTCTGAACGCTCTCCGCCGAGTCGGTATGGGAAAAGGCAAAGTCGCCACTACCGGTGGTCAACCCGGTGTCACTCGTAGCGTAGGAACGACGGTCCGCATCTGCTCCGACCCAGACATACAACTCTACGATACACCTGGAGTATTCGTCCCATACGTTCCAAATACGTCCACAATGTTGAAATTGGCACTGGTGGGGTGTGTGAAGGATACAGTGATAGATCCTGTTACCTTGTGTGACTACATGTTGTTTAGAATCAATCTCGTAGATCCAGCGCTTTACGCAGCCTTTCACCCGCCGACAAACGACATAACACATCTGTTAACTGCGACAGCGTTACAAATAGGGCGGTTGGGAAAGAGTGGTGTGCCTGATATCGCGGCTACAGCGATATGGCTGATACAGAGATATCGAGCTGGCGAGCTGGGAAGGTTTATATTGGATGATGTAGACCAGGAAGCTTTGGAAAAGAGGATAAAAGAGGAAGCCGGCGAGGACAAGAGTGCCAATCAGATACGAAAGGCGCTCAAGGCTGAGAAGACAGCCTTAAAATCCAGTCGAGCAAGCGCGGATTACGGCGACAGTTAGCGAATCGAGTGAATCTCCAAACTCAGTCATACATTTTTATCAACATACAGATCGCTTATGGGGTATCAGTTTCGTCAATCGTAGCATCAGAAAGCAGTATTCACAGACAGCAAACTGCAGAGCACATTACAATATGCCATCCAAAAGCTTCTTTTTCCGTCGTTCCAGTAGAAACTCCATCACCTGCTCCTTTGTCGGCACCTTCATATCACCCGGCAGAGCTTCCCACCCCGCCTTCGGTTCACCCTCTCCAGTCTTTCCCACCGCTTTCAGGCTCTCCTGCTCTTTCTTCTTTTCATAAGCCAGCAGCGTGCCATCCTCCTCGTCCCTATTAAACCCATAATAATTCGCGTTCACATTCCGCCTAATCTCCGCCAAACTCCTTTTCTTCGCCTCTCCATCTTTATCTTCCTCTTTCTTCGGTTTTAGCTCTTCAAACAGTTCTTTGACTCCAGGCAGCTCCCTCGCTCGCCCAAAGTACTTGTACCCCTTATGCCCCGGAATCTCCCTGCCATTCTCATCCGTCATCCGTCCCGCGAATCGCATGTAATTCGGCCCGCCCAGATTCTTCAGCTGTACCTCCCACATGTGTTTTTCCCGCATCAACTTGTTGATCTCATCGTTCAGATCTCGGATCTGGTAGTTTGATAGACTGGGGTCTTGGATCTTTGTGACCTTGCGTGAGATCTCTTTGACGACCTGGCCGCGCCATTTCTCGCAGGAAGGGATGGAGTTTATCTCGGTGATGGCTTTGGGGCGGCGGGTTCTGCCTGCGTCGATGATGCCTAGGTCGGCGGCTTGTTGCTCGCGAAAGCGAAACAGCATCGATTGGGCTTTTTCGGAGTTACGCGCCATAGTTGAATGGTTTTATAGTCCGAACGACTGCGGTATCGAGTTATCAAGGTATGCGAATGGCTATAGGCGATATAATCTCGAAAGGATGGTGGTGGCGGGTGAAGGTTGTGAGTAAGGTTGGAGGTTTATGTTCTGATCGAAGAAACTTTTTTCTCGTCGCGTGTGAGCAACTCTTAACTTTGCTGCACCTACGCTTGTCAAAATCGCCGCTACTGCTTCCAAGCTCCACAACCACCAACATCAGGGCTCCATCCGCCTTAAAACCCGATTATCTCAAGTCGCCTATTCACTTTCTACCTATGTTTGACGCCGCACTTCGTAATAATTCCGCCAAAATGTCGAAAACGGACCGTCCAGACGTGAAGGCGATGCTGGATAATAGAGGCTACGACGGGCCAACAATCCACTCCATGAACCCGCTGTTGCTCATGGAAAAGATTATACGGTACCTTCCACCAATGTAAACTGTCCGAGCTTTTGCTAACTTATTTTTAGAGAACGTATAATAGATTCAATGTACTGGAAAGAACAAGCATGGGGTCTAAACGGTACCTAACACCCAAAATACAAATCGTTCGTCGCATTTTGGTACACGAGAAACTGACTTGGATTATCTGACTCTTTCTTGTAAATAAAGCTGCCACGATTCTCGATAGAGCTATTGAACTGCAATTCATCGGCGGGCAGTACGCGAACCAGAAACCAACGCCGTTTATATGTCTCGTGTTGAAGCTGCTACAATTGAACCCGGAGAGGGAGATTTTATTAGAGTATTTACACGATGATGCCTTCAAGTATACTCTTCTCCTTTTATAATCACCTTTGTTATGATGTATCGAGGGATTGGAGCTAATTATACGTTATTATCTTTTGATCAGATACCTCCGCGCCCTAGCAGCCTTCTACATCCGCCTCACGTGGCCCGCCGCAGAAGTTTACAAAACCCTCGAACCATTGATGGGCGACTACCGGAAATTGAGGTTACGGACACAATCCGGCTTCCGACTAACCTTCGTGGACGAGCTTATTGACGATCTATTAACAAAAGAGCGGGTGTGCGATATCGCGCTGCCGAGAATACCCACACGAGCACAATTGGAGGACCTCGATGAGTTGGAAGCGAGGGAACCGTTAGTTAGCGATTTGGATGAGAGCGACGAGGAGATGGCTGGTGGGGAGGATGGCGAGGTTGCAGAAGATTGAGATATGATGGGATACGCAATCACCTTCCGATCTATTAAGATCGCGACCATGACCTTTTGGAGCATAGCGGCGTTTTTGGATGATTTTCTACTGCTACAGCGGATTGGTATCGATTATATATGTTTTTTTCCTTCAGATAGGTGTATTATATACAGAGAATCTTTATACCCTCGCGTTCAAATTCTATATTGAACGTATCGTGCACCAAACGATCCCAAATTATAAAGCTTTTCGATACCCCAGAACGCCGTTAAACAAAGGACCTATAAGTTAAGATGAAGGAAAAGCACACCGTCTTTATTGAGCATATCGTCAAGAACCTCCTTTATGTCGAACGAGCCGCCGCTTTCGCTTTATCCGGTATTATCTTAACCTTCTGCACCTTCTCATACACCGTTTTATCCTCCTGTTGCGCCGGTATCCTGACAATCTTCCACTGTGGCTCTATCAGACCGAACTATTCATAACATAATTAGCATTAATCCCATTATCCACAACCCCATCCCCTCCTAAGTTATGGATTCGGAGACATACCATAGCGAACAACCTCCAAACAGGGTCACTAGGCTGAGCCCCGACACCAAGCCAGTACTTAGCCCTCGGAACATCCAATTGAATGTCTTTGAACGGCTTTCCGTCGCCATCGGGTGCCGGGCGAGGAATGGGGTCGTAGGTACCGATTACCTCCATCGGTTTGGAGTTTCGCGCCGTACGAGCTTGTGCGACGACAATGTTGTACAGAGGACGGTTCCGGGTGCCGAAACGGGCGAGACGTAGACGAACGACCATCGTTGATTCTAAGGGGAGTCCCGTATAGTACCGTGTCGTATCGAGGATTGGTCGGGTGGTTATCAGAGATGTTTCGTTAAGCTCAAGCCGCAAGTTGTTTGTAAAGGTTTGGTTAAAGCCAAAAAGAAAACCTCGAAATCTAATCTAATCTCCCCCCATCAAGCGAGCATCACCAACTCAATGCTAACGCCATTGATACAACTTCACCCGCCGACGACACCGACCTAGATTCCCCATCAATAAAACCGGTACCCGAACCGCCATCAAACAATGCCAACCATCTACCCCCGTTTCTATCGCGCTCCCTTCCAATGGGCCCGCTACCACGCCCACAATAACCCCGCTATCTTCTGGTCAATCTTCGTCGGGTCCTTCTCGCCTTTCTTCCTCATCGGCGGACAGTACGTGAAGCGGGCGCCGCCAATACCAGGGACATATCCTAGTACGCAAATCACCTTATATCTCGATGCAAGATTTCCCTCGCACTCGATTGAACTACGAGGCGAACGAAGGAATGAAATATGCTAACTTGCTTGTTTGTTTGTTGTGTGTAGTTCCATCGGGGAAGAGGGTTATACCGGAAGGCTACGACGATTGAACATCCGAAGAAAGGAAGAACTGATATTCCTCTCCTTCTACGAACACGATTGGTGTTATAGAGAGAGGAAGGGATAGAGAACAACTGTATATACCATTACATACTACCGACAATATACAACCAAATCAAATCATTCATTATTGGAGTTACAGCACCGAATTCTTCGATTCGGTTCTATGATGTCCAAACCAATGCAAAGATGGGAGCTCTAAGAGAAGATAATGCCTGTTAGGCGTCTTTCGAATTGAGAATTCGGCTACTGCAATTTATTCAATACAATGCACTTTTTTTAATATACTTTTTGTTCAAATTAGCGGAGAAGGACAATAAGATGGCAGGGCGGAAGTTAGAGGGAA
Organism: Orbilia quercus; assembly: GCA_036971405.1. NCBI lineage: Eukaryota > Fungi > Ascomycota > Orbiliomycetes > Orbiliales > Orbiliaceae > Orbilia > Orbilia quercus. The sequence continues at coordinate 1,048,518 of JAJTUE010000012.1, forward strand.
GATTATGTGTATATAATTCGTTAATGGAATTCTGCAAGCGATGTGATCAAAATATCAAAGGCAGTTTGCAATTGAAAATTTTCAAAAGTAAACGAATGATATAGTCGGCTTGTTAATTTGAGATTAGGATTACAGAATCCCAGTCGGATTCTCCAAACAAACTACGTATTGGTAAAATATGCATGGTCTACTCCTACCTCCGTCTCTACTCGACCCAAGGCCACTCTACTCTTAGTATACATCTCCAACTGCATGCAAACGAATAAACCCGTCTCCGAGCCCAATTAATATTAATTATATAAATATCTTCAGCTACTTCCAAACCCTAACGGCATCGAAAAATTGAAGATTGAAGGAATAGGAGAAAAAAAAAAAGGATCCCATTGAAATATGCCCCGTGATTTTCCCAATAAAGCACCCAACCAGGATGGTAATTTAAAAAGAGAAAGGAGAAAGAGAAAAGATGTATAAGGGAAATAAAAGAAGAACAAGGCAGACTTGAACAGTCCAATTGCAAAAGAATAATGGATGGGTAAAATAAAAATCTCAAGTTTAGCTAATGTATCGATGCTTTGATAAGCATCGATTTATGCAGTACGACCAAAGGGGAAGTAAGGGTAGGATATTGGTAGGTAATAAAACGGATAAAGCAAATGGCTTGTATTGTTGTGGTGAGAAGGAAAGATATCGATGTCGATGTCTTTCGTCACATTATGTACAAAAGGATGGTAAAATGATGAGAAGGTTGGGGTAACGGGTATGAGGGACGGGGTGGAAGGATAAACACACAGAGATACGGGCTCCTTATTTGCCCATATTGTTGGAAGTATAGGAGAGAAGTTTTCTGAAAAAACTGTAAAGGATATAAGGCCGTGGCCTAGCACAGTCGATAGGAGGTAGAGAGCTCGGTGTGTGCTGTGGGTATTGTGGGGTGCGCAATTGAAATATCCAGACGTCCATCTTGAAGATAGTACAGCAAGATAATACTAGCTATCAGATGATATTGATGGTTTGAGAGCCGACGACGCGTCAACACCCTCCGTATCATCGACTGAATTCCCAGATCCGGTGTCTCCATTCAAATCCTCTTTCACACAGTTGTCACAAACACACATTGCAGCTTCGGGATCTCCGCGCGTACATTCTACCTAAGACTGACCCGCGACCGAAGCTGGTAGTGGTGATTGCGGCGGTGGCTGCGGCGAGGCTGTCGAAGAAGGGGTATCCTTTGGCGTCGGGGGAGATTCTTTATCCTTCAATAGCGCGGTGGCACTAGTTTTTCGACCGCCCTTTGTAGTCTTACTACCAGTGGCACCGGGCTTGTTGGCGAGATCTTTCCACTTCCGCCAGCCTTCGAAGTCGATGAGGGCTTGCATGCAACCCCACTCCATCACCTTGCGTTCAAGAAAGGTAAAGTTGACGGGCTTTAGAATTAAGATGTTAGCAAGGAAGAAAGAGACAAGGAATAATAAATCATAATGTATGATGCGAACCTTTGTTAAAAAGTCATTACAGCCAACCGCCAAGGCTTCATCTCTGTCGCTTCGTAGCGACGATGCCGTTAGAGCCACGATGATGACCGAACCCTTGAAAACCAAGGATTTGTCGAGTTTGTCCCCACTCGAGAGTGTCTCCTCTGGATTTTCTTGACTAGACGAGAACGAGCCAATGCTGTTCAGTCGCTCTAACCGACGGATCTCTTTTGTCGCGTCGAGTCCATTCATTATCGGCAACTGGATATCCATTAATACGAGTTGGAACCCGCCGGTTCTCCATTTCGTAACGGCATCGCGACCGTTCATAGCCGAAGCCCATCTGACCTTTAATCTCTTCATGAAAGCTTCCAAAAGTCTCAAGTTGATAATGTTGTCCTCGACAATAAGAACGTTGATAGAAGGAACCTGCCCGTCGAGCGGACCGATAGATGCCGGTATCGTTTCTTTCGACTTGGTGGGCGGTTTGGTAATTGCGGGAGGTGAGGTGACAGTTGCGCCAGGACTCGCAGGTTTCTGCGGTAGAGGTTTCACTACGCCAGGGGAGGACGGTAGAGCTACCATTTGCGGCTGGACCGCAGGTGAGGTCGGCACGTCTACATTCGTAGCTATTACCCTCTCGGATCCACCGACACTGGCACGAGGTATCAGCATGACACCTCCAGTACCCCCCTGGACAGAACTCGCCGTGCTACCGACCGGGGACCCGGTGGCCATCCTTACGGGACCAGATCTCTTAATATTTCTGTGTCCGGGTGATGAAGGAGGTGGCGAGCTGGCAATGTAGTTTGATAACGCACTAGGGTTCGCGGGTAGATTGTGCGTCGATCTAACGGTCCCGGTCCCGGATAGGGGTATGGTTGGTACGATACCAACGGGTGTAAAGTAATCCTCTCCGGGCAGCTGCAGATCGTGGACGGTTTGGCCGTACGCGTAGGACATGGAGTGAGGGCCCGGTGAGGGCCGTGGCGTCCGCGATCTCTGTTGTTGGGGTACCTCTACTACCAGGGCGTCTTCGGACGTCTGGCCATTCGGGAAATAGTCGTCCAAAAGTTGACACAGGATTTCGTCCGGTAAGAGTACCCTGTCGGTGTGGGGCTGTATCGTTCCGATCTGCCTAGCTCGTGCTGACTGCGGCTTTAAGGGAGGACATATGCGTATCATGAGGTCCGGAGAGTCGTAGTGTCTCCCTAGAGCGTTCGCGTATTTTCGGAGACACAAATCTCGAACGGTATCGACAAAGTCGTCCTCGGCGACGAGGACCTGAGTGGGGGAACCACCGGGCCGCTTGACCCACACCTTGCGGGTGCGAAGTTGATGCTCGCTTTGGGGCATGGGTACCGCTACCAGCTGGATGTTGGTCCCTGAGTCCTTGCCGTATGTGGGGGAGGCGGATTCCTGTTCGAGCAGAGAGCGAAGCAGACCGGTGTCGGACGAGTGAATTAAGGATTGTCTTCGTGAGAAGGAGAGGACGGGTTTCCGTCGTGAACCCGAAGATGTGAGGATGGGTTTGTTGCCTATTGATTTCACGGATTCATTTCGGTTCAGGTCATTCGTCTGGAAAACCCCGATTTCTGAAACGGTGTCGAGGGTCTGTGCTGCCTCAGCAGCTACAGGAGCCGGCAAGGGGGGTTCCGAGAGCTGGTAAGACTGGCCGCTGTATGGCTGCAGTTGTTGTTGAGGTTCGGAAGGGTGGGAGAGGTTTGTGGTGGTGGTGGGAATAGAGGAGTCACGTTTGTTATCGATATCCTGAGAGTCGAGTGGGTCCTGGGAAGGCTCGTTAGTGGAAACCGAGGTCCGACTGCTGGAGCGTCTCAATTGGCTTAGGGAGCTAACTTCAGTATCAGTCCGCAGTCCCGACGAGTCGGTGGGGATCTGGGTGAGTCGGTAGGGACGAGCGAAGGGAGGAGGAGGAAGGTTGGTTGTGTTGATGATGAGAGGGTCCGACAAGCGATCGCTACGCCTGGAACTAGACCTCCTGGGAAGGATGTTGAGGACATCCGAGGATTCGGGTATGGGCTTGTCGACAGGGAGAGATGAGGAAGTCGAATGTGGATGAGGAGGACGAGGAGGAGGGGCTTCTGTTAATGCAGATTCTTGCCGGGTGGTAGAGTTGAGGTTGGAGCAGGATTGGGATTGCAATTGGGGTTGGAGGTTTTCATTTTCAGCTAGCGGCGTTTGAGACTGCTGATGCTGCTCGAGACCGAGAATGCCAGCTTTGGAGTCCGAGCTTTCCTTCTGGACGAGAACGATCGGGATGTCTGAGGGAGTCGGCTTGTGGTGGTTCGCGACAGGAGACGGTCCGGTCGACGGTGAAGCCGCATGCGGTGGCTGCTGAGCGGTCGAGGCGGCTGGCTGTTGCTGTGGCTGGGGACCGACGACGGGTTCTTCAACGACTCCACTCCGTCGCTTGGGAGTAACCGTTCCACCCTCGATCACAAGTTCACCGTTGCCAGCAGTGTCGACGGGCGTCTGAGGCTCTGTAGTCGTGTCGACGGTTCTGAGAGAGGCGGCGACGAGACTCTGGTCGGATCGGGATGGGTTCTTGCCCATGAGCGACTGTCGTTTGGATTTTCTGCCCCAGCTGCCCTCACCGGCAGCACCAGAACCACCACCACCACCTGAAGAAGAGGAAGCCTTCGCCGTCTTGGACGGTCGCACGGCGGAGGCGTCGTCGGTGGAATCTTTGCTGTCCCGGCGGAGGAGCTTGGTCTTGGTGCCCTTGAACTTGTCCCTGAAGCCGCGCATCCCTTTAACGGCTCTTAGTTTCGTGGCCGCGGCCTTCCATAGGAGCATTCAGAAGGAAGGAAGCCGCGTTTTTGGAGAGAAGAGAGAGCGAGAGGCCGAGTTCAGTCGAAAACCGTTCGAACCATTCCTGCGTACCCACACCTGCCTCTCTCGCTCGCAGCTGCCACGGATAATTTCTTCAGCGAGCGTACTTAATTTATTGTTATTATAATTGGCTTGGGGAATGTTTTCCTTACCCGGACCGGCTAACAGTGGTGACTGCAGACGAGATGGGGACGGTGGCTGACGGTTAGGAGTCGGGGTACGCTTCCTCTTTCGGCGTCACAAGGTCTTCGTTTCGGTGATTGACTGTGATACTGTATAATGGCAATGATAATGGGGGTAAGAAGCCTCGTAGGGACCGGTCGGAAGGATTGGGAGGAAGTGGAGACGTGGATTGGCCGAATATAAGATATGATAACAGTATATATGATATATGATATATGATATCAAAAGGTCGTTCAGAGAGTGTCACCACGACTCCACCGCTCTGTGTTGTGACTGTAGATGAGAATACTCAAGTAAGTATTTAGAATTACACAAGAATGAAGGCCGATAAATGATAAATTGACGCCGTGTAGGCGATATATTAATATTTAATAAAGAGAGGATGGCATTTAAATTTCCCATGGAAATTCGAAGGGTTGCCGTCAGACCGACCGTCTTTCTCTTATTCTCTAATTGCATTGCTGCTGCCTGGCAGAAGCTGAAACCGACGCCACAAATATATGTATGCAAGGAGTGGCTGGTACTGTTTACATATTATTTACTGTTTCCCATACGATGTAGCATGTAGATGGTGTACTGTGCCATCTCTTCGTTCCCAATCGAATTCGCGGAATATCAGTTGATAAGTGCTGCTGTGGCTTAGCCCTTGCGTCCAATACCCTCCTCGATGACAGACACCCCGGACACAGTCCGCCCCAATCGAGGCGTACATCCCAGACATCCTCGATTGGTCCTGAAGATCTCGTCGGAGAGCTCACTTGCCACATCCAAATATTCATCATCCCTTGCCTTTCTCTCGCTTGCCACCATGTGTGCCCGAATCAACCGGTTTCCTGGGAAGTATGAGCCATAGATGCATCTTGTCTATTTGTCTACCGATATATCGTCGAATTAAATATCTTCTGTCAATCAATCTACACATGCAGCATCCGTGAAGATCTTTTGTAGCGTGGCTGTCGACGTAAGCTACCACCGGCTTCACGTTGTCCGACGAACTCGTTCCAACGTTTTATCTACTTAAGTATTTATTCACGATTGTACAATTGACAGGCCTGCTTCGCTTCCTTGCATTGCCCTGCTGTCGCATGTCGACTATTGATCGCCTTCCCACGTGCAATTGTTCATTAACCGGAAGATTTTGGAAACCTGAAAAACTGGCATTTATATTCTCCTCTCACACGTTGCATTGACCAAGCAAGAACTCTGAACTTCAAGGACAAGTGGTATACGTACGTAAGCAAGGGGATCGCTAAATACATGCGAATGCAGGGCGGAAGAAGATATCAAGAACCCCCGACGTTTGTGCAACCAACCGACGAATATAACTGGCACCGATCTTTGAAACGATGATCATTTCCAGGAGCGATGTTACAAACATCCTGTCTATTCCTCGTCACACCGCATCCCCTTGCTGGACCCCGCCATGGCCATGCAATGCCATCAACCAAGCTGATCTGATACATTCACAAATCACCGTGCGTCGAATTAACCAAGAGAAGTCATGCAACAGAAAGATCTTAAATCACAGCTAGCAGTCGACAGTGCAGTAGCTGGTCAGAAAGAGATGTTAGAATCAGTTGGCTTGAATTCATGTTAGCCATTCCGTGCTAGATCGCGATCGTGAAAATAGTGCCCCAGCTTTTTTATTCTACGAACACCAGTGCCCGCAGCGCCCGTCGATATATTAAATCTCTACCGCGTTGAGCCTACGAACAGGGAACCATCCGAATCAACCCTCTTCGACATGCCATTCCCTGTAAACTCGAGAATATCATACCATGCGCGTGCAGATGCTGACTAAAACACCAATCTTAGTCACTACTTTGCCTGCCGTTTGCTGTCTTCCATGCAAGGAATAGACTTCGTGTTCAACCGTTTGTTAATTGGCAGATCCTTGGTACGGTAAGCCTCGTTTTTTTTATCCGTGAGCTGTAAGATGTGAACCATACTACTGTGCTGCGACATTCACCCGACGGATAGAGATTCCTTCGGACGGTAACTAGAAACCCGTTTTGATCAATTAAGGGATTGCCTGTATCGATCTCTTATGACGACTAAATCATCAAGATAACTTTCCTTCACGTGATAGGCAATGATGCGATCGCTCAAGACGGCTGAAAGGAAGTCAAGATAAACGTTTTGGAATTGGCGTCAATCATTCAACTAATTTGGGCTGGGCAAATCCTTTAGGCGAGATTAAAACACTCGAAACAAATATTCGAATCGAGACTTGTAAAACTTGCCGCGGGCTAGGTTTACGGAATAATCTTGCATGTTGGAAATATATCTTAAGTTAGCCACAATTCAATGTTGTAGATTATCGGGTATTCAACGTATACCCCGTGATCTTATAGCAATCGCCAGTGCATGACCAAAACTCCAAATCATGGAATAACGGTCAGACTGAATTCTATTCTAACCTCGTATTCATTGCGCAGGGCCCTGCCAGTGCTGATTCTACTTGTGCGTATGTCTCAGGGCTACATCTGCACTGCGCATATCTTGGTACCTCTCTACTGCACGGTTCCTGCTCAAAAGTTTACCACAAGCAACACCAGTAGCGGTTGCTTAGCTAACAGAATAACAGAGCCTCAGATGCAGGCGCATTTAATATGCTCGTAGCGAAAAAAAAAAAAAAAAAAACTGATGGTTAAGGGGAACTTGGGGTCATTACTTGCCCGTATTATGTACGACGGAGAAGCTAAAGTATGTTGCCTTCGCTGCCCGTACTGACGGAATTTCCTCATATCACGTTATCGGGCCCACGACCACGGCTTTTCGATCAACCCGGTTTCTGTTCCTTCTTCCCTTCATTCCTTTTCGCGCAGACATGTGGCACAAAGGGCTCGAATGAATCTGGTTAATGCACGTAGTGAAGAAAATGGGACAAAAAGTTTCCCCGTATCTCGCCTAGTTTCGTCGTGAAATTCCGCAAACGTTGATGAACAAGTCGGATGGAATTTTGAAGAAAAGGCGCGCGAGGGGAAAAGGCACAGCAAAGTGAGAAGTGAGAAAAAAGGAAGCAGAACCAAGAATCCCTGGCGAATTTCAAGAGGACCGTCTTGCTGGGATAGCCCAAGCGAGTCCACTTGATTGGCGTCTGGGAACGCCACCGCACACCAATTTTCTCGAATTGATTACTGGGTTGCTAGGCACGGCCGATAGGTCGGTTTGATTGGACGGCTATTGCAGCCTTTTTTTTTTTTTTTTTTCACATAGGTGATTTTTCTCTTTCTCGAGATTCTTTCAGAAAAGATACGAGACCAGCGAAAAGGAAGGTGGGGACCTTTGGGAAAAATGCTCAACAGTGGGGGCCACCGAGCCTTTTCTCACTTCCCCCTCTGACTTTCGCCGCTCGCCAACCCCCATGATATGTATCTCCTGTCTGAGAGTTATCTCAAGCGGCCTAAATAATTATTTGTCTATCTGCGCGCGAGAGGAGAGCAATCAATGATTCAAAGTGTAAATCAATCATGAGGCAAAGTGGATTCGATTCGGCAATTCGTCTCAAAAATTTGATTTTCTCTTTCAAAATTTGCACAGATGTGGTTTTTCGTTTCTCTAGTCGGCGGCTCCGTGACTCGTGCGCATGTCCAAACTGGACGAACATAAAACTCGACATTAGATATCGGAAGAAAAGAGGGCAAATTTGAAATGCCAGTCTGTGATTCGTAGACAACCGTCAGGGTGCGTGGAGAAAAATGCCGCCACTCACACTCACGCGCATTGGACTTTTACATTCGTCGACTTAAAAAACGGACGGCTTGCAGGAAATGAAAGGCGGATGGCAGTCTGGTATTTGTGTTGGGCCCGATATTTACGTAGAAACGTAGAGTGGGAGGAGCAAAGGAATTGAAGGAAGGAATTCGAAAGGGAGGATGCTATAAATCCACTTTGCTATAGCTGTCGACATATTTTGCACAATCCCAGCAGTATTAAATGGTGAAAGAACCCATATGCATGGTTCAAACCCATAATGTAAACGTTGATGGAGGTGGTGTTCGAACCTGCTTCGGACCAGGGTGTTTGATGCTTCTGGTAAACCTTTTGGACGACGAGCGAACGATAATTACAAGGGATATCTTCCTAGCTGCAGGAGCCAGCCAAGATGCATGGGGTGTTCCCTTTTTTCTTTCTTTCTCATTTCTGCCCTAAGGTTGGATGGAAGTGGAGGTGGAGATCGAGAGGTGTGTGTGTTATATCGCTCGGCAGTCGAGCTGGCTGTCAGTTCTGAGGATTTGTTGTAGACTAGCCCTGGGATGGCAAGTGCGATAGATATAAACGAGGTTCTGGACAGGTTAGATAAAGATTTCGCTCATGCGACACATACGCACACTCCACACCTATCTAGTGTACATATCATATCCGTTGGTAGCTTTGAGTAACAAAACTTGCGACCAGTTTCGAGGGAGAGGGGGAGGGAGGGAGAGGTCCAGGCTAGATACCTACATGCTATCGTTATCGGAAGGGGAAAATAGACGACTATCGGACAGGCATGGGCCTGTTTAAAATTTGCTGGTGTTGAGGGTTTCGGAAGCCTTGGATTTATCCGCTGATTGCGTTCACCGTCGTGGAATAAGCTAGGGCTACGGAGTTTCGACATCATACTGAAGATACCGTATTATACAAGGTGCTGCCGTGATTTGACAGGCGGCTTGCGGGTAAAAGCAGCCAGAAATCTGGGATCCCTATCTATGATGAGATCGAAGAGCTAGCATGCGCATATATGTACCAGATCGGCCTCTTTCCTGAAGTAGTCGATTTGCATGTCTGCTGCACAGGATGTTGGCATCGGGTAGAGATGGCCTCGTATCTGTTCGACTATTCTTCTCTGTTTCTAATTCTTAACTTTCAATATTACTATTAGTGGAAAAGAATATATCGAGACGAATGAATGGCCCGTTGTGTTGCGTAGTCTCAAGGGCGGGTTTATTTGGTGTGGCTTGAGACTAAGTCCTCGTCGTTATCAATTAAAATATTAATTTATTTCTACGTTCAGACTTCATTCCAAGCCCATTCCATGCTCATTCCATGTTCGGTCCATGCCCGTCCAATTCATGCCATGCCGTCCAGATGCAAAAGGCATGTCTGCCGACGATCAGCCGTTGCACGCTGTAAGTATTAAAACATATTGGCGACACGCTTCGAGATGACCCTGAACTGATTCTACTTCCCGGCAGTGGGACACATGTGTGCGCAGACTATCGAGACCAACCCGGGATGGTTAGCTGCGCAAGAGCTTCTTCCACTAAGCGGGTCCCGTCCAATTGAGTGAACGGTCTGCAGCGATTCGGCTTTTTTTTTTTTTTTTTTNTTTTTTCCTTCTCGTCCGAATCAAATGTCTGCCCTGACTGACGCAGAAGACGAACGAACGATGCACAAGCAGCAGCATGCGAGCAGCCACCAGCAGCAGCAGCCGAAGACTCCAAGTCTCACAACTGGGAAGAAAGCTTCGAACGACCCTTCCTGAAGAAGGAAGAACCTCTGAAAAGATGCTGCTGCTCCGTAATCAATCGAATCGCTCAATCGATGGGTGCCGACCAACCCTTCGCAGACCCCGGTCTAACCTCAATTCATACTTTTCTTACCCAAAGGTCTCGAGCATCCCGTGCCTGTCGAACCAATAACGGCCGTTGTCCCGGTGCCCACGCCCTTTCCTTTCCCTTTCCCTTTCCTTTCCTTTCGTCGAGTCGAGCAAGCAACATGTCCACGACCAGGTCCACTGTGTGTATCTGGTAGTTATGTTTTCTTCTTCTTGGGATGCAGCAGCAACGCTTCCCCCATCTTTCTCGATTCTATTCCTCGCAGCCAGCACACCCACTCCCTTCTGGTTGATATTAACGGCACCCACCACCAGCACCTGGCCCATAGCGCTAGTTTGATTGAGCGAGGTGTAAGGCCCCAGGCCGTTCTCGACATCCCCCATTATTGTCAGTTCGTTCCTTCCCTCTCGCCCTTCCCTACTCCCTGTGGGCTCCCTTCCCTTCGACATCTCTCTTTCTCTCTTCCCCCCCAAATCTCGCTCTCTTTTGGAATTCTAACAATCGAATCCCAATCCTCAGCATACCCCGAGCACCAGATTCAGCAAGTGTCGTCGCTGGCCCACGTTGACCGCCGGTTGCAAATCGAAGAGGGTCACAGACGCAAAGAGGCTTCATCCTCATCCTCATTTCTTTCTTTTCTTCATTGCATTGGCGCGCGTGTGGTTCGTTCCAGTGGGATATTAGCCCGCAGTTGTGGTCCTTTTTCTCGCTTCTGTTTCCTAAGGTTCGACTGATCAGCTTCCCCTTCTCGCCTTCTTAACTCAACGACCTCCCACACATCCTCAACGCACTTCCTCGCAACCATCCATCCCATCCACACACACACACACACCATTGCCTCCCTCCTCGTAAGCTTTGGGGAAAACGTAGTTTCTTTGGAAATTGTCTCGTTCGCAGGCCATTTTCAACCTAAACTAGGACCGTTATTCTTTAGTTGGCTCCTCATCCTCTTGTCCTCTTGATACCCTTGGTAATCATTTCCATTTTGTTTCTCCTCAAACGCGCGCGCCGTTTTGTAATCGATTCGAAGCATCGAGGTTATCTTCCTACCCCCGAAGGCAACCCCCCCATAAACCTTACCGTTACTTAAGCATTTTGACCTTCATGATCATACCCACTTTGTTCTCTTCACGTTCAGCATAGTTGACGGGTGCATCTCCTCTTTGCGCTCATTTCTGTTAAAATCTTTCCTATTTTTTTTTTTTTTTCTATTAACGGGGTTCTCTTTTTTGCACTTTCGACCAGCATAGCATATTCGCAAGCACAGCAAGGTTGCACAGCATACATTGATTTTAGGTCTCATAGTTGCATATCTAGAGCGTTTTTCTTTCTCTCTTCATTTTTATCTTATTACTCTCGGATTCCCCCCTCTTCATCATCATATACGACAACCGCTCGCCTTTCTTCTTTTTACAGCTTACTTGTCAACTCTGCTTGTTCATCCGCTTGCTCTCTTTCGATCTCTCGCATATCACATATACGACTGTCGCAATTCCTCTGGCAGACCGGTGCTGCATTCGATAACCAACCGCCAAAGCCGACTCGACAGATAACCAGCTCTATCCCTCCATCTTCGAACACGCTTGCGTCTTCGAGGCTGCAAAGGTCCAAAAACCCGAACGAACAAAGTTTCGGCACGCCTTTCGACTTGAGTAGCTTCTTACTCTCTCCGGCAACGCATCTGTAATCTGGACTGGGCAAACGATCTGCTTAGAAACTCAAATTATCACTGCCCACGTTCTGTTTTAACTCGACTGCTTTCGCACACATCTTCTGAAGCTTATATAACGACATTTGTTTGGGAACGGACTTGGATGCATAGCGCTGGTTTTATTTCTTTTTCATCCGACAAGAATAGGAGCCTCACATTCTACGTAGACGCCGCTCGACTTATATCAACCAGTATCGCTCGCATCGGCAAGACCTGTGAATTCTCATTTCCACCTTCTCCATAATTCTCACATAAATCCGAGAACACCAAAAAGAAAATATCAGCACCACCGAGACTGCGCGGACGCATCGCATCCACCGATAACTCTCGTTTTTCTTATTCGAATTTTTATGTATCATTCATCGATCGAGACATTCTGCGCCGCCGCTTTCACAATATTATAGCACTCACACCAACGCAACACACCAGGACAAGCATATTATCACGCTACGGATTAACCGGAGCCTTTGGCAGCACTTACCCCCACCTTCTCTCGTATCAAGGAGAAGAAGGAAAAACGAAAGCAGTGCTTATAAACCCACTTGTATTAGCTGTTTTTCCACAATTTCCCAACTGTGGTGTTTCTTGGCGTTTCCAGTTGCATCCGATAAGGCGGATCTCTTGATATTTGAAAACCTGCCAGTGGTCGTCTCGACTTCGGCAATCTATTAGTTAAACGAGGAATCGGCTGTTCCTTGCGCGTCTGTCGGTGAGCCACTTTTCTGCATGCATGACAGGTCCCTCGAGGCTTCCCTGCATGGTTCACTTAAACGTGGAAACTTCGTATTAGATTGCTAACTGGCAATATTTGTAAACGGCAGGGCTCTAATAGGCTTTATACAGCATCCGTTTCGACCAAGTTAAAAGAGTGAAACTACCTCTTTCTAGTTGATACGAGATCAAACGTGGTTGAACTCAATTAGGTGTGAGAACGCACCTTCGAGAGGGATATATAGCCTTTTTTTTCTTCCTCTTCTAAACACGCCAATCAATGGCTGCAGTACTTCCACTTTCAGGAATGTCGAGTGCGAGTTTGAGTGGTACGACTACTCCCTCGTACGATTTCCATTCTTTGAGGAGCAGAGAATCTATCAGCTCGGGATCGTCGCAAGCATCCCCACCTACCACGGGCCATAGTATGATTTCGCCTTTCCCCTTCGAAAACAGCATCTTCTCCTCCAGAGGCATTTCCCCAGTGCCGGAGGAAGGTGGCCTGCCCACGGACACCCACTTGGATCACCTTAGCAACGGGCCTGAGGTAACAATCATTATTATGGGTCTTCCTCGACAGATCACCGACAGAGAACTCCGTAGCATCTTTATATTTGCCAAGGACTTTGTCAATGTCGAGCTGATCCCAGATAGCCCGCTGGAAGGGGAAAGATTACCATTTCCGAAACGTTCTGCCGTTGCACGTTTCCGCAGTTTCCATGCTGCGCAGGAAGCGAAAGATCACATCAATTCCAAGAGGGGAGAGATCTTCGAGGGAGAGGTTTTGCAAGCTACTTTGCCCATCAGCCAACCACAGAATATGGTTAGCCGACGGAACACTACCGATAGTGCCTCCCGGCCTACATTGTTGTCCACATCCACCACATCTTCACTTGCATCCTCGTCCGGGAGAAGCATCGGGAAAGCACAGGGTCTGCAGGCAACTTTCTCGGCAACCGAAGCCATCATACCCCCTGCAGGTTTGATTGGAACTATTCCGCCAAGCCTCGTTAATGGCACTCTCGGTGGGCTGGGTACCGGCCTCGGTTCCTTGGCTAGCTCCAAATCGTACGGCAGCAGCTCCAGCGACTATAGCCTTGGCCCGAGCCCGGAATACATTACGGATGCATTCCCTTCACTTTCCGTCCGAACACCGGGATCCGTTGGACCATCTAGCGGGAAAGCCTTGTTGATGGAAAGCGAGCCAGAAAACAATGAAGAGTACGATAATCTTCTGAGTGACCATTCTCGGTACATGTACACCAATCCGTCAGTACTGGGAGCCGATCCAAGCCCTCTTGCAGCAATGCAGAAGCCTAGGAGATCAACAAACCCCGCATCTATGGCCTCACGGTTCTCGCAGCTATCGCTCAACACGAACAACCTGTCACCTCTCACTGGACCCCTCATGGGTTCACCTGCAGCTATGGCCCCAGGAAACGCAAGTGCCTTGACATCACCAATCTCAATCCCAATGTCTGCGACGACGGCTGCCCCAAACTCTGGCATATTGCCACCTTACCAGAGAGTGCTTCCTGCCGCCAATCCTGCCGATCAGAACCCTCCGTGCAATACCCTCTACGTTGGCAATCTACCCGCCAATACCTCTGAAGACGAGCTTAAGGCGCTGTTCTCCCGCCAGCGGGGCTACAAGAGGCTATGTTTCCGGACAAAAGCAAACGGTCCCATGTGCTTTGTCGAATTCGAGGATGTCGCATACGCCACCAGAGCACTCACAGAGTTGTACGGCAGAGGTCTTTCTAACAGTGTTAAGGGCGGTATCAGATTGAGTTTCTCCAAGAACCCTCTTGGTGTCAGATCCAACCAGAACCCAGCAAATCTCCAGTCCCCCACGACACCTTCAGCAGGAGGTGGAAATGGTGGCGCTGCCGGCTTGTTCGCAACAGCTCTCCATGCGCCACCTGGTCTCTCGCACCCCGGTGTCACACCAACATCTGTGCGACCCAATCCTCTCGAAACGGCTGCTCCACCGCTCGCGCAGCTGGCGACGACGATTCCACCCCGAGAACCCGTGTACGCATCCGCCGGCCCAGGGGGACTTGTCTACCGGGAATCGTTGCTGACATCCCCGGTCAGCTATCCATCTGCGACCCAATCAGCACTTGGATTTACACCTGTGACCTCGAGCTCGTCATCAAATGCATTTACAACACCGATCGCGCCTCCAAACATACCTGGATTCCTCGTCGGTAAATAAGAATTCAACAAAAACAAAACATGGCTGTCGAAAAATATGTTTTTAAAGTTATCATCAGGGTTCGGAATATGCATTTGGGCGGATATTAAAACCATTTACCCATCTCAGGACTTTTATTTTATTTTATGGGTGGCATACATCAGGGAACGGTCTTATTATTTATTGTTATTAAAACCTCCACCATATTTTTTATATACTTTTTCTTTACACACCTTTAGGGATATTTGATCTGCTTCTTTGATTTTTTCCTCTTCTCACGATGGAAACCTTTTGGAAACCCTTTTTTACATGGAACTCAAGACCTTATACACATATTTAGACTTGGTGTTCTTTCTTTGATCTCTTTCTTCATTTTTGGCCTCTTGGGTTCAATAATTCTCTTCCTTCTACTTCAAAAAAACACACTTTTATTTTACCTTCAAAAACCATCTTTTATGATGCCGTTAAAATCTTTTGATATCTTTTTTCTTATATAGCATATTTCTGGGTCTTTTTTGTGTACCGTGTTCCTTGAGATAACGATTGGGAGGCGTTTTTTGCTTTTCTAACCTCATCTCCAGACTTCTTTAGTTTGTTTTTACTTCTGTTCAACCACTTCAAAATCTACCCGTTTTTATGATGACTCGAGACATCTATACTACATTTTTTTTATATTTTTTTACTTCTCTTTTACTTCTTTTCTTGCCTTTCCTTATACTTCCGGCTTTCTAGTTGATTTTACGAACATTCTTTAACTTACCTCTTTAAACTTCGCTTCTTCATCGCTCTTTCAGTTCAAACTCGCATACGAATCTGCTTTTCACTGTTTTGGGCTTAATATCTACGGGTTGGAAGCAAAAATTTCCTGTTATTATCTTTGTTTGAGAATTGAAAGTTTTCTGTGATATCCACGGGGCCGATGAGTGACTAACAGGTTTTGGAACTTGAAGTGCATTTTGCATCTTTTTCTCATCGTTGTCGTCGTCGTCGTTTGATACACTTGTAAGCGGTGGGGAGGGATTTGAATATGAGTGTTATGATTAATTTTGGGATTTGGGAAACTGCATGATATATGGTGTATACTATCGTTGGATGACTTGTGAAATTTGATATCCGGGTTTGAAATATAGAGTACCGATTGCAGTGGTAAATCGATGGGTATTACTGAATTGCTCGAGTGCATGCTTAAAACTAAACAAAGATGATGCCTTTTATGATCTCTCACGGGAATTCCGTCGTCTTCTGTGTTCACGATTAGTGTCGTCTCTGTGGGTGCGCTCTCTTGGACGTTCGTCATCTCGCGGCCGCCGTCTATCATCGTCATTGTCATCCCTCCGTGAACTCCGGGTGTCCCTATCTTCGCGACCTTTACTTCGTTCTGGGTCACGGCGTCGACGGTGACTGTCCTTGTCGTCTTCTTCGTCGGGTTCTTTATCCCGGCGGCTTCTATGAGATCGATGCCTTCGGTGCTCTTTCTCATCATCGCTCCTGCCTCTGTCGTCTCTACGGGAGTGATGATGCCGTCTCGATCTATGATCTGATGAGGATTTCTTGTCTTTCCGCTGCGATGAAGATTTTCGCTTCTCACGCTTCAACCTCGCGTCTTCGATCTCTTTCTTCTTCTCACGAATCAGATAATCCTTCATGGGATCGTCGTCATCGTGATCTCTCTCCAGTTTTGCAAGTTCTGCATCTTCTCTCATCCTCTCCGCCAGCTCCTCTGAACCTAGCCCATCATCTTCATCATCACTCTCATCCCTCCGACGCCGTTTACTCCTCCTCTCCTCCTCCTCCTCATCATCATCACTACCTCTTCTCCCACCGCTCCTCCCTTTACCCCCAATATTCAACCCCTTGAACGCCTCCTCGGCCCCATCGCCTTCCCTATGCTTATACTCCGCATGATCAACCCTAATCTTCCTCCCCAACACGCTAGCGCCAGTCAAATTGTCGACGGCAAGATTGGTACTCCTCTGATCCTCGTATTTGAGCCATCCGAAGCCGCGGGATTTTCCCGTTTCCTTATCGCGCGCGAGATGGAGGTGCACGGGTTCGCCGTACTGGGAGAATATCGCGATGACGTCGCCTTCGGAGAGTTCGAAGGGTAGGTTGCCGATGAAGATGTAGGCTGTGTGGCGGTAGTCTTGGTGCCAGGAGGCCGAGTCCGGGGTGCCTTCGTCTATTTCGCGACGGGTGAGAGAGAGGACTTCGCGGATGACGTTCATTGTGTGTAATATTGGGTTGGAGGCCCGTGGACGGCGATGTCGCGTGGTAAGAGGGTTGAGGTTGATGAAGGTTTGGAGATGAGTGGGTCGGCTAGTTCTTTGGTGTGACCCAGCAACACACAGCCTGGATCTGGTAACAAGATTCGACCTTAAATTTACTTCTTGCCGCGAAATTTCGATAATAGAATACTTAAAACGCTTAGAATCAATGGACAATGAAAAGAATCGTATCGCTATAGAAAAGAAATAGTCGAGTGTCCAGGAAAATGGAGGGAAAAATTAAAAGGTATTTAATATGCTTTCTGTGCTGGTGGCACAACCGACATTCGAGCTGTTGAGTCAGGAAACTCCGTGGATTCTCTCATTCCCTTTAGGACACCCGAGATTGCTTTCTGGTCTCTAGTTTTCAGTGCGATCTCGACCCATCGATAGATTAAACTGTATTGTTCAGGCGGGATAAAGGACTTTGTTTTAAGAATTTTCAAAGCGTAATCTGGCACATAGCTGTCCTTAGCAATCTGGGCGGAGATATCCTCAACACTAGCGTCTATGTGTTCCGGCTCGAAAGCTTCTGGGAAAAGAAAACGAGGGATCCAGTTTAGAATTAGTGAGATCATGGCGTATACGACGCTGGTGGAAGCAGTTGTATCGTGCTAGCTTTGATTTATTGTCTATCTGGAAATAAGGGTATATGATCGATGTCGGTCCCCGAATAAAGTACAAGACTGGTATCATTCGATAATGCGAATTAATTAGGTGGAGAAATAGATATCTGGGGAATGCGAGAGATCTGGTTTTTTTAAAATACGTCAAACTTAAAGGGTGGGGAAAGCCAATTTATACGAGTTTGACTTCGAGTAAACATCGTGACTTTTCCAAATCGTAAGTTTAGATCATGTGTCACAATTCTACAAATCGAATGGGAAAATTTAGCGAACTCCATGCGTAGTTAACCTTTCGATTTTCGATTTAAGATTTCAAACCTGGTTTGAATTGGAGCCGAAACTCCAATGATCGACCATCTTGATTTCCTCCAATGATAACATGATAGCGCAGTCCAGTCTATGATCTCGTGGGGGAAGTGTAATTAAACACCAGTTTTAATTGGTTCCAGTCGTACAACAAGTTAACGGTCTGCACCGCTGTTCTACCCTAGATTGGAAGTTAGTTTACCCCGCATTGCATTCGTGGGCAAAACCGAAAATATATGCACGCTACATCATTCTGATTGTCGCTGAGGTCTTGGTATATGGAAGCCGATGCATTGACGCAGATCAATATCGCTAGTTTGCGATACTAGAAATATTGGAATTTAATTTGTTGTTGATGTAGTAGAACAAATTTATTTTTATTTTTTATTTATATTTATTGATTTTGGAGCATAGTCTGGGCTTGTAAGAAAGGAGAACAAATTACATTCAGGGCATAGGCTCAAGAAAGGTAAACTCATGCGATAAAGTAATGCTCAGTGGAATTGATAGAAGATTGGGACAGTAATGTCTAGATCTACAAGCACTTATAGCAGCACAGGCATGATACCCACCCAGCTGGGTATAATTATAGTATATCAGTTCACCCGATGGCGCGTGAAAACAAATCCATATCAGCATTTGGTAAAGATTGAATTTGTCAAATTCCGGGAATTAGACTTGTCTCGTGAATCACTTGACTTCAAAATCATGCAAAATCAGTAAAATAGTAAAATAGTAAATGCATTAATGGCGCTGCACCAGCTATGTTGGATGCGAGACTAAGATGCGGTATGGACTTGATCGAGATCAGACTTGGTCACAGAGTTCAAGTTTTTTTCAACTGGAACCTGGGTCCAGTTAACTTGGCACGTAGAGCAAATATTCTGAAATTATTTTGGAAGACTTGTAGATTTCGTATCCCTAGTACTAGAGAATTAATGAAAATTAAAGGAAATTGTTTAAATAACAGTAGCACATATCGTCCTTCTTACTGAATGAAAGATAAAAGCATATATATATATCCAATGAAACCTGTGAGGTAGGACAGAGTAGTTAACGTTTCGTAACCTCGGGGTCGTCTCCTGACCCAGGTGTTACGCGAAACTCGGTGCGGGGTTTTAATTTAATTAATCCCGACTGAATTGAATGTTACAAATAATATTTTTATAATACGAGGACGGTTGTATCCCTTATGTCTAGTGGTTCTGCATCATTGATACAAACAGCAGTGATTTCGTAACGAAGATAGCTATAAGCGTGTGTATCCTTACGTTACTAAGCTACATCCGCGAAATATATTCGAAAAGGCGAGTTTCGAGATTGATAATATAGCAACAAAGCGATCTCATACCAAAAATTGCTACGAAAGAATCTTCGTTGAATCGCGTTGGTTGTGTGATATTTTGACCCCAGCTTTTGGTGGGTGTTGGTGGAGCTCAAGCCGGAGTCATTGTGGGTGTGTCACAGCCAAACCCTTGTCTCATTGCCCTCAAAGTTAGCTTCGCTTCGATGTCTTAGACGATGATTTGATATGACCCATCACGACGGCTCCCACCTCCCACCTGCCATAAAGTCCTTCCCTCTTCTCCTCTTCCTAATTACCTCCTCCATAGTCGCCATAATCATCGTTGTCATAGCTTCGCCCGCTGCTGAAGAGTATCTACGTATTTCACGATGGCCGCCCCACCTCCGCCGCTTACTGCTGGTTCGCAAGCAGACGATTACCTAAAGCGGCCGCTGTACGGTATAGTCACAGCGTTTTGGTGTTAATTTATGATATGGCGCGATTGCTAATAGTTATGAACAGCATTCGATCTACCACGCGACCTCCTTTCGTCTCTCACCATTAGAGGATCCGATCACAATCCTGTTACTTTACCTGACGCTCAAAACAATGGCGTATCAGCAGAAAATAACAAGCTTAAAGAGCTATCTACAGAGCCGGATCCGACGTCTGGGATGTCTTGTGCACTATGTGGTGTCAAAAGCAAGACAATACAAGAACAAAGGCTGCACGCAAGATCGGATGTCCACAGGTTCAACCTGAAGCGAAAAATAAGAAAAGAACCGCCCGTCTCTGAGATTGAATTTGAGAAGATGATAGAAGGTATTCCTTCTCAATTGCACTGAAATAACGGGAAACAGCCGGCTAATAATGATGCCCAGGACTGAGCGAATCTCTCTCCGGATCCGAAAGCTCGTCAACCGAAGACGAGCAGTCATCGGACCCGCTCGCCAATCTACTTCGCAAAAAAGCTATCCTCAAATCAGCCGAAGAGGATGCGGAAAACGTAGCACGGAAACCTAGATCACCGATAATATGGCTTTCGTCTCCCAAACTCCCCAAATCTACCTACCTCGGAATTTATCGTGCCATATTGCCCCCCGAAACCGAGGAGCCTGATGTCCTCCAAATTCTTCCAACTCTTCAGGCGACACCGTCGGCGGCTCTCCCAACAGCTGCTGATCCTCATATATTCCTTTGCATGATTGGTGGTGGACATTTTGCTGCTATGATTGTCTCACTGTACCCCAAACTCGCGAAAAGGAACGGAGTCGTCGAACTTGATGCTGTAGTTCTTGCGCACAAAACCTTCCACCGCTATACCACGCGTCGGAAACAGGGTGGCTCACAATCCGCCAATGATAACTCTAAAGGCACAGCCCACAGTGCTGGTTCCTCGTTGCGTCGGTACAACGAAGCTGCCCTAACGGCAGCTATACGGGAACTATTGAGCAGCTGGAAGGAAATGATTGATTCATCGTCTTTACTATTTATCAGAGCAACCGGAACAAGCAATCGCCGGACGCTATTCGGATACGAAGGCGCAGTGATGAAGTCGAATAGCCCGAAGATACGAGGATTCCCGTTCTCAACCCGCCGGGCGACACAAAGCGAGTTGATGCGATGTTTTGTAGAGCTCACGAGATTAAAAGTGACGCGAATAGATGAAGCTGCTATTGCGGCTGCTCAAGCTACTCCTTCAGCGACGGTGGCAACCCCTAAAGCTCCCGTAGCCAAACCAAAGCCATCGAAAGAAGAGGCTTTACGGATACAGCATTCAACTACTCTTACTACCTTGCTTCGTCGGTCGAAAGCACCAGCGATAACGACATATCTGACTTCTAATAAACTGCCGTTTACTTTCCACTTGACTCCGGAGAACCATCATACACCTACTCTTCTACATTTAGCAGCATCACAATCACATCCTCTGATTGTTCTTGCACTGTTGACGAAGGCACCGGATAACAACAAGGAACCAGCAGATCCTACGATTTGCAATGCTGCGGGAAAGACATCGTACGATATTGCTGGCGACAGAGCTACTCGAGAGATTTTTCGTGTAGCACGAGAAGAACTGGGTGAAGGTAGATTTGACTGGAATTCTCTTGGTGTAGGATCGCCTTTGTCGAGGAGAACATATGATGAAGCAATGGAAAAGGAGAAGTCTACGAAGGATGCTGAGGAAAAAGAAAGGAGGGAGAAGGAGACTGCGAGATTGAAGAACATGCCGGATGCTTCGGCTGCTTCGGCTGCGGGGAAAGGTGGGAAGAGTCTGGCAGAGGTGCTGGGGACCAATGCTGCGACGACAGCAAGAGAGGAAGAAACGAAGGGGTTAAGCGAAGAGGCGAAGAAGAGGTTAGAGAGGGAGAGACGGGCGAGAGCGGCAGAAGAGCGGATGAAGAGATTGGCGGGCAATTAGGCAATTGACAAGGCTTGTAGATATACCATTCTAGAGGTGTTTGGCGCACATATATATATATATACTTATATATATCATTTGCATTTCTGGGGACAAGGATTGGATTGCCGGAGCAGATATAGGAAACTGCAAAGACATGGCAGCAGATAAAGGTACGGATTATGTGCAGCATTTGAAACGGTCACGAGATCTCGTGCGACGTAGAGCCCTGCCCGGGTTTGCTGCAGGCGACTCGCCATTTAAAGTTGGCTCTTGTCATGATGCTTGGCATCGGTTTGCAGGTCAGCGACAGAAAACGGGATTTTTTCTTCTGCCCCGCTTCGATTGTCGACACCATTTTAGCTTCCTCTTTCGAATTGGTTTATTGCAGCGCTATATATTATTAATCCTTATTGTTAGACATAATAGTATTACTATTAATGCTATTGTAATTTTATAATTTTCATTCCCTCGACATATTCTAGGCTATTACGATCTGGAGCTACTCTCATTTCCGGTCTTTTTGTTTTGCGTCTTGTCCAGCTACTTTTGCAGCACACACTCTCACCTATCTCGCTTTGCCAATACAACCTCTCCTTTGAGTCTCCATCCTCTGTCTTCCTCCTCCTCCTCCTCCTCCTCCATCATCTCCACCGTGTCGGTTTCACCGGTCTCAACAACAGTCCTTCGCCCTTGCCCGACGCCCTTTTTCCGCAACAGTGGGCCTTCAACCAGCTGCAAGGTGACTCGAACAGCTGGGAAGCTAGTGCACCATCTGCCTAAATCCAAAGTTATCAGAGTGAGTAAATGGGGTTGCATTTCAAAAACTGACAGCGCTGCAGAACCCCTCACTTCCATCCTGCGACTTCTAGAAGTCTTGATCCTCTTGTCCTCTTGTCCCTCTCATCTTTCTTTGTCTTCTACGCTCGCCTTTCTCTCTCTCTCTCTCTCTCACATCATCATCTTTCGCATCTTGTTCTGACGTTTCTTTATATCTACAGAATTTCTCTCCCACCTTTTTCATACTTTTAACCTCAACAGCCGGCGATATTCTATCTCACGAGTATAATTACGACGTCACGAATCTCTTAAACCGAACGGCTCCTTAATCGATCGCAATTAGTTTTTGCTTCAAAATCTTTCACATATATTCTATTGTTGAAAGACTTCCCGAACATTCTGCAACCTACGAAAACCCCTACAGCTCCCGTTGCTGCTCGCACAACCAATTGGTCAACAATTATCGTCTCCACCGTTAACAGACCGGTCCAACTCCTATATCGGACCAGCTCAAACTATTATTCTGCTGATTTCCACAATCTCTCCGAATTTCCCACCACAACTCTCTACAAAAGTTGGCGACAAGTTACAATCACAACCCGTTCATTATTATAGTATCTTTCCGGAGCTGGCTACCTCTTCAGTTCTCTTCTCGTCTGCATTTCTCCTTTTTAATTGTTAATTTCTCAACTCTTAATCTTTGCTCTTCTGTCACTTGATACGCTTTTTACTTCGCAATGTCTGCGGATCAATACCCCACACCGCAAAAGTCGCCGAGTCCCTCTCAGCCTGTGCCTTGTAAGGTTCCCCGTGCCGTTGGATTTCAAGGCGTGAGACGCCATTGTTGACACTTTTGTTCGCTGATTTCGATAGCTTCTGCGCGCATTGTCCCTTTGACGTGTCACGGGCACTCGAGACCGGTGACACATTTGTCTTTCTCTCAATTTGTTGATGATAGCTATTATCTTATTTCTGCGTGTAAAGGTGAGCACATCCTGTCAAACTGGTTCTTATCATACGACGTGACGTGTAACTGACGTCAATTGACAGACGGAAACCCAATGTTACGCGATGGTATAACCGGTGACTGGTTAGTTTCTGCTCTGCGCGGCAACGATGGTGTGGAAGTTCTAACGTCGAGGGATACGTGATTTTGTTTTAGGATCGGAACCTTTATCGGTCACAAGGGTGCTGTTTGGCAGGCTAGGCTTTCTCGTGATGCTCATTTGGCAGCTACTGCGTCTGCAGATTTCTCGGCGTAAGAAACCTGCGAGCCCAGACAATCAATTTGCAAGGTTGCTAACATTTCGATATAGAAGGGTCTGGGACGCCTTTACCGGCGAGACGCTAACAGCTTTTCAGCACAATCACATTGTCAGATCTATAACTTTCTCCCCGGACGATAAGCATATTTCCACTGGAGGGCCCGAAAAGAAACTGAGGTTGTACGATTTGAATAGACCTGATGCCGGCGCGACGGAAATCGGCGTCGGTGCTCACGGCGGCACAATACGAACAGTCTCATGGCCTGATCCCAATATTGTCGTCTCGGGCTCGGAAGACAAGCACATCCGCTGGTGGGACCTGCGATCGAGAGATGTTGTATCATCGTTTATGGTTGATGAACCGCTGGCCACCTGTGAGTTTTCGACGGACGGCAAGATTTTGAATGTTTGCGCGGGAAAGTCGGTGTATTTCTTTCATGGAGAATCAAGGATGCTGCTCAAGTCGATCAAGACGGAATACGATTGTGCGACTGTGGCGTTGGATGCAGTATCGAGGAAGTTTGTGACGGGTGGAAGCCAGGATACCTGGGTTCGGGTCTATGATTTCGATAGTGGAAGGGAGCTAGGTGGGTTTCTCTCTCTTTCTCATGAAAATGACGTTCAAGTTGGGATATCGGCTAACAGCGTGTTGTAGAGGTTAACAAGGGCCACCACGGGCATATCTGGTCAGCGAGCTTTTCGCCGGACGGAAACTTGTATGCGACGGGTTCTGAAGACGGGACTATCAAGCTGGTGAGTAGTTGCCCCTACAAGATTGTGGTGAATATGCTGTTAACAAGGATACCATGATAGTGGAAGTACACACCGCATCCATATGGGCTTTGGGTGTCGGGCTAGGATAATGGGGGGGCGATCCACCTAGGTGATGGTTATGTATATCCGAAGTAGCTGGAGCTATGCGTATATATCGAAGACGTGAACGATGTGAGCCACGACGGTTGAGAAACCAAGTTGGCTGATAAACCTTGTCTTGTACTCCGTATGTTCAAATCAATGATTGTGAATTAGATCGGTAGAGAGGGCTGCTGTTATTGGCCGGTGGGCGAGTGGCCCCTGATTTCGGTTGCTGGGGCCTGTTCGTTTGGTGTGTTCGGCTGTATCAAATTTGGTGTGGTGCGTGGTGCTGGGCTCGCTCGCTCGCTGCTTCGAGTTTTCCCCTTAATTGGTTTGGCGACGCAGCTCCAATCTCCAAAAGCCCTCCTCTCACCACCAAAACCACCCCAATCAACACCACCTTCTTTCCATCACCATCAACACCATCCTCCATCGGCCATTGACGCTGATACCACCACAGTCTTCATCATCGGATAGCTGCTCGACTTCAATTCACGTCGTGCTTCTCGTCCTCTTAGCTTGGACTACAATACCTTTTTCTCACCTGCTACTGTAAGCGAAGCGAGGAAGCTGTCCAGCTGCGATATAATTCAGGGGAGTCCCATTGACCACCATCCCGTTTTGCCAGCAGTTTATCATCCGACCATACCAAATACCATCAATATGTCTGGACTAAACGCCGTATGTTTTCGAATTCCGTCCCGATAGCTGCTTTTCCGGCGTGTATTTCGCGTGATTAGACCCCCCAGCTAACCGGCGCGTTCTCACCTGCTGCAGACCAGAAAGAAGAAGAACATCAAAAAGGGAATCCAGTTCTGCCTGATGGTATGCGGTGCCTCAGGAACAGGTTCGAAATCCAGCGCTTCAATATCTTTGTCTTTTGAGATCGATTGCGATTTGATATCTAATACGGGGTTCGTTCAAACCGTGTCTAGGCCGGACTACCTTCGTCAACACCCTCTGTGGCCAAAAGGTCCTATCGAGCAAGGAGTGTGACGACCCGAGCTCAGCTCACCAGGAGGAGGGCGTTCGCATCAAGCCAGTTAATGTTGGTACGTAATCCCCCGAGAGTTTTGGACGCGTCACAATGCTCTCTTGTGATGGGGTGGCTCTGATGCGTTTATCCTGAACTTCTGCTAACCCCCCAATTGAACTACCAGAGTTGGACGAAGAGGGAACCCGTATTTCCCTTACCATCGTCGATACCCCTGGGTTCGGTGACCAGATTGACAACGAGGCCAGGTAATTATCTCTCCCTTTACATTGCTTGGTGCCTGATTCCGGGTATCTAATGCGGTGCTCACGCCTCTATCACTAGCTTCTCCGAGATCGTCGGTTATCTTGAACGACAGTATGATCACATTCTCGCTGAAGAGTCTCGTATCAAGCGTAACCCTAGGTTCCGTGACAACCGTGTGCACGCTCTTCTCTACTTTATCACCCCCACTGGACATGGGTATGTGATTCCTCGTTTCTTCTATGCTCTTGGGGCTATATGGAAACTAATTATTCTGATAGTCTCCGTGAACTCGATATTGAGCTCATGAAGCGTCTCTCTCCACGCGTCAATGTTATCCCCGTTATCGGAAAAGCCGACTCGCTCACTCCCACCGAGCTCGCTGAATCCAAGAAGCTCATCATGGAGGATATTGAGCATTACCGCATCCCGGTCTACAACTTCCCCTATGATGTTGAGGAAGACGACGAAGATACCGTCGAGGAAAACGCAGAATTGCGCGGACTTATGCCATTTGCTATCGTCGGTTCCGAGGATATCGTTGAAGTCGGCGGTCGTCACGTTCGCGCCAGACAGTACCCATGGGGTATTGTCGAAGTCGAGAACCCACGCCATTCGGATTTCTTGGCCATTCGTTCCGCTTTACTGCACAGCCATCTCGCAGACCTCAAGGAGATCACCCACGATTTCCTCTACGAAAACTACAGAACCGAGAAACTGTCGAAGAGCGTGGATGGTGGTGCCGCGGATGATAGCACGATGAACCCTGAAGATCTGGCGACACAGAGCGTCAGATTGAAGGAGGAGCAGTTGAGACGCGAGGAGGAGAAGTTGAGAGAGATTGAATTGAAGGTCCAGAGAGAGATCAACGAGAGGAGGCAAGAGTTGATGGCAAGAGAGAGCCAGCTTAAGGAAATGTACGTTCTTTCAGAGTTTTTAGTCCCCTTGCGAAATGATATACTAATAGGTCTACTTTTGACAGTGAGGCCAGATTGGCCCGTGAACAGAAGGAGCTGGACGAAGGCGGTATTCCAGATATTGATCAGAACGGTCATTAGGTCGTTTGCTGATATGTTTAGTTCACCGGGCCTCTTACTCAAGGAAGGAAACTCGTTGGATGCCAAACAGCATCTAATGATGCATTTTGGAGGTATCTAGGAGCACCTCATCGATGGCGTACAGAACCGATTTTGGTAGCCGATTTGATATTACCACACTCTCGAAAACAGGCGATTTGCGCTCTCCGACTCTGCCCCAATCTCCAATCTTGTTTCCCTGACCTTTTATTCTATCACTCTCATCGTCTTTCTTTCGCTTCATTTCCTCCGCCTGTTGCAGCTTTCTTTTTATTATATTAGTATTCCCCGTCAGAAGACGATGTGCCCCTCCTGCTACTACTATATAACTTTTTGTAATCCTTCTTGTAACGAAAAGAGAAAGAGAAGAAATGTGAAATCTTTTCTGCTGTTGTTCTGTGGAACGCCATGGAATAGTTTTGTGGTGTTGCGTATGCCCGCTGTGCTTTGTCATGAAGCTAAGCTACCGACCGAGCTCGCCAACAGCTCCAACCACGCTCCTCCAGCGCGATTGCTCTTCGACCCGTAAATTCAACCGCCCGATCTATACGATATCTAATCTACGAAGGATCAGGCCCATTAGATTCCTTCGAGTACTACACGTATTCATTCTCATCTTGACTCCTCTCTGACCTTGTTTTCATCCGTCGACATCATAATCGACACCTCACACTCTTATCGATAACCCTCGTCCCCCCTGTCTATCACCTCCTACCTTTAAACCATGGCCAAAGACGAGCCCTTCAAGCTGTCTCAGACACTCGCCGGACACAACGAAGATGTAATACACATCTCTCTCAGCTCTATCTAAGCTTCGTTGGTCACTGACTCTCTTGCCATCTGGTAATCTAGGTCAAAGACGTCATCTTCGTAGACCCCTCCACCATAATCTCCTGCTCTCGAGATGCAACCGTTCGCATATGGCGCCCCGCCAAATACGAAACAAACGAAAAAGATGCCACCACCGCTGCAGGTGGAGACGCGATGGATACCGATCCACCAGCTCAGACGGAGGAGACAGCACCGACCGATTCAACAGAGGCCACAGCCGAACCTTCCACGTCCACCTCTGCTCCTACCACCGTCGCTACATTCGACCCCGTCATAGCATTTGAAGATGTGATAAACTCCAATGCTCAAGGGTTTGTCAACTGTCTTGCCTATATGAAACCGGACGCGGATCACCCCGAAGGACTCATCATATCAGCGGGACAAGAAAGTCTCATTGACGTTCGTCCGCCGGGATATCTGGGCCCGGACGCGTTATATCTCCTCATCGGGCACTCTGGAAACGTGTGCTCGTTGGATGTGAACGGCAGTACTATCATCAGTGGAAGCTGGGATAAGACGGCTATTGTGTGGAAGAACTGGGAGAAGAAATATGTTCTGGAGGGGCATACCGCTGCTGTATGGGCTGTTTTGGCGGTTTCGGAAATAGAATTCGTCACCGGTGAGTTTTTTTCCCTCCAAGTGGACCTTTTGATTTTTTGTGGGATTGGAAATGCTGAATGATTTCGTAAAAAGGTTGCGCTGATGGCAAGCTTCGCTGGTACCGCGAGAATAAACTGACTCGATCGGTGCAGGCGCATAACCAGCCTGTTCGTGGGATCTGTAGGTTGAATGAGGAGAAAGATGGTGCATTTATCACTTGTGGCAATGATGGGTACGCAATGTGTTAACTTCTGGGGGTACAGCCTGGATGTGCGGACGCTAATGGGGACGATGGTTAGAATCATCAAATCTTGGAATGCCAATGGCGGATTGATCGACACGGTATATGCTCACGATGCGTACATTTACTCGCTCACAGTTCTCCCGAGTGGCGAGTGGGCGAGCTGTGGAGAAGATCGGACATTGAGGATTTGGCGAAGTAAGTTTCGTGGATTGTATACTGAGCCACCAGGCACATATTCTAACAGGATGGGTGAACTGCAGAGAGCCAGTGTCTGCAGACCATCTCGCATCCATGTTTAAGTGTTTGGTGCGTCGCGGCATCCCCGGATGGAGACTTAGTTACTGGTGCTAGCGACGGTATTCTGAGAGTCTGGTCGAGAGCTCCGGAGAGGCAAGCTGATGAGGAGGCATTGAAAGTAAGTTGTGACACAGATTATAGGATTTATCGGACCAGGCTAATGATAGTACAGGCATACTCGGAAGCGGTTGCAAATACTACTATTGCGGAAGAGACAACATCTATCGACAAAGCATCTTTACCTGGGATGGCTGCTCTCGGTAGACCCGGAAAGCATGATGGAGAGGTATAACGAGCCACATTATTTTCTATCCAGATGATTTAATACTAAATTTACTCGAATGCTAGAAAATCCACATAAACAACAACGGCAACGTCGAAGCATACCAATGGTCCGCCAGTGATACAACCTGGGAGCAAGTAGGTGTCATCGCAGCAGCTGTTGGTGGTGGAAAGAAGGTCTTGCACGAAGGGAAAGATTACGACTTTGTCTTTGATGTCGACTTTGATGAAGGGAAGCCACCTATCAAGCTACCATACAACGCCTCACAAAATCCATGGGATGCCGCAAGAATATTTTTGGAGAGGAACGAGCTTCCAATGACCTACTTGGAAACGACCGCCAACTTTATTGTTCAAAATACAAAGGGTACGAGGATAGGGACTTCAGCTCCACCGGCACCCACTGGCCCGGATCCCTTTGGTATCGAGAGTAGATACCGACCTGGTGATGAGTTCAATACGCAAAATCAAGAACCTCTACCACCACCGAAACCCGCTAAATTGCTCCCGTGGAAATCGTACTTGGAAATCTCTACAGCTAATCTGGAAGCTGCGTACAAGAAGATCATAGAGACTAACACCAAAATCCTGGAAGCGGGCGAGAAGGAGAAATCTCTGAACGATGAGGACTTGACAAACTTGAAGGCTTTGATTGGTTTCCTGGCTAAACCTTCAGCACCAACGTCTGCTTCGGCTAAGAGCTCAGCAGCGGTGACTGGTGGTATGACCGTACTCGTTAAGGTTGTCACAGAGTGGGAGGGCCCGCAGAAGCTAGCAGTTCTTGATTTATTGAGAGCTTTGGCGAGACATAGTCCCGTAGTTCCTTTGTATCCGGAGGACTTGATAGCTATATTAGGAGAGGCCGGATGTTTCGAGAAGGGAAGCGTGGGTCCTGTGGTGTTTGGAGCGAGAACATTATTGAACCTCTTCCATCATGCTGAGGGCTTGAAGTATGTTACTGAAAGGACCGATAGGATTCTAGGACTTGTGAGCAATGCAGCCGAGGGGATGAAAAATAAACTCTTGGAAATATCCGCGGATACTCTGTTTTTAAAGTAAGTCTCTTCGCTTTTGTTTGGTGATCGCGGAGAAACTAGGGATTCACTGACAATATCGGACCATAGCTACTCGATATACTTTACAAAGGCGAAGGATGGCGAAGAACAAGCGCTCAAACTGCTTCCAATAGCTATATCACGAATTAGGGAACCATCGGACCCGGAGGCGCTTTATAGAGCTATGATGACACTTGGAAATCTGCTCACAATTGGAAAGAAGGTTGTTAAGGAAGCTAAAGAGCATTACGACGCTAAGAAGGTAGTCGCGGACGCAGTGGCCAGGATTGATAAGGATAAGGAGAAGAGGACGGTTGATATTGGGGTTGAAATTGAGCTACTGCTCGCGGGGAATTAAACACTCCCGTTCGTATTCATGGCTGAAGCATTGCATTGTTTCTCTACTTTTTGAGCCCTGCATACATGGTTTTGTACTTTAAGGCGGAGATATATATAGCGGGCATTTTCAAGAACGTTGTAATAAAACATGGAAGATGATGGTTCGTGAATTTGAATATTCTACTCTTGTGGAAACAGCTCAGACTCTATGAGGAAGCGAGAGATTGTGCCAACCTAAAGCGGAATATAATCAAGCTCAACCTGGTGATCGCTGTAAAATCGGGATCGGAGAATGTTAGAACTGATTCGGCAAGTTTCTTGAGAACGTGCGGAGCCGCGTGGCAAATTCATTTCTTAGCCAGTGTGCTCTGATTGGCTGGAAACCCTTTCCCCAAAGCGGACTAGACTGGGACGAAGCCTTTTTGGAGCTTGTGCGACAGCAACCCCTTCGAAAGCTATCAAAAGAGGGCCAAAATTCAATCGATGCAACTGTGGAGTGATTTCATGGCTTGAGATGACCGTCAGTCAGTTGCATCGCACCACGTATGCACTCTGTAGCTATCGGAAACCAATTTCCAAGCGATGTCTATTTTGTCGGTGTGAAATAAACTCCGCTCCGATATTGATCTTGCCTTGTATATGTAGTAAGTAGTATTCAAGCTAGCTTTTTCAGTCTCTGATTAATATTCCGCAGTCCGTTTTCGAAGGCTAACTCCAAACGAGGAAACGGAGCGCCAAACTCCCTCCGGACATAAACTCCGTTCCAAAGACCGGTAAACCTCGCTTGCGGTACTGAGGTAGGGAATCAATATGATGCTTCGACATGTACTTAAAGAACGATCGTGTCGCCTTGATTGTTCAAAATATTTTCCTCATTACCATATTCCTCTTTCAGTTGATACTATTTCTACATCGATATCTTACCGCATTACTCATATAATTAATCCGAGACTGCCAGCAGATATGCAGAAAATTTAGTTTGCCCAATATATATCGATATAAACGCTCCAAATAATGTCTTCGGATACAGTTACAATCGCTGGCCGCGAAGCTGGAGCAGTTGGTTAGCTACCCTTGATCGATTGAGCCCGGTTACGTGTCGATGTAACAGATGTGCGAATAAAAAGATAGTTTCTAACCAGAAAGTAAATAGGCTTCGGTCTTATGAATTTGACATGCCGTCCTAACATCATCCCTGACGAAGAGATATTCGCAAGCATAAACATTGCCCTCGCCAAAGGTGCCAACTTTTTCGTCTCCAGCGAATTCTATGGTATCCGTGACCCAGAGGACAACCTTAACATGCTCAATCGATATTTCAAAGC
The DNA here is from genome assembly GCA_036971405.1 of Orbilia quercus. Taxonomy (NCBI): domain Eukaryota; kingdom Fungi; phylum Ascomycota; class Orbiliomycetes; order Orbiliales; family Orbiliaceae; genus Orbilia; species Orbilia quercus. The sequence continues at coordinate 1,080,256 of JAJTUE010000012.1, forward strand.
GTACCCCGAAAACGCGGATAAGATCGTCCTATCCGTCAAAGCTGGCATGAACTGGGCGATCAAGCAACCGGATTCAAGCCCGGCGAGTACCAAGCGCTCGATCGACAACATCCTGAAAATACTCGGAAGAGAGAAGATTGATGTCTTCTGTCTGGCAAGAGTGGATAAGACTGTACCTCCAGCTGAAGCCTACGGCACCATCAAGGAAGCCATAGAAGAAGGCAAGATTGGTAGCTTCTGCCTGTCCGAGTGTTCCGCTGAGACTATCAAGAAAGCATTAGAGATTCTACCCAAGGGGTCTATCTCCTGTGTTGAGCTGGAGGTATCACTGTGGGCTACTGAGATATTTGAAAACGGTGTGGCAGATGTGTGTAGGGAGAATGGTATCCCTATTGCGGCTTATTCGCCTTTGGGTAGAGGATTTCTCACCGGTCAGTTGAGGAGTTCGGATGATATTCCGGAGGGGGATCTGAGGAGGATATTTGATCGGTTCCAGCCGGAGAACTTTGGGAAGAATCTGGAGCTGGTGGATAAGGTTAAACTTATTGCGGAGAAGAAAGGAGTTACGCCTTCGCAATTGGCGCTGGCTTGGGTCAGGCAGGTTGGCGGGCAAGGGTTGACGATTATTCCTATCTTGTGAGTGCATTATTTCCTCTGAATTCTCGTTCACTGCGGGTTACTAATTGATTTTATACATAGTGGTGCCACAAAGAAAGGCCAGGTCGAAGAGAACCTTCATCAAGTGAGCTTGACGGCTGGCGAGATGGCTGAGATTGATGAGATTCTCAAGAGTTTCACACCAACTGGTGGTCGTTACTTCGGCCATCTGAACAATGTGCTTTACCAGTAGACATAGCTGGTTATGCGTCTACAGGCAATTTGCTAACTAAGTCTGCTCAATATACGGTTGTAAGATTTCGCTAGATATGAAAAAGTGGGATCATTTAGGTTGGAAGTATCTCATTATGTTTTATCCGCGTAGGAAAGGTATAGTGATGACAGTAAAGTTAAAAATAAACTTGGCTAAATTTTCGATCTGTATCATCCAAGACATTGTTGATATCTCTGTAAATATGTATCCAGGCGGTTAACGTACCGAGCATGGTATAATTCGGATTCAAATTTACTGTATAGGTCTGGTTTACAAGACAAGTATAAATTGTCATTCCCTGTCGTTATACTATTTTATACAATTGATAATGCGATCAATGTACCATTTGAATATATACTTTAGATCCATCTGTTGCTTTCAAAACAATATGGGAATGGTATAACATTCGCAATATTCATTTTTGCCTGGAAATGTGGTATTCTGTCGAGAGTCTGCGTTGAAGCCTTTGCTGACAGGCTGTGCAGGGGTGCACGTAATACGAGAGACCGAACCAACCGGCCTGCAACCATTGCAACCATCCCAACTGCCAACAGGAAAGCAAACAAGCATCGTTTAAATACGGCTATTCTGCCAAAACGCCCGGCACATATCGAACTGTGGCTTCTTCTTAATTTAAACTCCTCAGAGGGCTGACCGAAGCTGCTACTCCCGCACTTCGGAATCGCATCTTATTTTCCTTCTCTTCTCCTTCCATTTTCTCCGCTTTACTTTTGTCCCAAGTGAGATCGAATCTCAAGCATGGCGCTTTTACAACGCCAATTCGGCAAGCTTCTCAAACGTTCGGCCGACGATGCCGACGTTGCCCAGATCATCGCTGACGTCAAAAATTACGACGAGAGGCTGGAAAAGGTGCGCCGGAACAACCTCACGTACCCCCACAAAACTCGCACAAACGAAACTCACGATATATCCATCCTTCATATCATTGAGTGACTTTTGTGCTAACGATTAGAAATCCGCGGGGTCTATTTAGCTGGTCTCCGATATTCAAAAATGGCAGGAATCCATCTTGCAGCTGCTGTTGCATCAGAACGCGATTTCACTGCAATTATTTACACTATACAAGCCGATTCCTCCAGAGCGAGCCGCGCTAGATAAAGAACGGCTTACGAGAATCGAAGAATGGTGCACGGCTACGTCGGAAATGAAGGAAGAGTTGACAAAACAGGCAACCGATGTGGGCAAAGTGTTGCAGCAGACCGTGTCTATCAAGGTGCGAACTTCTGATGAAGCGGAAATCACGTTGGAGTGAAGGCGGAAGTTGTGCTGATTCGAAGGGGTTTTATTTTATTTTAATACAGGCTTCTTTAAAACCGGTCAAGAAGATTTTGGAAAAGAGAGAAAACAGCAAGGTTTGTACTGGAGATATGTTAACTTGTGCGATCTAGTGCTTGAGCATCCGGCTGACTATCTGATAGCTTGACTACGAACGATATAATTCTAATCTTGAAGCCGCGAGAAATAAAGGTGGTCGCTCCGAGAGGCAGGTCTCCGATTGATTTATTGATAGATTTTAGAATGACTAACGGCGAAAATATAGAGAAGTCGGAGTTCAGGCCAAAGCCGAAAGACAGCTAGACCAGGCCACCAAGGTATGTTAGTTGCGAGATAGCATTAAGAAGTAAAGAGCATAGTTTTGCTAACATATGCTTTGCAGACATACAATGATCTCGACGAACACATCAAGCAATACGTCCCTCCACTTCTTGACGCCATATCCGGCTTCATTCCCTACCTTCTCTACGCCGTCGAGAACCTAGTTTCAACTTTCATCGGCCAAAAATACCGTTTCGTCCACGAGTTTGCCCAACGACACAGCATAGCAGACTATCAGCAGTTCGAACAAGAATGGAAAAATGATTTCACTCCGATCAAAGATCACGTAGAGCAATTTAAGCTTCTACAGCAGGGCAAAGCGGTCCACAAACCCATGACTATGGAAACCCCTTCAACAATCGAGAAGCTTCGGCCCGGATTTCTAGGACGGAGACAGAGTAGCAAAACTGCGGAGGATATCTCACCGGAGATTACTAGAACCAAATCGCATGATGCGCCGCCGTCATACTCACAGTTCGATAATTCGTCGACTACAAGTGTAGGCAGCCGGCCGATGTCCCGACAACACTCCACGGGCTCCGGACTTCCAGTCGATAGTAAAGTTGCGCCACCAAGACCTATGTCGAGGAAGAGTTCTGGGAATACGTGGGGTAATAAACCATCGGACGGATCGATTCGACCTAATGTGCCGAAGATACAGTCTTCAACATCGATTAAGTCGTTTGTGGATTCACCTAGTACTGGTACCGCGTCGCTCGCGGGTTACCAAACACCGAACGGACTGAAGACCAGAGCATCTTCTGCATCTCTGGCGGCAGCAGCAGCGGCGGCGGCTAAGAAGAAGGCACCGCCACCTATACCAATGAAGTCGAAGCCGCCACCACCAAAGCCCAAGCATACGTATGTAATTGCACTGTACAATTTTCAACCTCAGAACAAGGGGGATTTAGCATTGAACGAAGGGGATCGGGTGAAGGTTCTCCAAAAAACAGACAATATGGAAGGTAGGCTCTTAAAACTCTAGACAGACGGCTGAGTCGTGACTAACGCAGTTCGCATGAGCAGATTGGTGGGAAGGAGAACTTGTGGCGGCAGACGGAACCGTGAACAAGGGTTTCTTTCCAGCGAACTACTGCCAGATAGAGTCGTAGAACTCGATTTAAGATAAGGATGTGGGATGGAGTTTTGAAGCGGCGTGGTCTAGAATTTACGATTGATGGGTGCGTTTGATATTTGGCGTGGACAAACTTGTAGTGTATTATTTCGTTTATTTTCCTTTTTTGTGGCTATATTAAGCGTCTGTAATGCTTATATCCTCGAGGATTAACGATATTTCAGGAGGGTAAAATCTATTCCTTCATCCAGCTGGCAGCGACTTACCTATTATATTCAAAGGAACAATTCATAGTGGAGCCTAGAATGTTCAAGCACGAATTCTAGGGGCTCGCTCTACCTCAATGTCCAATGCCTTAACATGGTGTCGAAGGTATGAAAATATCGACCAAAATCTCTTCGTAGACTGTAAAAGGGAATAGGAAGGAAGAATGTGAAATTCGAGACCAGACTAAACAGATCCGATCTTTAACAAACGGTATTGATTGACTCAGTACTCTGAGCTTCGTCTAGGTAGTTAATTCACTAAACCCGGTCTTGTTACCATTATGCGGAGTATGTACAAAGTGGAACAAACAATACCGAGCGCTGATATCTAATTGAGGTTAAGGTTAAGTGGGTCACTATATTTGAATCACTAAAACTGCGTGAAACGTCGGTAGTGAATGCAAATAATTGTGTGCAACCGACTGGTCATGGTGGAGAAGACTAGCGGCTTTTCATATTAATCCGTTTAATGGATTATTGTCCACATACGCAGTCTGCGTAATCTGCATATCTGCCACGCGATAGACCGCACTGCATAGCTGAGCTCTTCGCAGAACAAAACTGCTTTCACGGAATAGGTTAAGCTATCAAGCAGCTTGCTCGTAAAACGGCAGGTAGCTTATATCGCTTTACAATATTTTAATATATTATTATATCTCTTGGCGAGCCAGAAGCGTGAATAATTCGAATGCGGGATTGCAAGATTCTAACTGGCGGCGAATTTAAGCATTTTTGCATTAGTGAGGGGACCTGCAGTCAGATGTGCAGCTGCTGGTGCGCCCTCGTATAAGTAGAAATGCACCCGAGACCAAGACCTCCAAGCCTGACGCAACCTTGGTTCGGGGTTCCTCTGTCCCCTTTATACAGCTAACCATGGATGCAATAATGAATTCTACCGCGTATACCGTCTAAAATTCAAGAGCTAAATTGCAATTATTTTTCAAATTTCAAGTATCTTTTCGCAGCGTACGAGCGACGGAGTGCCTCGAGCCGATACAAATTCGAATTCAGGCAATTGAGTTTGTGGGGAAGACAAGGCCCCCTAACCGATGAGACTCCACCAGAATACTCTTCACTTGAGCTCTTTGCACACGCGCACGCTTCAGAAGAGATCAGAGGTTCTGCAGTGCGAAAATGATATCCTTGAAATGATTTCTTCCTCCGCTCCCTTAAGTTTGCTATAATTCTTTTATGAGCTAACCAACAAAGAAGGCTGCCGGGAAGGTACGTCTGGGACAAATTAGCACATGGCGGGCAAGTGATCTCGTACGAGCAAACTGCAGCTAAACTTGCGTCTGCTTAGCTGTTACATCGTCAGACGACAGTAGCCTTCAATTCGGCGGCCGCGGACAAGACATGCATTTTCCGACTATGAAATGGTTGGGAGACAATTGGGAGAAAGGTCAGTTTTACTAAGTCGGCATTCATTTATTTCCTGCTCGTATGAATCCGCAGCGTCCAACTTCCAAGATGGGAAGGAACCGGCAACCATGACCATTGATAATGGAAATTGGTTTAGACTGGTCAGGGTCTTAGTGGAGGTACAATGCTCTATTCGAGTCGCAGCCTGCCACGATGAATATATCCCACCACGCCCTTGCGCTTGCATGCACGTCTGTAAGAGACCACGCCCAATCACAGAAAGGTTACTCAGCTGGATGTCGCTAAGATGAACGAACGATGAGATGGAGACATCGAGCTCTGGCTTCGTTGATCTTATCTCCATGGCGAATCCTGGGGCAAGGTCCTATGCAATGACGGTCTGGGTGACCCCAGTTCTATATATGAATGAGTCACGGATATTTCAGATGCATGCTTTCTTAAATATCACCGATACGCTGCTTTTCATTTTACATCTTGTTCCTACCGTAGTTTCTTTTACCGGTTTAGATCAAAATGAAATCCTTACCGACTATTCTCTCTATAGCGGCGTCGCTGGTGCTCCAATTGTCCGATGCGAATATCTCGCCCCCTCACTCGCCCCCGCCCTCGCATCATCCCAGCGTAGTTATCAGAAATGGAACCGTCAATGGTGTTCATGACGGTGTCTGGAGCCAGGACTACTTCCTTGGTATACCATACGCGCTGCCACCGGTTGGAAGTTTACGATTCCGCCCCCCTCAGTATATAAACACCAAATTGGGGAATATCAATGCAAAAGCTTATGGTTCACACTGTTTCGGATACGGGGTACGTTGCAATTATTTTAGTTTTCGCGGCCAAACCTGGATTATATCTAGCGAATGCTAACTATGAGGTTGGCGATCGAATGAGCAGGGTGATCAAGTAGGTTATCAGCAATCCGAAGATTGTCTGACCCTGAATATCGTCCGACCTGCTGGTATTAGCGCCAATGCGAAGCTTCCAGTTGCCTTTTGGATTCACGGTGGAGGTTTCTACATGGGTGGTGGAGGCGATAAACGATACAATCTCACATTTATGGTTGATCAGTCTGTCAAGATTGGAAAGCCAATCATCGGTGTTAGTATCAATTATAGACTTGACGGATGGGGTTTCATTTCTAGCCGTGAAGTTGCAGCTACCCAGAATCTCAATACAGGGCTGAAGGATCAGAGATTGGCCCTACACTGGGTTAACGAGAACATCAAGGCCTTTGGTGGCGACCCTGCAAAGGTTACAATTTTTGGTGAATCTGCCGGTGGAGCATCAGTTGGATTCCATCAAATTGCTTTCAGCGGACGTGACGACGGTCTCTTTAGAGGGGTTATTGCGGAGAGCGGCGGCCCAGTGTTTTATGCAACAGACTATTTCCCAGCGGATTATCAAAAGACGTATGATACTGTCTTAGCAGCGACAAACTGCACAAATGCTGCCAACAGCTTGGAATGTTTGCGAGCCGCACCTTTCGAGGCCCTCAACCAGACACTCTCTATGGCGGAAAATCAATTTCTGCCTGTTGTTGACGGAGATTTTGTTGCTGGATTCGGTAGTCAGCAGATCGAAGCTGGGAAATACGTTAAAGTTCCCACCATCATTGGCACTACTAGCGACGAAGGAGCCTCGTTTGCGCAATTGATAGTATCTAGCAGCGAGGCAGTTATCGCAGATTATCTTTGTAAGTTCCCCTCCCTCGGGTCCGTTTGTAGGTTCTATTTTAACCCTTTTCATGATAGCCGCCTCCACCAAATTCAAGCCAGCTAGTGTTCAGAAGATTCTTCAACTGTACCTAACAACCGTATCTATCCCGACGGCATCAGACTTCACTGGTCTGGATGACGGAACCGCCAATGGAACGACCCTGTTCGGTGCCCAATACCACCGAGCTGCCGCCATAATTGGCGATTTTATGTTCATTGCAAACAAACGTTACGTTGCCGAGCAGTACTCAGCCCAGGGAGTCCCCGTTTGGAGCTTTCGCTTCCGAGCTGCTGCTTATGGGGTTCCCACGTGGTACGGTGCCGGACACTTTACTGAAGTCGCTTTCGTTTTCTACAACCTCAATGGCGATGGTTACGCCAGTAATGCACTGGGTGGACCGGATGCACCGCAGTATGCTGAACTTGCAGACTTCGTGTCGAAGAGCTGGGTTCGTTTCATTGCTACGGGGGATCCGAAGACCGGTGCCTCGAATTCGGAACCTAAGTGGATTCAATATCATGAAGGAGGTGGTAGGAGCCAGATGACTTTTGGTCTCGAAAGTAAGGGTGGTTCGTATATCGAGAAGGACGACTATAGAGCGGATGGAATTCGCTTTATGAATGAGTATATCCTTCAAGCTGGAAGGTAGACGGCCCATCTTTAGATTTGAAAGATTTGTAAGATTTTAACTGTCAAATACTGCTAGTGTGATGTAATCACTACCATATTGTGATTATAAATGTAATGTTTCTTACAATGCAAGATTCAACAGGAAGGTATGTCAGTCTCGTAACCAAACCACACAACAAAAAGATATGTTTTGTTGGGCCATCAATTGAATCAAATCATATGGAATGGGGAATGAGCAGAAATGTTCGTTAGAATGAGTGAAATGTTGTATTTTGTGTGTTGCAGAATGTTCCGCGGGAGGCTGCAGGTTTCCCATTTCTTGTTTCGCCTTCAGCTTCCCATCTTGACTTCACCTCAAACACGCATCTCTCTCCTTCACTCCTTCACTCCTTCTCTCGACAACAAACTCCCACCATCTCTAGTTCACTCATCTCGCCGAACCTTACTCCCTAACCTCATAGCCTCAGAGCCAACATCCCCCCGAATCGCCTCCTGTACTGCCGTTGAGGCTTCTCCTATCGAACGCAATGGCAGAAGAACAAGCGTCTCTTCTCGATCGCGCTCTGGATGAGATTATTACTGATAAATCTGTATGCACCAATCAAAATCACACATTCCGGAGCTTCTCCGATACGACCCGAGATTAACATATTTCTGTTCTCCAGACTACGAATCGCAATCGAAGACGCGGTCCTGGAAACCGTACTCCTAGAGATGGCGTTTCAAAGGTGAGCACGCCCTTCGAATTGACATCGCACTAGGCTAACTATAGCGTAAACTAGGCGTGTTCTCCTCCTCCTATTCCTCCCTCTACTTGATAATACTATCCTATACCTCTTTTGAACCTGTATTGGTCGGCAACTGTGCACTCAGTGTCATCAGAGAAACGTGGCACTTGAACCTTCTCGGCAGCGATGTCTTGCACTTTCAGCAAGACAGAGCCGTCTCTTCCTGCGTCTTAACGGCTGCATAGATAGCCCTCTAGCGCCTGACAGTCCTCTGCTTGTTATTCTTGCGGGTGTCGACAAACCTCGAAACTATGTCAATGGCCAAGCTCACCAATCTAACCTTATGACCCCGACTACCATTCACAGAATGTCGACTCTTGCTTGCCAGACTTGGAGGAACGCGTTTTTCTCGATCATTCGCATTTTGCCAGCGCCTCATACTATTCACCCTAAAATATCGATTCTCCTTTTCAGACTGTGCTAACCTTATTTGGGGCCCTTCCTCCCTCGACGATCTTACAGCAAGCACGCCCTCAGCGTGACCGTGATTCCAACCGTGACCCTTCTCGGTACTTCCTCCATTAAGTTTGAGCCTCGCGCTTTTTCTATCCAGTGTTGACATTTGCCTCTAGATCTCACTGGGTTCACGACAAATACGACGATGGTAAGCCAGCAACGCCGCAAAATTTTACCGACGACATCTTTCTCAACAAACGCAATAACACAGGATACTCACATCGCCCGCGAGATACCCGTGACCACGGCCCCCGCGACAGTCAACGGTAAGATTACCAATCAATTTTTTTTTTTCGGGTTCTCTGGACAGATATTCTAACAAAGCTTCTAGTTCCACCAAGGTCCGTGTCGAAAACCTTCACTACGACCTTGGAGAGCCCGATTTGAGAGTATGCGATATATCCTACAACCCAACTAACTAGGATGATCAACTAATATTTTTTTGTTCAGGACGTTTTCAGCCGAGTTGGAGACATTCGCAAAATTGATATTCTGTAGGCAACAAGCTTCATGCTGAACTGATTACCGACATCGAAGGCTATGGTGCTGACTGAGAACACCCAGTTATGACAAAGCTGGTCGCTCCGAGGGCATTGCCCACATAATCTATTCTACCGCAGACGAGGCAATGCTCGCTGTAGACCAATTTGACGGTGCAAACGCCAAAGGCCAGCCAATTCGCGTCAAGATCGCATTCCCACAGGATGGTGGACGTGGTGGACGTGGCGGCCGTGGTGGTGGTGCTGGAGGGCCGGTTGGTGAAGGCCGTTCTCTCTTTGACAGAGTCTCCGGGGGGCCTCAGGAAGTCGATCTCGAAGAAGCAGACCGACGTGCACGTGCCACTAGAAATGTCGCGGAAATGAGGGCAAATGCAAAAGAACTCGGGATTGATCGATATATCCCTGGCGAGCGCAATGGTTCACGAGACAGGAGACCGCCTCGACGTGGCGGTATGGGTGGAGAGCGCGAGCGACACCGTGGTGGACGCGGCGGACGTGGTGGTGGCCGTGGTAATCGTGGTGGCAGGGATGGAGAGGAAAAAACCGGTGGCTTGAACCGACCGAAAAAGACGGCCGAAGAACTTGATGCTGAGATGAACGACTATTGGGGCGCCGCTGGAGAGAGCAGCGTTACTAGTGCCTTCGGACCCGGCGGAAGCGGATTTTCTGGCATGCAACAGCAACAGAATAACGGAGGCGGTTTCCTCAGCCAACCCGCCCCTGCTGCAACCCTATCATCGGTAATAGATGTGGATGATGATCTGTGATTTACGGCGGGCCACATTTGATAAATTGTATGTTAGTATTTTTAGGGGCAAATACTGGGTTTCATTTTCCTTGCTACGATAGATTGAATTAACAAATACTGCATGACCTTGGAACCACTCTGCATTATTTACCACCAATGCCGCCCTCAATGCAACTGGTTGGCCCCACAAACCAACCTGCTAATCTCAAATTCATCTATTGGGTGGGTCTTGATTATCAAGGGGGTCAAAACCCGCTTGCCATGCATACATGGGATGATCGCAGAATCTTCACTGCCAGCCTGGGCCAAACGAGACTGTCATGGTCGTTTGATGATACAGAGAAAATCTAGTTCATTAAGCTTGTATGAGCTAGGTCGCAAAAGGGTGCCAAACAAGTAGCCAGAGTGAGATATCCAGCTCTCTAATCTCGGATGACTTCTCGAATAATTCACATAGCAAGGTAGGCAGAGGCTAGCTGCTTCTTTTGTGTCACGTTAGCTGCATGTCGACTCGCCCCGAATTTGGGATTTCGGGAACTAGGTAAAATCGACAGGCTTGAGGCTTCCAGGATGCCCTTAGCCGTAGGTTCCCGGTATGCATGTGTCTATTAGCGTCGCCGTTCGGAAGGAACGACGACGTTGTACCAATGGATTGAATGGCGAAAAACGTGACGTAGGAACAGACGAGATTTGGTGGAACATTATCCTGTACATACGCGTATCCGAGTTGACCAGGCGCATTTGAGACGTCCTTTTGTTGAGAGGTTTATGTACTGTAACATGTATAAATGGCTATTGAAATCCAGTGTGGTCCATATGCATTCGTAGTAACAGGCAAGTAACGAGAAATCGAATAAAAACTCGATAGAAATTCGATAAAGATATAAGCGGTAAGGACAGAAAGTGATCAAAACGATCAAACAAAACTGTTCGAGATGATATTTCTTGCAGATGAGAAAAAAAGATGCGTTCAGGTGGAGAAGAAAAAATTGCAATAGTGGATTGGCGTTGTGGATTGGCGTTGCGAAACCATTGGCGAGGATGGACGATGTCCGAGGTCAGCGTCATGCGATTAAAGGTTAATAGGTTGGTCCGTGTTCAAGGCAAACATCCAAGTACGCGGATGCGTGGATCTTGTGTGTCGTGTGTACACCACTGTAGATCTATACCGCGAAAACATGTGCCAGCTTCAATTGGGTGGCACACAATAATTGCTAGATACAAAGCGGTTGGTTGATTCGTTCAGCGAGGATCGGGGCAAAGGCGGGAGGGTTTATGCCTTTTTGGTTGGAGAAGCGTTGGGGTTGCTTAACACATGTCCTCTGGATATCCTTTTATATATCTATAAATGATACCAGAAGATGAGTGTTGGAGGTCCGAGTTTCAGTGTTGGAGGTCCATGGTTGTTCCAATACGTCGAAGGTAATATAATAAGGTTGGCTAAGTAATGTTGTCAGGATTTCGGCTTTTGGCTTCGCGTCCGCTTTTTGGGTCGTGGAAGATCGTGCATAATCCTCTGGTGGCTGGTTAGGTTGTCAGATCGTTTGAAAGCCATCTGGCAGTCGCCCATGTTGCATTTGAGGGTTGGTTCCTCGTGAGTTAAAAAATGCCGTTTCAAGTTTCCCTCGAATGTAAAGGTCCTCCCACAATTCTCATACTTGCAAACAAACCTCTTGGGTTGAGCTTGATGAGAAGATGGGGAGTTTGACCCGGAACTAGGTGGGTACATGCTGGTTAGCTGGCTTCCAAGGAGGTTCCGGAGTAAGGGTCTTAAGTACCTCGGTACATTTGAGGAACTCGATGAGCGATCTTCTACTTTCGGTCGCCGGAGGCCTGACTTTACAGGCGCATCTTCTTCTTCTGAAGATACACCACGTTCTTGTCCGTTGGCTATAGGCTCTAGGCGTCGCTGGTACCTCGAAATTTTTGAGCGGTCTTGACACGAAGACTGAATAGTAGAATTCAAGTTAGCAGCAGTCCTTGGGAGCGCTCGGTTCGGAAATGGTGGGAGATATACATCTACAAGACGATGGAGGAAACTGGCGACTGCTTGCTCGCACTGCAACCACCTTTCTTGAACCATAAAGCCAGCGACAGCCAATTCTCTGCTGAAGCCCAGACCCTTAGCAAGATTCTGGAATTCACACATGCCAAGTGACGGGAAAAGACAATCGTGATCTTTATGGCAAATTTGGCATGCGGAATAGCGACTTGTATCATGATCGGTGCCGGTTGCTGGGAGGTCTAAACCGCGTAAAGCATCGTAGATATGAATACCATCCATACTAACTATAAATTATTGTGAAGGCATCAGCATCCATCTGGATTTAGACAAGATAAGAAATTGGGAAAGCAATGGTCTCGTTGTGAAAGCAGGGCATACCTTTGAAAAATCGGGCAGGAATACTAAGAACATCATTACGATCAAACAAACAGGTAGGTGGCGCAAGAGGTGGTGCAGCTGAAGCAGCTTGGCGATTGTAAGACATCCCGCGGGTAATGATCTCGGTTCTCCATCGCACTTGGTCTCTCTGCCAGCGGTTGTTTTGTTCTGGGGATGGAAAGCTTGGGCGTGCATTGAGAAAGTTGCGTGCCAGAAGACTCTCGATAATTGGCGTCTGCAAATTTGAACATTCTTTTTTAAGGATTTCCGAAAAACAAAAATTGAGATATGCGAGATGATATGCGCTTTTGAATGTGATGTCGCGAAAGCCATTTGTATCTTCGATACCTTTTAACATTGTTTTGAAGGCCGCTTTGTAGAAGGTTTTGGCAGCTCGCATGCTAGAAGGTGTCCTTGGAGCCTTAGAAGAGGTATGGTTCCTAAAAGCCTCCAAGGGGTTTGAGTAACTGTCTATTAGAGTTTCATGGAGTTGTTCCAAAAATCGCCATCTCTGATCCGCTTTTAGTTCGGAGGCTTTGACACGACGTGCCTCAATCGTAGCCAATCCTGCGAAGATACTTTTTATTTGGGCAGCCAGGTCCTTATGTTCCTGCAACACAAGACTCGCTTGGTGCTGCGAGGTGGTTGAGATGCCAGCGAGACTGACAGGTCTGTCATGGTCTTCATTGGGAGCGCTTTCGTGGAAGGCCGAAGGCAATTCTGCTTCAGGGATAATTTGCAAGTTTAAACTTGATGGCCCACCATAGCTATAAATACTATGTGTCGAACGGGTTGCCTCTGAGAAACAGTAACTCTTCTTGGACTGGTATGGGTATGACTGTGAACTGAGTGAAGCCGAGTTCAAATTCGAGAGAGGGTATGCCGTTGGGTTTACGAGACCAAGTGGGCTCTCGCACTGTTGATATTTGGCCGACCATGGTTGAGTGTCGCATTTGCTGGTTTGCTCGAGGCACGTTTCGAAGGAGCTACCGTTTGGAAGTTGAGTGGTTGGAGTGACGCGGGGTTCAGTCTCAACAGGGCAATCCCAGCTGAGTTCCTTGACGTCAAAGGGGAGTAGATTGATGTTAAGATAATCTGAGTATAAGAGTTGCTGAAAGCTGGGGTTTCCCTGGCCTGCCGAATTGTAAGGTACATCAAACTGGCTTGTCTCTGGGGGTTTGTAGTTGAGGCATAGAGGCGAGGATATAGCCTCGCGAATGCTGAAGTTGATGTGGTCAGCGGCCTGTTCAGCCTGGGCGAGATGGTGAACGCTTTGTGGGCAGATGTCGACTCCAACAGTCCAGCTGCCGGAGTGACTGAGATCAATAGGGCTTTGTGCCACATCCATGGCATTTGCTTCATATTCTGTGTCCATTTTTAAATAAAAAATCTCAAAGAGAGTCAATTGCATGCAATTCCTGCGGTCTTGTTATTGGCAGAAAGGGTTTCTAGAAGTATCGCAATAACGAAGGATGCTATTTCGGAGTCTAGGTTGTAGGCAGTGAGTATGTGTTCCGTAGGGTCTTCTCAAAGCACTTGATTTGGAAATTTCTCTGAGGTAGATGTGGGTTGACGATGTGATTGAGATAAAAATACAGCGTACACATATTTATTAAAATTATTCATACGGAGCACCCCTCCCCCCTTTTTCATAACTTCCCAGATCATCAGAAAATAATTCAAGATCCCTTTTTTTCTGCCATGAGGGAGGAAAATCCGCAATCGCAGCAAAAAGAGGCTCTCGGTAACCCTTGTCGATACCGAAGAAAAAATAATTGGAGCCGGAATGTGATGCTATTCACACACAAAATCTATCCCAACGTATCCCAAATCTGTGGGCGCATCCTAGCCGTTCAGCTGGCCCAGTGCTGGCCCACGTCGCACGCTATGCGAGAAAGCTTGTGCGAGAAAAGCGCTGAGAAATAAACGAATTATGTTAACTTTTTGCAATGGTGTTTTTCGTTTTAATTTTCTTCCGTGATGATCAATTTTGGAAGGCATATTTTAATCCTTCCTGTGCCTGCACGCTGGCAGCGGTCGTGTGGGAAAGGGAGACGAAACTCTGAGCTGGTTGTACTGCACTGCTACTTGCTGATACAGCTCACTATCCTCACGGACACCGGACGCTTTCGAGGTCGCAAGGAGTACAATCCAAAGGAGATCATCGCATTCAATTCGATGCTCGGCATGCATTCCCATCGACACCTGTGAGACATCATCGAACTCACTGTAGACAAGTGGTAGACCTAATCTCTTGTCGTGGTAGCTAGGATGCTAGAGGATGGGTGTGACGGCATTAATTTAGGCTGCGGCTGCCCCGTTGAGCCAGCTAGTTCGCAACCCGCATTGGGGGCTATGGTACGGGACAGTTCCTGAACCTTCTTTCCAGCATGCGTGGCAAAAAAAAGATAGGGTCACCTTTAGACACGAGACTAATTCTAACCGTTGCCCTCATCTTAATTATCTTGGGTTTTCAACTGTGATGGTATCGGGATTCTTGGGATTGAAGTGCGCCAACGTAGCTGCGGCATTCCCACTGGCTTGGTGGGAGCTGCTGGTGGGGTTCGTTTTCTGCTCGGCATGCTTCGCTCAGCCGAAAAAAAAAAAAGGATACTGCGAGGAGGTGGTCTAGGCGCCGCGCAAATCTGTTACTGCATTGATTGCCTGCATCGATTTGCTGCAGAAATTTACAAATACTGCATTTTGCTTCAGCAGAATTCGAAGAAATAGCGGGGTCAGGGCGTCGTTACCTGCACGGATTGTCGTGTACTTCATTGGTACCCGAATATCCTCCTTGACATACACAAGTTCTCAATCGGTCTAGTTCGATCTTGGCGACTTGTGTCAGCACAGGCTGCCTGCTGACAGATTTTCGAATCTATCGTGGGATGTCGTCCGACGCGTATTCGGTTTTTGTGGAGGGCCCGCTCGTTCAGGAAGTGGGCTTGAGGCATTGAGGGCCGAGCCCTAAGCTCATTTGTATAGACGGTGTCCGCACAATAGAAGGTGCTGGCATTGGCAAATTTGTGATATGCTAGTTGTATTTTTTAGGTGAGCCGATGAAGTGAGGATTTGGTGTCGTTCGGTTTGTCGAAGCGAAGACGAAGCCGAAGTCGAAGTCGAAGCTTGTGATCGCAAAGTTGGGGATGGAGGCGCAACTCGCTGATGTCACTGACTCGCAAATCAAATCAAGCTGGCACCTTTGCTATGGGGTCGTTGCTCTGCCAACAGCAGGACAACACACGTTAGCTTCAGGACAACTGCAACCACGACCTCAAAACGCAAAACGCAAAACTGGGATACCTATTCTGTATTTGATGCTCAGATGATGCTCGAACAGAATGAGGAAACACTACCACCTTCACCAGCAGTCTCTTCACCAGCCCTATCAACTCGAACAAGTTCTCCCAAAAACGGGTTTACAGTCCTATTTTGCGCCGAGATCGAATCTCATTAACGGATCAAAACAACAAAGACCAGGCTGATATCCCTATAAAGGACGTTGATGCCTCAAACCGATCTATAGCATTTACATAGTATAGGAATTCATCTCTTTACCTTCTGAGAGAGTTTTCAATCTACGAGTTAAGATCGGGCATCTCTTTTTATCAGAAGAAAGTCTGGTTTGGAGACGCAAATTAAATAGAATAGGGATCACCTTATCATCCGCATCTCTTCGCGGCCATGAAGGGTCGAATAGGGATTCGGATTACCTCTAGTATCTGTAAGCCTTGCTTTCATACTCTCTTGGATCTCCCTGCAAAATTGAAATATATAATCTAGCTTAAATATCAAGTGTCTAACCTTTGTTTCATAGTGTTCATCTTCTCCTTTATCCTCTTCCTCTCGGGCTGTGTCCTCCAGCGGCAATCACTTCACACCCTCGAACGATACTATGACGAGATACCCCTCCCGGAAACACATCCCCTATCTGTAGAAAAGAGGCGAAGGAGAGCAGCCGGTGATCCGAGTAGGAAGGATAGGGGTAGCTACGGAGATCAGCAGCGGGTTCTCGCTTCTTCTGCTACATTTTCGCCATGGGAAAGACACCAAGAGTTGGAGAAGGAGAAGCTTCGGTCTGTCGGGTACTTTCAAATTGCGGCAGAGTTCGACGATTTCTGTAACGCCTTATTGGTATTCAGTGATTTGGAACGAGTAGGGAGTAAGGCTGCCCGGGTGCTCGCGTATCCTGCTGGATGGGATCTGCAGCTCGATATATCCCCGGCACAACAGCAGGAATCAGAGACACAACTACAAATGCAGCTGGAACAAAAGAAAAGGAGATTCAATAATAGAACTCCGAAAAAGTCGAGAAAGAGAATTGATACCTTGAATGCGCCGAATCCACTCGACCCACCCCCGCTTCAGCATCAGCCGGCATCGTCTCATCCGCACTACCACACCGCGAGAAGACTATTGCACTTAGCAAGAATCAGATACTCGGTTACATTGCTGCCATTGCCGGAAGCCACACTTTCTCCGCTGCTTCTGCTCAACATGACAGATTTCAATCGACTTCTCTACCTTTCGCATCCTGCTCGAATTCTGAAGAATATGGACGACATTCTCCTCCATGCTCTTCCAGCAGTAGTTGCCAGCCCGAGAGCCCAAGTTCGCCCGGACGGTATAGTACAGGACGGCATATCACCTAACTTTCTCCTTGTCACGCCATCTGAAGCCGAGTTCGGGCGTGTGAAAACGCAGGAAGGATGGAACAGCCGAAACCCACAAGAGCTGAAAGGAACCATTGAAACTCTCTATTCTGAAAGAACAATGATATTGCCTAGATGGCCGTACGAGTTCTACACCTCTGAGTTCTACCAATCAAGTACGGAAACGAACACAGAGCGAGTATCCGACTGGTCTGCGAAAAGAGTCCTCGAAGAGGTCTATTATATTTTCTTTGACGGCGGTAGGGCCAACAAACGCGGCGAATGGCATCCGATTCCTCAACCGTGGAAACTGAGCAGCATGGAGGAAGGTACGGCGCCTCAGTGTACTGTTGTTAGAAACGAAGACGGGGAAGAAAGACGCGATTGCGCCAATCGAGAGACTTGGAGTAGCATCTACGACGAGTTTAGACAGCGAAGGATAGAAGTTTGCGGGTTGGACTTGGAAACATAATTCGAACCTGAGTTCGAAGGTGATTTCTCGCACAGTACGATGATTTCTGGGACATATACGCGTAAATCTAGATTGGGGCGGTACATATAGCGTGCATTTATATCTATTGGCTTTTGGCTTTTGGAAGGCGTTCTTGTGGGTACATATAGGCATGTTCTTCTGGGTTTCTAAGTTTTACGGATATGTTATCTCAATATCACTCTACATATTATTTTCCTGGCATCTTCACAGTTATTTCCGCGCATGCAATGATATAGGTTTTTGTTTCCCGCAGGGGCGATGTTGTACATCCTTAGTAGAACAAAATAACATAAAAAGAAAAAAGCCTGATAAAGACCGAAGCCATAACAAAGAATATCAAAGAAACCCATGGAAAAACAAGTGAAATACGATCACCCGACTGACCCGATTATTATCCCTAATCCCAAAAGAAAGAAAGAAAGAAAAAAGGGAGTGAGGATCCTCTCAAAATGATCCCGCGCGCTGTCAATGCATGGGAGAACAAGATTGCTGGTTTCGCTTCGCTTGAAAGTTCCATCGCCGTATTAGTGCTAGTTGCTGCCTCTACCCAATCTTGGAAACTACCATTCCGCTAGAGTTTAGTTATTGCTCTGGTTGTTGAGGATTCGAAGAATGTTAATGAAGAGGTTGATGATATCTACGAGTTACACACACGTTAGCAACCTACTCCATGTGGCTGGGGTGGGACCTGGACAGAAAATGGACTCACCAAGATACAAGCTAATGGCCGCAGCAACCTCCTCATCCGGAGTAAAATGTCGCATAATCAACTGCGTGTCAACCAACACGTATCCTGAAAAGATAACCACGGCACCAACGCTGTAGACCATCTCAAACCCGCTGCCGTGGCTGAAGAACATGCTAATGAATCCGGCTCCGATCAAGATCCAGAGAGAGGTGAACAGAATTCCTTGCCATTGCGTAAAATCGTACTTGGTCTGGAGAGCGAAAAGCGTGAGACCACCAAAGACCACAGCAGTGATCACTACCGCTTCGAGAACAATCTTGGAGTCGTAGAACGAGGTGATTATAGCGACGGCGTATGCTTCAAGTCCGGTAAATAGGGCGAGGAGGTAGTAATTCGTCGGGTAGTCCTTGCGCTTGTAGTAAACGGCGATCTATAACGACACAAAATCGATGCAACGGTTAGTATGTGTTTCAACTGGTGTTTCTGGACAACATGTTTTGTGCCTCTGTGCAACCGCACCAGGAAGTTGCAATTCGGGAGGGCTGAATAATTTGAGGAGAAAATGCCTACCAAGGAGATTATGCTGCCTATTAAGCTGATCCACATCATCCAGCCATTTGTCTGAACCCAAGTTTTAAAGCCGACAGAGTAGAATGTGGCGGCGGAGAGGGCACCGGTGGCGAGGAGTTGGACAAAAAGGATGCTGTAAACTTTAGAGATGAAACGCTGTCGGATCGCAAGAGAAGATTCCGCGACGACGGTCTTGTAGTCTGGAGGGAAAGAATCATCCGGTTCATCGAAGCGGGCTTCTCCGCCTAGAAGAGGTTCGGAGGATTCGACACGGCTGCTGCTTCCTGCTACATCGTAAGATGGAGGGGCTTCTTCGTCATAAACGTGTGGCTGGTGGCTGGAAGCCTTGGATGGCGGTGGTGATGACATGATGGCTTTTACGTATCTGAGAGTTGGAAGTAGTAGAAGGCAAGAAGAAAACTTGAATAATAATATGTCTCGAGGGAAGAGAGAACCTCCAGTGATTTGACAGGTCTTTTGTTGATGTTGATGGTGATAGAGTTGGCAAAGATTAGGTGGCGGGTAAATTGCGGTGGGATGATGGGGAAAGAGTGAGAACAATGAATGGCCGCGCAAGGCTCGGCTGCCAAGCCATTACCAATTACCCAATCCGGTCAACTGCAACACTGCGCCTTTGAAATTTTATACTGCTTGAGTGAATGCAAGGCTGGTTATTGGAGAAGAAGCCGCAAACCGTCTTGTGTATAAGACGTCGCCATATCATCCCGAAACAAGTGCGAGGTGAATAGTTTGGTAAGCCAAAAATTCGAGAAGCGAAGAATCCAGAGGATAAGAATGTAATAACTAATAAGAAATCACAGACATCCAGCCTGGCTCTTGGTGCTGCCAGCTGGTCTTTCTGAGTGGCGCACAACCTATTTGGAAAAAAACCTGTCCCAGGTTTTGCCACGTGATCACAATGTCGATTTTTCAACATGAGAGTCAGGTTTACACGGCACTGCATATGTGACCAACCGAGTTAGGAAAATAGTGGCGTCACACACAGTAGTCTGAGGGCAGAATTTTTGTGTTACAACAAAATTTAATGAGAATGTTGCAAGAACAGTAGCAACACATTCTTGTTACAAACTGCCAAGACTGCTCTGGAGCACATCAAACACATTATACAACACAATTTTTTTATATGTTTTTATGTTGGCTGCTTTGTGTGATTTGGAGATGCGAAAAAAGTATTTCAACCCTGACAGGCCCACCCCCTTGCTTCAACTAAGTCCCGCGTTAGCTTCCGGCTATCACCATCACCCATCTGCTTCCTCGTCCGATCCAACCGCTTCCACATCCGGTGCTTCCACGTCCGGTGCTTCCTCGGCTTCCTCATTCCCTTCCCTCGCCACCTCTCCGGTCCCAAATGTGTACGAATACGCAGTAAGGAATATAATTCTTGCAGACGTCGTCTAAATTTTCCAAAACTAAATTATTAGTTAGAGATTGAGATCAAGACTGGAAGCTGGAATTATGGTGGTCGGCCTAGGACTGTTGGGTATAACCGCAGTAAGTTTTATCCTATTAACTATCACGTTCAAATCCACAGGCTGATTGTTTCTGAAATAGATGGCGTATTGCTATTTTCACCTCGCCGAAGATATTAAGGAAAGTCGGAAAGATATTAAGGATAGTCGAACGGAACTTATCAAAGCAACCGACAAGTCCGAGAAACGAGTAGTTAAAAGGATGGATGAATTGGAAGCAAAAATAGATAAACTTACCCCGGCACGTGATACTGCCAAAAATAAAGTAATTTTTAGCATAGAACCAAGGCGTCTGCGGGCTGTTTGGAGAGGGGCCGCAGATATAAACAAGGAGGGGTGGGCCTTGTTTTTTTTGTAATAAATTATATCTTTGTGGTCAGCATTTGGTTCACGAAACAAATTGCACCCTAATAGAGCGAGCTAGGCAGTAAAATCATATATGCGCATGTAGATATTCATGTTTTAACGGCAACCTAAAATCCAAGCAATGTAAAAGTCCAAGTACGGAAATATTCTCAATATTTTTTTCCTAGTAACTAATAGTGTGATGTTTTCGGATGGTGTTTCTGTATCTTCTTATCTGCTCTTGTGAATTTAGGAACATGCGGAATATAGTGGCAGAATTCATAAAACGCAAGAAAATGCAACACTGCAAACTAATATTGAGTGAAACGTCCCTCAGAAGTCTCGAGGACAAACTGAAAAAGCTTCAAGAAAACAAAAATCTCGCACAGTTGAATCAGCTTAGCTCCTAATAGCTTGATCGTATTAAACGAAGTAAATCAAATTTCAAATAACAAGCTTTTATGACAAAGGAAATACATTAAATTTGGATGCAGATGTGTTTACATACATGTGCGAACACTCTGGTGCGGCATCGATCTAGAATCACGATTCCGGATACTACACTCAAGCAGAGCTACAGGAAGATAATCAACGATAATGATAGACCCAATCCTATAGAATGTCCAATATTCAAACCAATGCAAATCTCATCTCAGGCGCGAACTCGAAATTCAATAGAAACATATTGAACAACATCACAAAGCACGGAACCAAGGATTTGGCTTTCCATTTTCCATTTTATCTTGCTTCCAGATCTTCCAAAGGGACTGATTATGTGACCAGACAAGTTAGCAATCCGCCCTGAGATCAAGATCTAACGAATGATATCAAGGTAAAACTTACCATACACCCGCTAGCCAGGAACAAGATGGCAGACACGAAAGTAAAAGTCTCAACTGCAGCCCATCGACTACACTGATCTTTTGACTGCAAATAACATCTATATTAGCTTCTACCGTGCAAATATGGTTAGAAAAAAGAAGATTCAATAACTTACCCGTCCACTCAACCAGGTGTTAACTTGCATATCTGTATCCCAAGCCTTTTGGCAACCCATCTTAGCAACCCAGTTCACAACTGTCCCGAACGCCGCCAAATTCATCACAAACAGTCCCATATCGACGGGGAACACCGTATATCGCCAGAACACTATGCATAGGAAAGAGTACACGAGCGAAGTGCACGATGTGATACAGGTGTAGACGAAACGACCGTTGGGGTTTTTAATGTTGTATTTGTCCAGGGTGTTGAGGTAGTGGCCGACAATACCCGTGACGATGACGGAAGACATGAGCTGTGAGATGCGGAAGGCGATGGCGAGAACGCGGGGGACGTAAGTTTGGGCTTTCGACATTTTGAGACGTGTTATCTGTTAAGTTTCGAGCTTGGTCTTATGGGCTGCGATTTAGGATATTCGAATATTTTGCCTTGACAGACAAAGAAAATTCGTAGGGTGTAGTTTTTGAAGATTATTTCAGGGGAAGGATTATAGATATTGAGATCACAGTTAAGCTCACAGAGCCAATATTATTTAAGAAAGAAGGCTGTACGGAGTCGATTCGAACGAAAGACTAAAGCTTGCGTAGAAGCACACTCGTAATAATAAATAATTGAAGGTATTATTGTGAATTGAAAGAGTTTAAAAGAAACGAATAAAGTATTTGATGTCTTTCAAAGATATCGTATAATGAAGAGAAGAATGAATCAAAGATAATAAAAAAGCTAGAAGTGAATGATGAAAATGAACTGAAATGAAACTGGATAGCGAAATAAAGTACTGAAAGGCAGGTAGGATCCTTTATTTTATACCCCAGATTTCATGAATCAAATATAGGGTGAGACTCAAGTCAGATATCACAATTTTTTCGTTCGCATCCATGGATTTCTAAAAATTCACATCGAGACTGTCACTCACCCAAGAGCAAGGATTCAAGAGCGCATTGATATCTTGCTGCTATTCTTATCTGGTTCCCTTTTAATGAACGCCACCCCGATCCTATTCTATGGGTACACGAAAAACGAGGCTGCCAATCGCCTAATCCTGTACTGTCAAACCTGAAATTGGTGTGCTGGTAAGGAATTAGAAGTATATTCTCCGAAAGCATGCAAGATCCAAGACCCAAATTGTTGGGACACCGATATACCAGAGATGCACTATCCTCAAAGGGCGCCTGCTCCTTCCTACACCCATGCAACGATCCTACACTAGCGACAGAGCCGCAAGGATACATGCCGGGTACCAATTCGATAATAACCATTTCAACAGAAAAGAAAATTGCATTGAGGTACCCCACTATGAATCAGCCCTATGGCATGGCATCCACTCGCCAAGACAAATCCTTCCCTCCCTTTCCTTCCCATGTCCGCCTGAAACCACGCTAGTGGTGGAAATTTATAGCAACAGGACAGCCTGGGTTTGTGTTGAAGCCAGGAAGGAACTGATTGGCTCTCAGTTATTCTCGCTTGAAATGGGATCTGTGGTGGTTCAGCGCCAGCGAACCGCGGACCGTGAAACTCTCAGAGTACGAACAGGGCACACTCGAAACTGGGACCGATTATAACCGTCTTCAATAGGACCAAGCAGCAAGATTTGGCCGGAATTCTCGACGGATCTGATATCTGTAGCTATGCAACACGTGATTTGGATGAAATTCGATGTTGATGACTGAGAACGCGTTGGGAGTTGATTAATCACCTTGATGGCCTGCAATTGAGACTCGAGACTGTGCAATTGATTCGATATACTAGATTCGATATACTGTCAATTCGGGATTAATTATGTTATTCGCCTTTCACCGCGGATCACGGTGAAACAGCTCCATTAATTTTGTAACATAATAATATAATCCCATCCGTCTACCGGTACCCGTACCCCCTTCTGGCACAAGCAAGGACATAGACGCCGACATCATCATTCCTAACAGCAGCGAAATGACAACCAATGCAAACACCCAAGCAACCGTGACTGGCAGGTTTTCGACTGTACCTACGGAAATCTGTTGCTCGGTCTTGTCTTATCTCAACAAGAGGGATGTGAGGACCGTAGCCTATTGCTCGAAATACTTCTACTACATCACCTTTCCGATTCGATTTTGCGGCGTCAAAGTCTCTGCACACCAACTTGATCGTGCTCTGCAGCAGTTCGACAACGGGGAATGGCTAGCGCCAATCAAACAGCAAGTGAAGTAAGCACATCCGTTACTTTGTGATTGTTTTACGATTATATAGCGATGTATTAAAGGAAGATTATATTGACTCCAGGATCAATGCAACAGGGTTGCGCGATTCGAAGTGCATCAGGTCCGCGACCTACCAACCTTATTCCCTAGAATTCTCTATTTCACAAACGTCACCAGTCTCTCAATTTACGTACCATGCGCACTAGATCTCGAGAGGAATTTCTATGCTGCGATATTCTCTCTTTTTTCAACTCTGTCGTATTACCACAATATCGAGCATATTGCTATTGACCTCGCCAATCCCGACACCAAACTTAACCCTAGATCTAGAGGCTTTGATGAACTCGAAGCACAAGCTGGGAAACTCAAACCTCGAAATGATGATATAAAGGAATTCGAGGCTTTCAGGGAACAAAGACGGCGCCGGCGGCACGAATTTGCGCGTGAGCGACTTTCCTCGTACGAGAGAGGCTGCATCGGACGATTTATTCCCTTCGACGACTTTATGACAATTACGTGGAACAATATCATACTTCCAAAAACGCTTCAATCGTTCAGATTTAATATTGTGATGTTCGAGCCTAGCTATTTATTGCCTTTCTTTGATTCCAAGACCGTAACGTATCTTTCACTGCAAAACATCGCACAAGGAATAATGGACCCACGACAACCAACCGCGCTTCTTCTCTTCTCAAATGTCAAAACGCTAACGCTGTCCTACACTATTAATGACCCCGCCAAACTCATACCTTACTTGCCCAAACAATTCCCAGAACTCGAAATACTCTCCTTCAAGGCAGAGCCAGAATGTAGATCATCGAAATTTGGAGACCTGTCGTCGTTCTTCCACGAATTTCCCAACTTTCCGAATCTGAGATATCTCGAAATACCTTGGCCGGTGGAGGCCAATTACAATAACCAGCGACTCATCAAAATGAGAAAGGATGTCCAGAAATGGCTCCTGCATGCGGAAGATACGCTGATGATAGAAACACTACAGTTAACGGGATTAAGGGAGGATAAAAACATGCGGTGGCAGAGAAAAGTGGTGTACTGTAGGATCTTGCCGGTTGATGACCGAGTCGACTCTGATGGTAACCCGCTTCCCTGGTTTTTCAGATGGGAGGGAGATACTGAGGACTATCGCAACGAAGTGTACGACTACGATATTGTGATGGAATATGGGATTCACGGTAACATGATTAGTCGAATACATTATCCGTCTCCTGAAAGCATGTCTTCAACGGCCAGCGATCAATATGCGAGTGATGAGACGGAGAAAGGCAAGAAAGATGAACCGGAGCTGGAAGAAAGTCGATCGGCTGATAAGCAGCCCCAACTAAACATCAAAGAAGATGAAGCTTAGGTTCAGATTTGAACTGCGATTAAGATTAATGGTGCTGAAGAGGTGGAACTGAAGCGGTTGTTTTCATTTGGGATAAAAATATGAAATGACGCTAGATAAGGGCATCGATTTAGAGATGCAATGGGCTAGTAGACTCTCCAAAGTGCACCTAATTATGAAAGAAAATCATAAATTTTGTAATTAAATATCAAACTGTCCTATCACAGAAGAAACCAGCTTTTTCACAAAGTGAAAATTCAATATCATAATCGCAACAAATAGTCATAGAAGCAGAAGCAGAGGTATGTCATGAAAAAACGAGAGCGCAGACCGCTGAAATGCCCTAGAAAAGGAAAGAGCTATCAATAACTCAGTAATTTAGAAAGAGAAAGCGTATGAGACTCGGGAGTGACAAAAAACGATAGTTCGCGTTCAGTGGAATTACTCAAATCCAACTTCAGGCCCCGGTGAGACTCTGATTCACTCTTATTTCTCGTCGCAGTTTAGACCTTCGTGTTTTCTCTGGCCCTGCCAGTCAAAGTCGTCCTCTGATTTCTGTACCTCCAGAAGTACCAAAAGCCGACCACAGCACTGATCAACCACAGCAGCCAGTTCACCAAATCCAGCCACATGGCATCTCTCATCTGTTCGATGTCGTGGTTCCCTTCTGGGTCCTCGTGCACGTATAGCTTGGCGAAGATGGCAAATACGGTGAGCCAGAAGATGAAGAGAAGGATATCCCAGATAAAGAAGAAGCGAAGTGGGAAAAATGGAAGAGAGTAGACTATCTGCACATAATCATAATCATTAGCCCGTGTTCGAGAACCAGAAGAGAGTCAGAGTCAGTCCACTCCAAACAGGAGAGTTTCAAAAGGTGTTGCGATCGGCCGGCATGATGTCATGCATACGGCGCAACGCTAAAGTCGCAAAACTTCGCTCTGACAGGTCTGGGTGAGACATGGTTGTGGACGTACCGCTGTGATGGCAGACAAACTGGAGACCACGACGGCCCAGATCCATCGCGCGTCGGCATGCTCGTGCGCATCGTGGGCGCGGGAAAGGTATTTGCCATAGAGGCCAATAACAGCACAGGCGAGGACCAGTTGAACGACACGGAGGACGCCCTAGATGACCAACTTTTGTTAGAAATATGCGCAAATTCAAATGCAATATAGAATTCTGAACTCACAAGAATAATTTTGCCCGTGAGGGTCTGCATTGCTTTGATGGACATGGTGGGCTAATTTTTGTTTGACGCTGAAGAGATGATGATAATGATGGTGACAACAAAGGGCCTCCAAGCTGTGGGAGTAGAATGTTTGGTTGAATATGCTGTAAAGAAGGCAAATTGTATTTTGAATGAAGGGTAGTAGAGGGTTTATATCCTAGCTCAGCTAGTCGAGTCCTGCTGGTGGGAGGGAGTTTAAGCCTGGAACAGAGCTCCCAAGAACGGTGATGTGATGCATCGAGGCGTTGGAAAATCCTTTTCCCACGCTAGCGAAAATATGTCATTCGGAACAGGCGAAGCTGCGCGAAGATCCAGGGTAAAGAAGGGTCTTACTCCAGAATGGAGGCACAGTGGGAGAAAAACCACCTGGCCTGCATCTAGCATCTTGCTTTTCACCAACCAGCGACAGCGGAAAATATGGAGCTTCCGTCACGATGTCATCATGCATGAGCGGGCGTCCAATAGTTGCTCTGGTTGGTGTCATGGGTCTTGCTTTCCGTGTCGCTAAGAATGCAAACCCATGTCACGGCTAACATGGGTTCTGTCTTAATTCCTCCGTCAAACCACTCTTCCTTGTCTTTGATAGCGAGCTGGTCTCAGTCTGTCGCATGTCGCAGTTGGACGCAACCCTCAGTTCGAAGAGATATAGATTAAGACCTTATCTAGGCGAATTTCTATTCACTATGCTATCGATCCTGGCTTTCTAGACAACTCTAGGTAGGCACTTAGATAATCGCAGGTGGTGTCCTTGGATCAAATTGCATGAATTTAAACTTAAGGGAAAATATCCTTTACAAAACTCCTAATAAGGATTATTTTAATAACCAATGATCAACAATCGAATCTACGCTGAGAGATAGATTTGTGAAGTTTTCTGGAGTGTCGGCTGGGACTTGCGTCCAAATATTTGTATTTCCGACGATCGTTCAGTTTTGAGGACAAAAAGTATTCTGTACCATCGAATATGATGTCCGGTCTCGCAATTTCGTATGTGCTCGCCGAAGAGGAGAAGTTTTTCGTGAGCCGATTACTTACGAGCTATCTCATATTTTGGGTCCAGCGCCTGCTGTAGAGTTGTATTATAGCATGCATCCGAGCCCAACACTTTTTTGCTGCATGTTAATATGCAACCTTTGAACCAAATGAAAGTATATAGCATAGGGCAGCGCCAATGGCAATTTGTTTTAAAAAAAGTCGTACGGCAATAGAAATTATGATCAACTGTAATATACCTCTCAGAATAAACTATCAGCACGGCGATGACACGATTGAAGCCTAGTCATATGATCAATGGACTCCAAATTGTAAAGTGCCAAGTGCAGCGACAATGTAGCCTAGCATTCGAACTCGAGTACTCTCACCACACAACGCAGCCTAGCACGTAAGGGACTATCATTTCCAGAAATTTAAACTTACGACAACAGCGAGCGTCTCACTGGGCGGTTAGTAAGGGCAGCAAACAATATAAGTTATACTTATATATATATATATATATACTTAAGTACTTAAGCCCGGAAGGCAAGATCTTCTTCGGCCCGCTTAGGCTCCCGCACGTACCCGCATTCCCGCAATTTGATTAATACATTCCTCCAATCGATTTATGCATCTCTGATCTCGATCGCGATCTTTGTGATCGTAGATCCTATGTAAAAATCTTAACTGAGGAAGCTTCAAAGTGTTTTTTTGAGAGATGTATGCAGGTCTTGAGCTGAAAGATTTTTTATGCGAGGAGATCGAGATCGAGAGTGAATTCATCACTGTACTGAGAAGAGATACCGAGAGCTACAGATCATAAAATTGACAATTGAATATTTTTTATGTGCCTGGCAAAATGTATATAAGATACAGTCGTTTCACCCGAAGATGTCGTCTTTTGAAATCATCATTCGGACAACCTACTCGGTCTTGCACCTACAGCACTACCTAACCAGGCTGAAATCATTCTTTCATTACACAGCCAATTCTCTCGTTTTACTCCCAAACTTTCCATAAAAATCAATATCGACGATGAAGCTCTCTACTATCTTCATCAGCGCACTCCCGATGCTTCAGCTGGTATCCGCCAGCGTTGCAGCAGTACGAAATATAGACCAAGATGTCTCCATTATTCGACGAGATGGAGATTCAACGTTTACCGAATACGCAATGAACGAGCTGAGCCGACTGTCGCTAACCTACATGAACTTTGAACTTGAGGTCCTGAGAGTCCGTGTAGGATTTCTAGGTTCTGACTTTGGGATCAAAAAACCAGGCGGGGGTAAAGGATGCACCCTGGCACCGTGGAACAGAGACTTATTCTCCGCGATCAGATACGAAATCGGACGCTTTTACAAACCGGGAGTGAGTGACGCGCTCACTGAAAGGTTCAGTAAGGGCTCGGATTGCGTTTGGCGCGATATCGTAAGTTCTTTAACTCGGTTACCATTCATGGGAAATATATATGTATTGGATCCAAAGCTAAACGTTTAATGCAGAAAGTCGCCCTCCTCGTCGATTGGGACGCAAGTCTGAAAGAGGAAATCCGAAGACTCACTCACCACGGCCAAACTCTGGCAGATCCCACAAGTGCGTTATACTGCGAAAACCCGGAAACGAGGCGCAACTGCGTTCGAATCACGACAACCTACAAGCATGCCTCAAAAAACGTCGTTAGAAATAACATCAAAACGCTCAAAGAAAGATTTGCTGCAATGCTCGAGCACATCGATGCCTGGACCTGTCGCAACCGATTGACGCCAGATAGCGCGACCTATCTTACTCTATTTGGCGGTGAAGAAGAGGACAGGAAAATGCCGGCTTCGTTAAACAATTTGTTCAGAGGCAAGATTGCCGAAGCTCCTGCGGTAAGTTGCCATAAATTTCAAAACTTCTATATCACTGGAATATATCTAACACGGGATTGTTATACAGCGATTCCGAGCTACCATCCAAAGAATGGATCCGGGTACCTATGCTGACGAGTTGAACTCTTTCGTCAACGAGCTCGAGCCTCTGTTTGAGCGTACGAAGAAGCTGATGGAAGACTTTGGACGAAGCCAGAGCATCCCGGAGATTACGACGAACTTTGCTCGTTGCACCTTGCTACGTGAACAAATCCCGAACAAATCGACTAGATCTAAGGGAGAATTTTAAAATAGTTAGAGAGAGAGAGTACGGCTGATGAATAGTTAGAGAGAGAGAGTACGGCTGATGTATATTCTTACTTTCCGCCGGGTGCTTTGATACAAACCCGATGTACAGCCATATTCTTTTTTGGTTCCTTTTGTTTTCGATTGACAAACAATAGGCTTTTATATTTGTACTTAATTCAACAAAGTAATAACCATCCAGCTATTTGGGATGAAAATAAAATAATGATGCCTGTAGTCGTATCTGGACACTTGAATCCAATGAAATGAATAATAAGTATTCTTCGGTGTGGCGGAAATAGGATCTACGGAATTAATGAGTAGGAAGATTTGTATTCACAATCCCAAGTATTCGCCTAGATGGTTGTGAGCACCATAAACACCCTTTTTTGTTATATTGTATAGTTGATTCTTTTATTCTACAGACGCATTAACCGAAAATAACTGTACCAAAGAAAGGTCACACTAGTCAGGCGTCTGCGTCAAAATTCGTTCGTTCGTTCGTCCGTTCGTCCATTCGAGGTTCCCAACCCGAATGATGTGTGTGCGTGGAGAAGCTATATCGGCAACCATAGATACCAAAAAGGAGAAAAGAAACACCCAAACGCTCTATATCGAAACATACGCTTTAAACCGTAATAAAACCGTAATAAAGAAAAAAAACAGCGAAACAAGAGTACTCCCGTCAAAATGATAAGAGAAGAGAGGTTGTAACATGATTTTTGGGGGGATTTTGATGGGTATCATGCGGGAAAAAAGTGTTGAGTTGTTGGTGTTAATTTTTAGTTCATGACGGAGGCAAAATAGGAGAAAAGGATATGGTCCCGGATCCGGATCGCAACGTTAGACAGAAGGAGAAGGTCCAGGACTGGGAGTGCTGCTCTATGAGGCATACAGGCACGTGGCAAACTTGGAATCCGTTAACAGGGGAGCGAGAACTGGTTGGATGGTTTGGAATATATAGACGGAATTTGCGGGGATGCCACGGTAAGCTCGTAAAAGTGTGGTCGTATCCGGGAGGCAAGGGAGTAGAAATGAGAAGAGCGTGTGTGCGGATCACTTGGGAGTGGGAGCGTCAACGACAATGTCGAGCTTTGCCGAATCCGATGCACTTGCAGCATTCCTCAGGGGAGACGGACGGGGTAGATTGGCTAGAGCAGCAGTAGCTGTACCTGTTGCTGCCGGTAGAGACGGTGGTTGGACGGTGTCCTTTCGGATAACTCGTAGTTTGCCCAGGATGCCACCGGTGTGAACGATGACGACTTTCTTCTCGTCATCCTCGTGAATGACCTCAATTTCTTCGAATGTTTGAGGACCGGTGTTGGGATTCGAGAGGGGTGTACGGGAGCGTCTGGAGCGAGATCCGGTGGACCCGGTACGGTCGTTGCTCTGAGACCGCGAGGATTGGGCAGATTTTTTGTCCAGAGCGGATTGCTGCTGGGGAGGCTGGAGATCCGGTCGCTTCTTGCGCAAACCGCCATCGAGAGAATCTTCGGTTTCGTCGGTGATTGGCGAACCGGGTTGGGTAGCGGCAGCGGCGATGGAGGCAGCGTCCTCGGCTGAGACGGGGACGACGGGATCGTGGTGAAACTGCTGCTGTTGGGCGTCTTCGTCCATGGCTCGGAGACGGGAGAGGGCTAACTTGGGCCCGGTGGCGGATCTGGTGTCGTAATACTCGTCGTGATCGAACTCAAAGAGAATCCAGTCGTCCTCCCAGTCGAAGAGCTGCAGGTCGCGTGAGGTGGGGTTTTCGTCAAAGACGGACCAGTTGATGTCCGGGACGGTTGACTCGGCGAGGTCGTCGGCGAGAGATGCCTTTAATAGATTGGTTAGATGGTGAAGAGAGAGAGAAGGCTGAAGGATGGAAGGAAGGAGATAGCGGGAAGGAAGGAAGGAGGGCCTGGTGGAGATGGAATAATAGTGATGGCGATGGAAAGAAGAATAAAACAGCGGCAAACATCTGACCACACCAAACAGGACAGGCCGGCGGCTGCATATTGTGGTGCAGCAACGCTAGTTAACTACCTGCAGCTGCGACACTCTCATCCCATCTACTCAAGTAGATAAAGATTATAATATAACATATATCATGGATATATACAAGAAGCTTAAGGAAGTGGACTCACCATGGTCATCTCTTCGTCGCCGTCGTAGTAATGGTCCCAAAAGTCGGCATCAAAGTCATACCAGTCGCCCATTTTGCTTATTATTAGCGTATTATATAATTAATTAATTTTTATAATAATCTAGTGGAATTATATTAAGATATATTCAAAAGAATAGATATATAAGTAAATATAAGAGTGATAGTTGGCTGTTAAAGGAAAGAGGGTGGATGAAAGACGGTAGCGAGGAGAGAAGAAGAAGAAGAGGAGGAAGAGGAAGAAGAAAGAGGAAAAGAGGAGCGAAGAGCGAGAAGATCGATTAAAGACCAACTCAACCAAAGACATTTTTAGAGTCGTCAAAAAGCGACCGAAATGGCGGACAACGTGGATCGCCAGCTGATTCGCACCCGATGACCTTATTTCAACACAAACATGCAGCTAAATATTTTGATGTACTCCCCGCCGGTATTCGACGGTTGCCCGGTGGATTCGTAGGTACCGCATGGAAAGTAGCTGCTAGAGCTGCCAGAGCCTGCTCCCGCTGCACCTCGGGTGCTGTCTCACACACTACCATCCTCAGCACTATCCACTCCCATTTAATTATTTAAATATTAGAGCTAATAACTACTGCTATAATACACTGTGTTAGCTTTATATAATATTAATACTGATATTGTATTGCATGGGCTATTAAGAGATCTCGCTTCGGTCGCACAGATTTGCAGATATCAGATATCAGATCGGGCTGTGGGGAATGCCGCTGCCAACCGACACTCGGCCACTCTCCTTGAGCTCACCGTTTTGCATTTGCATCTGCATTATCCTCTCATCTCTTCTCTCTCCTCTTCTTCCGCTTTTTCCCATTCTTCGTCTTTTAGATCTGTAATTGTATTTTAAGCTTCATTGCATAGCTTCTCGTCAAATCCGTATTGTATATTAGTCTGTATTATGTCGCGTCCCGCTTCAATCCACCTCCTCCGCTCTCTTCGACGCCCGGCCGTCGTCCACGCCCGTAACCTCTCTTCAGCCTCATCAGCATCATCCTCAGCATCATCCTCAGCATCGTCATTACCTCCCCGGCGGATAAAGAACCTGCTCGTCGCCAATCGTGGTGAAATCGCCCTCAGAGTCCATCGCACCGCCACCCAGCTCGGTACCACCACCACAACCGTTTACACAGACCCCGATGCCCATGCCGAACACGCTCTCGTCTCGCCGCACTCTGTCAACCTAGGTCCACCCTCGGCCTATCTTGACATCGAAAAGATTGTAAAGGTTGCAAAGGATCGAGGCTGTGATGCAATTCACCCCGGATATGGCTTCGTATGTTCAAATATAACATAGCAATGCTTTTACAGACTTTATACTAACTTGGGATGCAGCTCAGCGAAAACGCCCATTTTGCTCGCAGGTGCAGTGAAGAGGGTATCCTCTTTGTCGGTCCTCCCCCCTCTGCTATCGACTCCATGGGCAACAAGTCTCTCTCGAAAGACATCATGATCTCAGCTGGCGTCCCTTGCGTCCCAGGCTACCACGGCGCCAACCAAGACCCCAACTATCTCCTCTCCGAAGCTGAAAATATCGGATTCCCCGTTCTCATCAAAGCCGTCAAAGGTGGTGGCGGTAAGGGGATGCGTATCGCTAGGAAAAAAGAGGAATTTCTCTCCATGCTCGAGAGTGCAAAAACCGAAGCTAGAAACTCGTTCGGCGACGAAGTCATGCTCGTCGAAAAGTACATTACAACACCCAGACATATCGAGGTGCAAGTATTCGCCGACTCGCACGGCAACTGCGTTGCTCTTGGTGAGCGTGACTGCTCCATCCAGCGACGACACCAAAAGATTCTAGAAGAATCACCAGCACCCCACCTTGACGACGCTATTCGTAAAGATCTGTGGAAGAAAGCTAGAGATGCTGCCCTGGCCGTTGGATACAGAGGTGCTGGAACTGTCGAGTTTATTTTCGACAATGACACCGGCGAGTTCTTCTTCATGGAGATGAACACCAGATTACAAGTCGAGCACCCCGTCACCGAGATGGTCACCGAAACAGATCTAGTTCACTGGCAGTTAATTGTAGCGGAAGGCGGCAAGCTGCCATTAACTCAAGAGCAGGTTGAAGCCCAGATGAACGGTCACGCTATCGAAGCCAGAATATACGCTGAAAATCCTGACATGTATGTATCACCGTCTCCGTTCGTTATTCACTTCAAGGTATAAAGATATCTAACAAATAATGGATAGGAACTTTATCCCAGATTCCGGCCCCCTCCTCCACCTCCGCACTCCAAATCCAACACCAACAGTCCGTATAGACGCCGGCTTCAAAGAAGGCTCTATAATTTCCTCCCACTACGATCCCATGATTGCAAAACTGATCGTAAAAGCACCAACCCGCGACCTCGCACTCCAAAAGCTCGTCGCCGCCCTCGAAGAATACGAAGTAGTCGGCATGTCCACCAATATCGAATTCCTCAAAAGATGCGCAGCCCACCAATCCTTTATCGCAGGCGAGGTAGAGACCGGATTCATAGAAAAACACCGCGAAGAGCTATTCGAACGCCGTCCCACACCGGGTGAGGTATACTCCCAAGCAGCACTCGGACTAGTCCTAAACGAAAGTCTTGACCGCATCTCCACCGACCCGTTTAGCATCTTCGCCTCTGGTGCTGGTGGAATCCAAAACCGTAAAGTGAGCTTTGTCGAAAAGTGGAAGGACGAGGAAACCACCATTGACGTGCAAATAACCCGTACAGGCAACGGCATGTTTGATGTCGTTGTTGTCACCCCGTCAGGCACGGAAACGTATAATTCCGTAACGGTAGAATACGCCCCTTCATCACCGAAGCAACTGACAGCGTTCTACCTGCACACCCGGCTAGAAACCCGCTTCGTTCGAACGGAGGATAAAATATCCATCTTTCAGCGTGGTGTGCTGTATAACCTGCTTATTCCCAAACCGAAATGGTTCGAAAAGGCGTTGGGGGTGAAGAGTATGGAGAATAGCGTGTGCGCGCCTATGCCGTGTAAGGTTTTGAAGGTGCTGGTGAAGGAGGGACAGGAGGTGGATGTGGATGATCCGCTTGTGGTGATTGAGAGTATGAAGATGGAGACGACGATTCGGAGTCCTAAAGTGGGCAAAGTGAAGAGGGTGGTGCATGCTGAGGGGGTAAGTATTGACTTTTGATTGGGAAATTTATAGAATGAACAAATGGGTTTGCTAACTTGGATTATAGGATATTTGTAAGGCTGGGACGGAGTTGGTGGAGTTTGAGATTGTTGAAGAGGGTAAGGATTTGTCCCATGAAGGCAGTTCTCGATAGAGAGGTTAGTATTTAGGATTGGAAATATAGCAATATGGTGAGAGTGAATGTCGATTCTTCGCTATTTTATTGAACTTGTAAATTAGAAAGATTACATTTTGAACTCAACCTGGTCTCGTGTCCAGATGCCAGCCAGCTGTTGTGTCAACTCAACCATGAGATATGACCTAGCTTTTAATAAAGTACTGATCTACAATGGACCGATACTTTGCCGTTTTACTGGGCAGCTTATCGTATAACCGAATAGGATGGTGCAGTTTAGCTTCTGGCCACGCGCAGGGTCACACAGTGAGACTATCTTCTGGCTACCGTCGGATAACCATAAACACAACAGCTAATCACATAATTACTTGGGAGATGGAACGACCTTTTCAATTACAGATGCGTAAGTAAGCAGAGCGAAATTCAGAAAGTTTGCAGTCTCAATAATTCGGCTCGGTTACCTAGCTCCCTGACTAATTGGTTAACTACCTACCTAGATAGGTAGGTAGGTTAGTAGTAGCCGTGGTATGCCACTTTGTTATTGATTTAGTTGAATAGTTAGTACAGTAATATATATAGCAATTGGTAATTGGGGGAGAGTTAATCGTTAGTTAAGAATGCTACTATGATCGCCATCACACTAGTACTACTAGTATGCCTGTTTCTATAAATGTTATCTATGACTGCGTATTATATTGAAGCTTCGGACAAGATAGGATACAGAAAAACGAATGCTCAGGTAATGAATCCAACCCAAAACCACAAATTATTCCTGCAGCCTATTGATTATTTCACCAGGATATTCCCGTGGAGAGTTGTAATGATATATATCCAAGCTAAAAGCTCCATCCCGCTTTTCCAACTGCATATTTACCCGCTGAGCCATCTTCCTGCCTTCTATTCCAGCAAATATAGCAGCGGTAGTGCCATCCGCGCTATACTCTTCATCAAGAAATGCCAGAAAAGCTGACTCATACGAACTCCAAGATCTATTCCCAGGGTCGAATTTATAATCTGGAAGATATTAAATGCCAAATTTATCAGACGTTTGCAAGATTGTGCGGACGAACCCAGTGTCTTCATGTCCTGATACTGCCAAAATGTGATCGAGTTTACTCATCCGGTCTTCCGTCAGGGTGCCATCAGTCCTCCAAACTAGCCGAATAGATAGAAGCTTCGTTTTGGTAGATAGCGCTTCTGATACCAAAGAGATGAGCGGATCAATGCCTTTACCGGCACCATATAAAAACAACCGCGAGTATTCGTTGAGATCTTCTTTGATAGTGTACGGAAATTGTTGGATTCTGTGTGGCTTGTATTCAGCTTGCTCGAGAATATGGGAACGGTTGAGGTGGGCTTCCAGGCTATCTATACTCGGGAAATCCTCACCACATCTTGGCTGGGAGCATTTGTAAACAGATAGAGAAGATATGTTGAGGTTTAGTGCGGAATACACAAGATCATCATAGGTTGCGCTGATGCCGTGCGCGTAGTCCAGGTGGCAGAGAAGGTTGTATTTGCGTATACGGGTTGCATGGCAGTCGGGCACAGGGCACCAGTGCTTCATGTAAACGCAACCACCACTACGGAGATGCCGGTGCATGTTCGACGCAGATTTAAAATTTCTACCGCAACCACTACACCGAGTACAATCGGATCTTCTGGGGGTGATCAACCAGGCTTCGAGTTGGTCATTTGAGTTATCGTGGGTATCTGCTTGCATGGAACTATTTGGTTGTTCATCGAAATGATCTTCGGAATCGTCACCTGAAGTTTCTGTATTTTCCGCAGATTGAATTTCATCAGATTGGCTTGTATTTGGCAGATTTTCTGTATATCTTGCGCTTGCAGGATTATCGATGCTGTCTTCGTTCGGTCGATCGATACTCAATGGAATGCCATGCCCGCGCGCTAGATGTTCCACAAGGCTCTCTCGGTCATGGAATACCCGGGTGCAGCCTTCATTTATACATATCCACGCCTCCTCAAGATTTAATCTCAGGCACACGCCATGGTTCATGTGAGACCTCATATCTGCATAAAAGGCGAATGATACTGTGCAAGAGGGAGTCTGGCATGGGTAGAGATATTTGGACTGCGAAAGATATTTATACCATGTCTAAGGAATTCGGATACCATTCTCTTGGCTGGGAGTAGGTCAATAGCGTGTAAAATGTTTACGTGCTTTGGTTCGTAGAAATCATCAAATTGTTTTCTGGACATCCGCTTCCATAGATCTAGATACTTCGAAAGGCCGTTCCTACCCCTTTCGGCGGCGAATCGAAGGGCATAATCGATCCTCGACGTATCGGTGCGACAATATTCCAAGAGTGTGGAGTATTCGCCTCTCGAAATGCTCTCTTCGATGGAGTGATAATCTCGAAACTTTGGTGTAATTGTAGGGTCTGGGATTTTATCGCCAGAGGGCTCTTTGGGAGGTAACAAATAATCATTTGAAGTGTTCAGAGCTCCGCGAGGACTATGCGCAGATTCTTCCTCGACAGTGGTTGTATATTGAAACATTGCAGAAGAGGAAATATCGCCGGGAGGCATCGGTGTCCTTGACATCCATTCTCTTGGTTTCCCTTCCTGGTTTCGAACCTCCTTGCGGCCCCGCGCAACATCGTCTTCTGAAGTGTCCTCCTCGAATAGAAAGGTCTGCTCTTCTGGCGAATTCTGTTCCTCTGGAGACGTTGCTCGCTTTTTAGAGAACCTTCTGGAAGATACAGCCTCCCTTCCTTGGATACCTGAATCCGAGTCTTCCGAGTCAAATATATCTGATTGTAATTCAACTCTTTCAGAAAAACCGCTTCTTTCAATGACCTCGAGCTTTTTGCTAGCTTCCGCGTCTATCGTTGGAGACTGTTCCCGACTTGAGATTTCCTGGCTTTGAACATCTTCGGGAGACTTTGACGCTTGCAGATGACTTTTTAGATATTGAATTTCTGACCACAAATCACATCGTTGTCTAAACGACAGGATATCCAGCTCTTTGAGTTCTTCATATTTAAGGTTTAAGAAAGCCGCGCCAGAGATATCATCGCGACGAAAGCTATTGATGACAAAATGGTCGATTGATTTGAACTGCATCCAAGCGCCCAATTGTTCTGGTGACCAATGCTCGATCTCAGCCTCGTTGACTGGAGCTACGTTAGCTATTCCCTCATTGGCGTTGCGATCACCTGAGCCATCTAAAACCTTGTTCTGAGAAACTCTCCTCCAGATAGATGTTAATCTGAGTCCTATTTGCCTCTCAAACTGGCGAATTAGATCGATCTTTTCGTCGACAGATCTTGTTGACACTGCAAGATCCATAATCAAGGTGGATTCCGGTTTGTCTCTGAAAAGCTTTTCTGCGATCCTTGATATATGATCAGCTAGATAATCTTTCCCATTCTCCAGATCCCCGAGCCGCCTGTCGAGTTTTCGCAAAATAGCGAGATGGTTATCGAGAGGCAGATATTCACCCGTTGTTTCGGAAATCGATTTTTCGACAGCCATTAATGATTCAAGATGCAGATTCAGGCTGGATTCAATAAAATTTAATTCAGCCTCGGGGCTATAACCTCCACAGGCCAGCCCGCTCATCCTGCAAGTATTACCTGGAAGCAAGTTCATAAATATTTGCTTTAAATGCACGGGTTTCTGTTTGAGTTCAGACTTACATTCTAATTTTCTTTCGTTACAGATTACATGGCGTCCCCTGCAGGTGGAACAAGAGTTTAGGTAATTTCTCTTCGTAGCAGTGGTCATAATGTCTGAAAGTTTCGAAGGGCCTTCCCATGAGCCTTCAATATTAGTTTGATCAGCGGCAGTTGAGTCGGTGATTTCAGGACCGTGTCCTTCAGCCTCAGGCAGAGCAGATTTTCGACCCTGTGATTCATTTCTTGGTTGGGTCAAAGTTTCCCCATCTTGGGGGACTTTGTCGTGAGTTTTATCTGGTACCAGAAATTTGACTTTCCGAGAGTCGTACGAAGCAGGGTCAAGAGTGCCGTCATCGTCGCCTTCAAAAACGGTATCTATAAAACCACCTCCTGAAAAGTGTTTCCCTAGTAGTCCAAGATCGGGATCTTCCGAGGCACCACTAGATAGACTGCTGCGCTCCGTTTCATCCTCCAAATGTACTGATTTCGAGCTGGCCTGTGGAACTATGTCTAAAGGAGAGCGATCCATTGTAGAATCATTTCCTTCATCTGTAAATGCATCTAGAAGACCTACGCCTTCTTCGAATTCATTATCCCGAGAGCCTTCAATATTAACGTTTGCCTCTTCTGAGTTTGTATCTTTTCCATTTTCGCCAGAAACATCACGAGGCAGAGAGAAGATCGAGAATCGCTCCAGATGCAGCGCGATATGTTTCTGCAAGCCATCCATTGATTCGATAGATAGTAGGCATATGGGACAACAACGGTCTGGAACCGTTAAAGTTGACTCGCTAGAATGCATAATTAAGGTCGATGATATGCTGTTCTCATTATCTAGATGGCCATCTTGGATATGCCCTTGGTAATCTTTACTACTGTAGAACATCTCGTCGGGGTGCTCTGGGCAATGGAATACCCGGCGATGCATCGAGCTCTCATGATGAAACCAGTCTTGGCGAGTATCGTACAACTGATCGGGATTCTTGCAATCCTCGTAGGTACAAATGTATGGTCTTAAATCGTGGATTAAATGTGCCCTGGAGATAACTTAGTCGGTATCAAAAATAGAAATACTTTTTGAGGGAATGAATGTCTTACTTCCATGCTTCCTCGCCCAAGGTTGCCTTAGGACACAAAGTATAACAATAAGGACATTCAAAAAACTTTTGATTTGGTATTTCTAGATCTTTCGGTAAGGAGGGAAAATCCAAACGCTCGTTCCCTGGCCTCCAGTTCGACGGAGCATATTTTTTGGACACCGAAACTGTAGATATATTGTCTTTAAAGACCATCTGCTGAGGGATATTGAGGCGGGTTGCCGTTGTAACGGATAATGGTAAAACCATGGAGCCGTTATTCTTAAAATTATCTGATTGCTCTCTAAGTGCACTCCGATGTGGCACTGGCGTCCGGTGACTGAAAGCCAGCGGTTGTTCGTGATCATCCGATGTGTGTAAAGCAAGTTTCTGTCTGTGCTTTCTCCAATATGAAAATTGTTGTCTTCGGCGGCCATTAGCAAGGGCTAGTCGATTTACTAAGAAAGACTCCGGGATATCTAAGTCTTCCATTCCGTAGTCTAGAGGCGCAGAAAACTCTTTCTCAGACGCTATGACCCCAGCCCTTTCATTTTCCTGTTGAAACTTGGAGCGCCTATATTGAAGGAACACTGATTGTATGTAATCTAGGTCGTAAGTTTTAATCGCCTCAAGGAGATTGATACTAGTTTTTGGGTCAATTTGTTCGTGCCGGGTCATCTTTGAAGAGGTAAACCGAGAGGAAGGATTTCGAATCAATATTGAAATCTTATAGAGTCGGTCTATCGGGTCTCTGACGCTATTCAACATTAATTCCATGTCTGATTCCATCTCTTCGCCTGAGCCTCCTCCCCACTCGTCGTCAGAGAGTTCATCATCCGCTTTAACATCTGATATACCTAATGCTGAATCTTCGATTGGGTCATCTGACGCAATGTAGTCGAGCACTTGAGTTGTACTGTTAACAAAAGCTCCAACTCGGTGTAGCACAATTTAGTCAAGTTCATTATTCACTATTTGGATTTTACCTTCGCTTAAAGAACTATTCAGATTGTTTAAAAATGTTCTTAACATATCTTTGATGTTTTCTGCCTCTCTGACCCTATAATCAAGAGATCCATGACCGGAAACGAATAAGCCCATATTGACCGCCCAAAGTCCGAATCGATCAACCTCAGCAGCGAGCTGGCACTTGAACGTTGCATTTTCAGTATCGTTGGAGTCTCCATCAATTTTGTCGACGACCTGGTGGAAAAGCTCCTTGGTTTGAGATCCGATTATTCGAAGATTCGGTGATTCATCGTCGTTATAGCCCTTCATGACGCCCCGTTTGGTGACAGAAGGTGTTCCTAGTACTTCAGGATGTTTACCGTCAAGTGGATGCTTAGCTAGCTTCCGTGAATCTAACGATGCGGCATTATGTCAGTTCAGAACATGAATTCTCCACAGGATTGAATTCAGCTTAATTCAGGACAACCGAACCAATCAATTTACCGCATATGATAAGGTGATGGAAGATGTACCCCGCATGCAGTGTTTGTTCGAGGCTGACAGGATTGTCGTTAGAGGTCTTCGCGGGACAATTCTTGGTTAAATTAAGGCTTCAAGAGCTAAGGATAGGAATGTTTCGCCATGATAGAGTATAAGCTTCACTAAACACTTTCAACAGTATTTTCCATCTCCATCTAGATCTGGGTCGCTGATACACAAGTCAGCCATTCCCGCCTCCATGGAAGTTGCAGGTGTTGTGCTTGGCGCCCTGCCGATTATCTACGGCGCAGTGCAGGGCTATAAAGATACCATTCTGGTCGGGAAGCGGTTTTTCGGGAAACGGAAATACGTCGAGAAGCTCACCACATCGCTCTTCTTCCATAAAGGAACACTTACGGAGGTTATTAGGCATTTACTTATAAACAGCGGCTGCGATTGTGTCTCGGACTTTGACGAAGACCCTTTGGAGTACCTTGACGACGAAGATGTCAAGAAGCGTCTTCATGAGTATCTTGGATCGGAGGCAGAAGCGACACTCGTTCTCAAGCTTAAGGACTCAATCAAATCGATTCAGAAGATAGCCAAAAGCATATCAGGCCTTGTGCCTGGTCTGGAGGTATGCGCGACGTCTTTCCTGGAGGCTGAAACAGGTATATACATAACGTTGCTGACCAGTTGACGGTTCTAGGAGCCTACGGATGACTTAGCCGAAATTATTTTAACGAACCGAAGCCAGAAAGCCAAGCAAATAGCTTTCGTTCCAAGGGTGAAACTTACCTTTGGAGCGAGCGATATCAAAAGTGCGACCCAGGAGCTAGAGAGTTCAATGAACGGGTTATGTCACTTTATTAAACTCGTTTGCGAGAATCGACGTGCCGTCGCAGAGAAGCCTTCTCGAAATGCCAATAAGTTGGCGCAAGGAATCCGCCGAGTCCAGAGAGTTGCGAATAATTTGCACGTAGCAATCGGACGGAGCTGGAAGGCTGGATGTACAGCTAAGCACGGCGCGAAATTATTCCTCGACGATCGACTGACCGCGGCCCCGAATACTGCAATGCAGTCGAAACGAAGTGGCAAAGATCCCCAAATGGCTTTTGGTTTGATATTCGAGGCTAAGCACCAACAACGAGCACTGTGGCACGAGGCTACGGTAAAAGTGTTGGAAGATTCTGACGACCATCTGGATCCAGCAAACTCCTCTGGTTCCTGCCGTGTCACCGTTATAATTCCTAAAGCCAATTCTATCCAGAATCCCATAACAATTATTGACGATATGTGCGGAATAGTGGAAGGTGCCACCTCTACCAAGCAGCCTGTTTCGTTTGTTCTCTCGGTAAACCAACAGATCGGGTCTATGGCTTCTGACAAAGATATCTTGCCTCTATATTTTCACGGAGATGAGACACCCTTGAGTGCCGTCTTATCCTCCGATCCGAAATCTCCCCACCGCGACTGTCTGATACCCCTGGATTTGCGAATGCTTCTTGCGCTTCGAGTGGCATCGAACTTGCTCCAACTGTTCCAGACAAAATGGTTGCAGACAGTTTGGTCCAAAGATGAAATTTATTTCCCGAAAACAACCGCTAAGGAGGCTCCGGACTTTAGCCGCCCCTTCGTTTCCATCCCTTTCGAAGAACATGGTAGTCAGACCATAGTGCCACATGATAGCGTGGAGTTACGTACTGCAATAATGGAACTTGGTATCTTACTTCTAGAAATATGGCACGGAAAGACTTTCGAAACACAATACAACTTTCAGGATACCTCAGTCCTTTGCCATCAGCGCCGGGCTTTAGCGTTTGATTGGATGGAGGATATTAATTATCCGCCGCCGATACTCTACTATGATGCCATTTCATATTGCATAGCAGGCGTGAATCACGGAGAGGCAAGGCATTGGCAATCTGATGACCCGAGGTTGTGGAGAGCTCTCTGTCAGAATATTCTCGCGCCGCTTTCAAAAAACTGTGAGGGATGGGGTATTCGAAGTTTCTCTCTTAGCTAGGTAGATAAGTATGGTTTTGTTTTCATGCAGACCTAGCGGGTACTAGTAGAAATGCCAAGCAGTGGAAACATATCAAAGTACACGTAGCTATTTTTGGGATAGCCGTATCATTTTCTGGTTTCGTGGCCAGATCTGATAGCTAGAGCTCTAGCGCTAGCGTATTCCCTCCTACAGAGAAGTCTCGAACACATTCTTGCGATAAATTCCGAATTCCTTATCTGTGTTGGGAGGCCCAAAATCCAACATGCGAGAAAGTGTCTATGGGGATAGAGCTAGGTTTCCAAAGACTAAAGACGAGAGAGGAAGTTGTATGTATTCTAGAGCCAACCAGATGCGACACAGGAGACCGGGTTTATGCATGTGGGGGCACTTTCCCGTTTTATTTGAACATCTCGCATGCCGGCGCCCGAATCCATCTCAATATCCCTGTAGAAGATAAGTATAAAAGGCCTTGTTCTCGCCATCCTCATTTTCTTTCGTCCCCTCTAAAAGATGATTGAGAAAGATTCCCTTGCCTCTACCTAAAACGTAGTAACCTCGAGAGAAGAATAATACACCAGCTATAGAATTCTCATGGTGAACCCATAGATTATACATATCTTCTCAACTCGACATCCGTCTTCGGATTTAGCGAGTTTGTAAACCCTAAGTCAAGTAGTTTAGATCGCGACTGTTGCCACCGAAGATTAGCTATGCCGAACAATAACAATAACACCCTGGGCACCATGATATCGTTCAACACTTCTTGCCCAGTCGCCGTCGACGCTTCGTTTGGCCCAGTTGTCAAAGGTTGTCGTGACGACTTTGATTTTACGTTCGCATTCGAGCAGTACTTTTTCACGATTGTGCCGTCTATTTTGGGGTTGCTTTTCGGCGCGATTCGGATTCAAGTGCTAAAAGGGAGGAAAGATGTCATTCGCGGCGGCGGTTTGAAGGTCGCCAAGCTGGTAAGTGTTGTCGCGAGGTCGTGCCTTGCGTCGGTTCGGTATATATATCTATACCGGATTGGAA
Source organism: Orbilia quercus (assembly GCA_036971405.1). Taxonomy (NCBI): domain Eukaryota; kingdom Fungi; phylum Ascomycota; class Orbiliomycetes; order Orbiliales; family Orbiliaceae; genus Orbilia; species Orbilia quercus. Next base: position 1,124,401 of record JAJTUE010000012.1, read on the forward strand.
TTGCAATATTGTTGCACAGTGCTAACAAGATATTTTACTTCACAGTGTGCTATTGGAATATTAGCAGTTCTTCAACTCTCTCTACTGATTCTCTGGTCTACTACCGACGTACACTCAGGCATTCGAAAACAGGCGATTGCAGGTTCAACCTTGTCTTTCGTGGCAGCTACCCTCTTCTGCAGACTCTCGTATACAGAGCATCACAAATCGCTCCGGTTAGTATAGATGGAAATGTTTCAATTCAAAATGGGTTTTTTTATTCTAACTTTCGTTTAATTTGTACGTATGCAGACCATCATGGCTACTAAGCGCCTACTTCTTTCTCACCCTGCTTCTGGACGCAGCTACTTTGCGTACACTTTATCTCTCACCGGCAACATTTCCAGTTTCTATTCGAGTAGTCTCATCGATCATAATTGGCACAAAATGTGTCGTGGTGTTTTTAGAAACTATCGAAAAAAGTGAATTTCAAAGCATCCGAGCTGGCGACGAAACGGAACAATGCCCGGAAGCCTACACGGGTCCGTTTGGACAGTTGTTATACCTGTGGCTGAATAAGCTCATCACGAAAGGATTTAAAGGTGTTCTAAAAATCGAAGATCTATTCTCCATCGATGATGAAATGAAGGCAGAAGAAATGGACCGGAGATTCTGGGTGGAATGGCGGAAAAGTAATAGCTTTAAACTCTTATCATTGAATTTTGACTGACAGTATAAATTTAACTAACCACTACTCTGCAATAGCAACAGATGCGAAAAAATATAAACTAGGGCTGGTTCTTCTAAAAATCATGAGATTTCCCCTTCTCTTAGCAGTTATTCCTCGAATGATCTTGATTGTATTCATCTTCTGCCAACCTCTGCTCTTGGAAACATTTCTGGAATACTTGAAAGATCCAATAGAGGGGAAGAATGCAAATACTGGCAAAGCTATGATTGGTGCCTATGCCCTTGTTTATGTTGGCATGGCTGTAAGCATAGAACATCTCACCATTTGATTTCTTGAGGCTAACATATTTTGTCTTGCAGATTACATCAGCATTTTACTGGTATCGTAACATTCGGACCATAACCATGATGCGAGGACTTTTGACATCCGCCATCTACAACCAAACGACGCGTATCAGTATCACAACTCTGAACAACGCAGAGTCCGTCACTTTAATGAGTGGCGACGTTGAGAATCTTGTGAGAGGATTAAGACAAGTCCATGAACTCTGGGCGGCTATAATCCAGATCGGTATTGCAACTTGGTTATTAGCCCAACAACTGGGTGCCGCTTGCGTGGGCCCAGTCATTGTTTGCTTCGGTAAGCAATTGAAACTATCCGCAGGAACGCTTTATTACCGTGAGGCTTGTACTAAGACTTGGTCTAGTTTCTGTGATAATCATGGGAATGGCCTCAAAGTTTGCAAAAAAATATCAACTTAGCTGGATGGTGGAACTCCAGAAACGAACTGGTACGTAGACGAGAAAAGGCCATTCCTCGCTCTCATCTGTTAACATGGCTTCTAGGGATTACTTCTTCCGCTTTGGGCTCCCTCAAGGGGATCAAAATGCTCGGTTTAACTAGAAGACTGACAAGTCTGATCCACCAACTCCGGGTAAATGAGGTTACAGTTTCTAAGAAATTTCGCCTTCTTGCGGTGTTCAGTGCTACTTTGGGTAAGGTCGATAAGCTGATGATTTCCTAGATTAATTATTAAAACTCTACTAACTAATATCTACACGGTGTTCTAGCAATGGTTCCTACTATTCTCTCTCCCGTTGTTACTTTCGCTATCTATCTTGCGGTAGCCATTCGCAACCACACAACTCTTGACGCAACACGAATGTTCACATCTCTTTCTCTCTTGATCTTGATTACACAGCCCCTCTTTGGGATTTTCAAAGATATATTTGATTTCCAGTCGTCTCTCGGGTGTCTTGAGCGAATCGAAAACTTCTTGAAGAAGGAGGTAAAGGGTGATCACAGACTATTAGCCGAGGAACCTAAAGCTGGAGGGAATCATGAATCGCCAGACGGAGTTGAGCTCGAGGATCTAAACCTAACACGAAGTATCCTTTCTAACGAACACTCAACGATTTTGGCCATTCAAGATGGCTCCTTCGGGTGGAAGCAAGGCGAAGACGCCATCCTCCACGATATAAACTTTACGGTTGAGGCTGGTGCCTTAGTTATGCTTTGCGGCCCTGTTGCTTCGGGAAAATCTACTCTCTTGAAATCTCTTCTAGGAGAAACATTATGTTCAAAAGGATTTGTTCGATTGTCAACCAGTTCGATTGCGTATTGTGACCAAACACCGTGGTCGATGGTAAGTCGCCCGTTCGTTTTTTCCTTTCATAGCAGAAATTAAACACCATCTGACGCCGAAGTCTGCAGGGCATCTCGATAAAACAAAATATCGCCGGATTCTCGGAATTCAATCAGACGTTGTATCAGGAAGTTCTATATGCGTGCGATTTAAAACAAGATCTTGAATGTCTGGAGAACGGAGACGATACCCTCGTCGGAAGTAGGGGAATAACACTCAGCGGCGGGCAAAAACAACGATTAGTAAGAAATGCCCGAAGAAAGACGTTAAATACATTCTTACTAACGTGACTGATTTAAATACGCTAGGCACTCGCCCGAGCCCTTTACGCCCAAAAGAGTCTCATGATTCTCGACGATGTGTTTAGTGGACTCGACTCCCACACTCAGTCCCGAGTTTTTGATCGCGTGTTTGGAGACCGTGGTCTAGTGAAAAAAAATAAAATCTACAGTGGTATTGGCGACTCACAGCGTGAACCTCCTCCATTACGCAAATAAAGTACTGGTACTTGGAAAAGAAGGTGATATTGTTGAACAAGGGCGATTTGATGACCTGATTCAAAATAAGTCCGGATATCTAAATTTTGTCGTCAAAGAGTTGCAGGAGAGAACGAAAGTAAGGCATTCTGAGGAAACTTTAGATGGTGCATCTTCACCCAAATCGCCACTAACGAAAGCCACTCGACGGGAAAATGGCGGGACAACAGACGACAAAGCACGCCAATCTGGAGATTGGTCGCTCTACAGTTACCTGTTTGCAAAGATGGGAACGAAACTGACTGTCGCTTTTGTGGTTCTCGAAATTTTGGCGGCCTTCTTTACGGTATTCCCAAGTATGTCCTCGCTGTATGTCATATATTCTAGAAGAGATAGACTAATTTTAACCCATTACGATAGCTTTGTGGTTGAAATGGTGGTCTGATGTGAATGAGAAATCACCAAACCATCAAGCCGGCCTCTATATTGGTGTTTACATGTTTCTACAAGTTGCAACTCTCTTTTTCTCAGCCTTGTTGACATGGTATGGCTCCGTTACCTTCACATATCTCGTTATTTGATCCTGACAATTTTCAAGGTGCTGCTTCGATATGATGGCAAGAAAATCCGGAATCGAGTTACATACTGTCATCTTGAAAGCTGTGATGGCAGCCCCAATGTCCTTGATTAGCAAGACAGAGGTCGGCTCATTGGTGAATAGATTCACCCAGGATCTCAGCCTGATTGACCGGCAGATGGCATTAGCTTTAATGTGTAGTGTTTCAAGTAAGTGTTGATTAAATATAATGAAAAGAGAGCATTTAAACCTTAACTGATATTATAAAATCAACAGATCTGTTTGTAGCGATAGCACAGGCGGCTCTGATATCCTCTGCGTCCGCATATATCGCCATCAGCTTTCCCGCTCTGATATTGACATTTTACCTCGTTCAAAAATATTACCTTAGGACTTCGCGACAACTCAGACTTTTGGATTTGGAAACAAAAGTACCACTATAGTAGGTGAAACGCTCGTAGTGAATCTGAATATATCACTAAGCGGGTCTAGCACGCTATTCCTTGAATCATTGGAAGGTCTTTCCACAATACGTGCGTTCTCTTGGCAAAGAGATTGTATTCAGAAAAATCACCAGTTGGTGGATATAGCCCAAAGACCGGTTTACCTCCTCGCTATTATCCAAAAGTGGCTTACTCTGGTCTTGGATCTTATGGCAGCGGTACTAGCTGTCATTGTGGTTTCTATCGCTGTTGTCACCCGTGAAACCGTGTCAGTAGGGTTCACGGGTGTAGCTTTGACGCAGATTATGAGTTTTACCGAATATCTCAAGATGTTTATGCTGTTTTGGACTCAGCTCGAGACAACTTTGGGAGCCATTTCTAGGATCAGAACATTTGGCGAGGAAACACCAAATGAGTACGCTAAGGATACGGATATTGAAATGCCCGCAGGGTGGCCGATGGATGGTAAAGTCGAGATTAGAAACTTGACTGCGGGTTACGACGAGAGGGTGGTATTGAAAGGTGTTAATCTTGTGATTGAAGGCGGTGAGAAGATTGGTATCTGTGGCAGGACCGGAAGGTAGGCTCCCTGTTTCCTCGTGTCCCCAAAGATAATGACTGATTACAAATAGCGGCAAGAGTTCCCTCATCACAGCATTGTTACGAATGATGGAAATCAGTTCCGGTAGTATCGCAGTCGACGGAGTTGACGTATGTGATATTCCTCGCGAGAGCTTCCGTTCAGAAATCAACGTCATATCGCAAGAACCGTTCTTCTTCGCAGGCACACTCAGACACAACTTAGACCCCTACGATGCAGCCATCGATACTGAAATGGTTGAATTACTTCGCAAATGTCAGCTTGGGATTTTGGTCGATGTATCAGAAGGTAAAGGTTTGAGCGATGAATTCAACCCAGACAACTTGAGCCAGGGTCAGAAACAGCTTTTCTGTCTAGCTAGGGCGTTGCTGAGAAAGGGTAAGATCGTAGTGTTAGACGAAGCGACTAGTAGTGTGGATAAAGAGACGGACGACGTGATGCAGAGAATTATTCGAGAGGAAATGAGAGACAGAACTATTATTGCGGTAGTGCATAGGCTGCAGACTATCATGGATTACGATCAAGTCGCGGTTATGGAAAATGGCGAGCTTGTGGAGGTCGGACCACCCCAAGCACTTTTGGAGAGAGATTCGAAGTTTAAAAGTCTAGTGGAGGCGATGTAGGAAATAGCGGAACGATTAGGTCTTGATTAAGACTTCGGTCATAGGAAAGAGTTAATTTCCATCAAATCATGCATTTGTGAATTAATTGCCTGCATACATCCTCGAGCTTTGTTAGCTACGCATCCACTTATTCCAGATTCTGCTACCGATTTATATCTATGTAAGCAAAAGTACCTGCGCCTGATATTATTTTGTTAATATGACCACTTAGATAAACTTCAAGCTCGGACCAAGCTCAGGCCGCGGCCGAATGGAAGCCAGCATTCAGAACTCAAATCCCTCTAACAGCAACATGGGGACGTCAAAATGACTACTCGGTTAAGTTCCCCCATCAAGCCGTGTTCTAAGCTATCTGCGAGGTAGTCTAAAGCCCTCCGGCACCGTAACGGCAAGGAAGAGGCGTTTTAAGGTATTTTCCGACAATTGTTTTCCGTCTTCGATTTCGCATCTATGAGGCGACTACTAGCTTACCATGGGTCAAAAAGAGAGTTTTTCGGACGCTCTTGTTCCGACGAACGTAAATTATACTAGGGTCTGCTGCACAATCTCAGTGTTTTATTTTAGGCGCGGCGGAATTCAAGGTTGTATGGGGCCGAGATTTGCCCCAGAAGATACTTTTTGAAGCTTGGCGATGCAATATTGGCTGAACAATCGAGCACTCTGTTGAGTACGATACGGGAAAATTATGGGAGAGAAAAACTTCGAACTGTCTGTATTTTGCACAAGATTGACAAAAAATATAAAAGGACAATGGCACCGATGGGCCATGCTTGGGACTCTTGTTTAAAGCTGAACGGTTTGCAATATTCTAGGACTAAAGATATAGTTAGTTACATAAATAGGAATTGAGGATATTATATTGGATCAAAGCTAAAGAATATATCGAAATGCGTACTTTGACATTCCTTTTGTATGCGGCTGCCATTGGTAGTGCGCTGTCGCAGCTTACTAGCAACCTGACTTTGGTTACGGAAGACGTTGGTGAAAATCCAATGAACGCACCTTTCTACATTTATGTCCCAACCACTCTCAAGCAGAATCCCGCTGTAATTGTCGGTGCTCACTGGTGTACTGGTAAGTTGTATTTGATATTATCAGCGTCTTGTGTAATATATATTTTGGAGGCTCGTTTTAACTTTTCTCGGTGCTAGGAACTGGTCCTGACTTCTTTGCTGGAACACAGTATGCTCGATACGCCGATGAGTTTGGATACATCGTAATTTATCCATCAGCTCCTCGCGATACAAAATGCTGGGATGTAAGTCAGCCTCGAAAAGATTTCTTCCGATATATTTGATTGTACTGACAGGTTGCAGGTAGCAAGTAACGCGACGCTTACCCATAACGGTGGCAGCGACTCTTTAGCTATCGTCAACATGGTAAAATGGACCGTGAAGAAGTACAAAGGAGACTGGAATCGTGTATTTATCACCGGATTATCCTCTGGTGGTATGTTGACGCAAGTTATGATGGGGGCGTATCCAGATATATTTAAGGCGGGGAGCGCCTGGGCCGATGTTCCTTACGGTAAGATCAATATTGCTCACCTATTGCGGACGAATACATGGATAACTGAGAGCGTCATTCTTAGGATGCTTCCGCGGTCCGAACGAGTGGAACAATCAGTGCTCAGAAGGTCTCTTGATCAAAACTCCTGAACAATGGTAATTCTCCTATCACTATTGGACGATTGATATACTGCGAGACGTTTCTTTCTAACATTATAACGCTGTCATTCGCTAGGGGTAATGACGTCCGTAACGCGTACCCGGGATACGACGGCCCTCGTCCCAAGCTCCACGTTTGGCACGGAACTCTGGATACCGGTCTTGCTTACCAGAATTTAATCGAATCGAACAAGATGTGGTCGAACGTTTTTGGTATCTCGTGGACGAAGAATAACACCGACACTCCGATTTCAAACTACACGCAAATGATCTTTGGAGATGGCTCGAAATATGTTGCGTACTCGTGTTTCGGTGTCGAACACAACGTCCCAATCCGAGAATTAGACGCGCTCGAGTGGTTCGGAATTTACAAACCAGCTCCAGTGTAGGTGGCCTGCACCTAAATGCCAACCTATATCTTGATATTGAAGCTAACTGAAGACGACATGAAAGTTCTACGACGGCCGTTTCCACTAAAACTACCTCATTCAAGACAAGTACCACAAAGAAGACGACAACTACTAAAACCACCAGAACTACAACCACGAAAAAGACCACAACTAAAAAGGCCACGACGACAAAAAAGACGACTACCACGAAAAAGACTACTGCAACGCCTAAAACAGCTTCGAAGACGATTAAGACTATAACCATCATCAAGACTGCCTTTTAGTTATAAGGATGATGTTTATTACTCCTTCCGCCAGGTTTGGCACGCATGTATATTTAGTGTTATCCGTAATAATAGTCGACATGTATGTATAGGCAGCGTTTATCTGAATGACATCTAGGTGTAGCTATATGGAGTACAACACCCGTAAGGTCGCACAGCGAAACTAGTACGGAGTGTGATTATATGGACATAAAAGCTGCCAATGGAGATTTATATATACAAACCTTTCATTGCCTTGTATGCAGCAAGGATTGAGCAGGGGTATTATCTCGTGAACCAAATGCTCTCGTACTAGAATCAATTCCGGATGAGAAGAACTGGTCTTGTGTTGTAGTTGTTGCATTGTGACGCCCCGCCATTTTGAGTGTTGATAGCTGAGCTAGCTGTGTGAGAGCTGCCAGCTCTGGCTCATACCACACGCGTTCGATAAGCCGACGGCTGTCCTACTGCGCTTCTGGCCCAGCTTCAATCTCCAACTCCAAACATCATCATCATAGACCGGAACATAGTAGATAGCTATAGACGGACCCTATTACTAAAAATCAACAGAACGCCCACCTACCAAGGTAAATACCTGAGGAGCACTGCCATGATGTCCTCCATATGCTAACGGTGGTAACGTAACTAGAAATCAGCATCCTCAAACAACGCCAGCAGCAGGCCTGTTAGCTGCCTTCACTCCCACGATGGCCTCCCCACAAGTCACATCTGCCTTATCAGAGGTTGTGGCCTCATCTGCCTCACAATCTGACAAAATCGCCCCTCTCCAAACCCTTCTCTCCAAAATCCTGTCCGCGTCCAGTCCCACTGAGCTCACACCTAACCTAAAGGGCTTCATCGACACAGTCCTGGGCGATGGCATCACGCTTATCACCTCTCGTCCGGTAATGACTGATCTCGTCAGCTCGCTCTCGAAGCTCCCGAACGAAAATGAATCCAAAAAAGATATCTTGACATATCTAATAGAGGCTTTACGGCCTCGCGTCGTATCATACGAGGAGCCGGACACATTATGCCGTGAACAGCTGTCCGATATCTACGAAGCCGAGAACGAAAACATGCAGGCAGCGAACGTGTTGATGGGAATTCAGCTGGAATCGTCGCAGCGTCTCATCCCCGACGAATACCGTCTTAAAATCTACATTCGAGTCATGCGAAATCTCTTGGAAGAAGGAGAATCTGTTACTGCGGAGAGATACCTCAACCGTGCGGTATCACTGATCCACAAATCCACGGATGAAATTCAGAATCTACACTTCCTGATGTGCCAGGCGAGAATATACGACAATAAACGAGACTTTTTGAACGCTTGCCAAAAGTACTTGCAACTCAGCTTTTCGCAGGTTGTCGAAGAGACTGAGAGGTTGGGCTGTCTCAATGCTGCAATCATTTGTGCTGTCCTGGCACCTGCAGGACCAGCGCGAAGCAGATCGCTAGGAACCTTGTACAAAGATGACAGAGCCCCACAAGTAGAGCACTATGCGATCTTGGAGAAAATGTATTTTGACCGGTTGTTGAGCTCGGAAGACGTAAACACATTCGAGAAGAGCCTAGCGCCACACCAGACCGCAAAAAATGCAGATGGGACAACAGTGTTGACCAGAGCTATCGTGCAGCATAATCTTTTAGCCGCATCGAGACTATACAACAACATTGGTGTAGAAGAATTAGGAGTCTTGCTGCAGCTACCAGCAGAACAGGCGGAAAGATATGCAGCAAGAATGATTGAACAGAAGCGTCTGGCAGGTCAGATTGATCAGATAGATAAGCTCATTTACTTTGATGGGCCTGCAGGAGTAGGAGCACATACCGATGGAGTTATCATTGGAAGACAAACTAGAAAATGGGACGCAAACATCTTAGCGTTGGCTGAGGAAGTTGAGAGAGTTACAAGTTTATTACAGAGCGAGCATCCAGTAAGTGGCCTGCACAATTATTCTGACACCGAGAACACAAAAGAGGCTAACAGCTGTCCTCAGGATTTTGTGGCAGCCAACATGGTTCATTGAAGCCATATTTACAACGATAGATTCCATAATTCAATGACATATGCTTGTTTTTGATACCTAGCTATCATAGGATCCTAGAGAGCGGATGCCGCACAGCTGTTGGCAGTTTCCGCCTGGCACTGGATAATACTGTACTTAACAAGAGGCAGAATCTTACCACTATATACTATGCTATCAGCAACGTCAATACAATACTTAAGTTTTGTAAAGCTCAATAAAGGTATTCAATAGACCTGCAAAATTGCAAGGGAGTTCGCGTTCGGGATTCTGCGTTAATTTCCATTTTTCATGATCTATCATAAAATACTCGCCTCAACAGCACAGCCACAGAGGGAGAAATTGTGGCTGGTGAAATTTCACCCCGCCAAAGCGTCGAGTGTCCAAACCACGCCATTATCAACGTCATCCTGCCCGTACTCCCCTCATTACAACCTCGCTCCGCAATTTAGGCATATAACCTCGATTCTAGATCGCATCAATACCCTTTGCCTAATCGCACACTAAGCACGGATATCTTACCTAGAATCTCTCAGGGGAACTTTCGGCCCGGCGCGAACCCGTCGCAATGTCGACCACTGACCCCTTCGTTCTCGTCTGGAACTCCGTCAGCTACCACACGACGAACCTCCTCGACCAGGCCGATAAACATTTCGATTCTGTTGCCTCGCAACTTCGTGACAAAGTAAAGGACACCTCTTGGATCCCACACCTTATCAGAAAAGCTCCACCACCTCCATCACCCCCGGCCCCGATCGTCACGACGCATGGAGGGAAAGGAGTTGATGCGGTATGGGAATGGATTAAAGATCATAAATGGTTCGTGGCGGGACTTGCCATCGCGGCAGTGGGCGGGAGCGTATATGTCATTAAGAGGAAAAGACAAAGGGGACGGAGGAGAAAGGCGTTAAAAGCAGCAAACGGAGCAAGGAAAGAGGTTGTCGGTAAGTTTATCACTTGCTTTCCCTGTCTTTAACCAATCTTGTTATGATAGATGATCGTTTCGATACTGATCGCTCCGTTTTGGACAGCCATACACGGTCAACCGCACGATCCGCTTGTTAAATCCACCGCTCACGATCTGGAGAGAAAGGGGTTTATTGTCTATATTGCCGTCTCTTCGCCCGAAGATGAACAAGCGGTATTGAGCGAAGGGAAATCAGATATCAAGCCCTTGCAAATTGATATCCTTGACGTGCGCTAATCCTCAAAACCACTTGGCTACTCGGTACTCTGCTAACAGAATTTCCGTAGACCCTATCCGCTCGTTCTTCCATTACTCGGTTCTCATCCTATCTCCGCTCCCCTGTTGTTCCATTCCACGGAGTACCATCTCACCACTTACGATTCACCGCTATAATCCTAATCCCGGACTCGAATTTCCCGTCCGGGCCGATCGAAACAATACCATTGGACCATTGGTCAGATACATTCAACACAAAACTTATCCAAACACTGGCGATAGCTCAGTTATTCTTACCGATTGTTACCGAATTCAAAAGCAGAGTGCTCTTTATAACACCGAGTATTCCTTATTCGCTAAGTCTACCTTTCCACGCGCCCGAAGTTGCGGCTATCGGGGCATTGGAAGGCGTAATTGGGTGTCTCAGACGGGAGGTTAGCGGTGCGGGCGTCCACGTTGTGTGGATCAAGACGGGTACGTTGGACCTAGGGCACGGTAACAGAGGGGGTGCGAACGCTACAAGAGCAGACGTACTGGGTTGGACACCGGCGGTGAGAAGCGTGTATGCGCGAGGATATGTGAATGCAAAGGCTGTGAGCGAAGTCAGAGGGACAAGCCTGAGAGAGGTAAACTCGGCTGTTGTAGCTGGTTTACTAGATCTGAGAGTCAGGAAGGTTGTGAGAGTGGGTGGGGGTAGTGTTGCCTACGATGTCATAGGGAAATGGATACCAGAAGGGATTATAGGATGGATGTTGGGGCTAAAAGGCAGAATGAGAGTTACAGAGGATATTCGAGGTCTGACACCGCCAGGAAGCCGTGGGAGCAGCGTCGGACGGGATTTAGAGGGGAGTGTAGAATGGGAGAGAGTTGACAAGTCAGTCTAGACCTATTAACAGCAATTGGAATCTACCTGGCAGACGAGGATATTGCACTGGTTTTACAATATTCTAGAAACCATTGGGTATTGGTTACGGTATTGGGCATTCGGTGCACTCTCCACTGATGTAATAATTTTAATTTTCTCTGCTCCGGTGTTTATTTGGTGGGACCTCTCCGCATATTTTGTATAATGATACTCCCCAACTCAAGTTAATTTACTAGAATAATTAAATGCAAAGAGGCACAAAGTAGTCTAATCAAGATTTTCTTGATCAAGAACACCAAACATGCCACTAGACTACAACCCCGGTATTTAACAGAAGATAAGCTAGTGCATGAGTTTGAGGTGTCCACACGAGACTAAAAACTGCTGCGGCTGTGCCACAGAGTGTGTTGCGGCGAGATATAATTCTGACATGACCCTCATATCTAAATACGCGCCGCCCCGCATTTACAATTTAGAAGCCAATATTTCTCGATATACTATTAGATGACTTCACATGAAGGATGATTCCACGCAAGAATTTAACCGATTGTTTCGATCTTGCTCGCCAAAGATTCACTCAAGAAATTGCGGAGCCTCTGATCGCTAAAGATCCGGCGCGCAGTCTAGCAGTTGAAGAGTTTCTTACAGGAATCAACATTAGCGAACTTGAGAGATCCTGCAAAGACTTGAGTGACAAGGCGGAAGCGAAAGCTAATAACAATGCATCCAAACTCTTGACTACTTTAAACGATCTGAAAGGGGTGGCTGACGTGTTTTTGCAATTTGCACCAGAGAGTGTCTCCATGGTCTGGTTTGGTATAAGCTCTCTGATCACTGTAAGTTTCTGCTTTGCACTCTCTATATAAAAATTGTTTGGGGTAATACCAGAGTGAACTTATAAATCACTGAAATATGCGTTTATTTAAACAGATTGGTAGCGCGAGAGTTCAGACGAGGCTTCTGATATGTGGCACCTGTGATAGTATCGCTACTATTATCAGAGATTGTCTCCGCTGGGAAGCGCGTATGGCTCAAGAAAGTGAAGCCACTCCGAAGCTTGATATCTGGGATGGAGATATGCCAGAGCTGATATTTGACATTCTGAGCTTTCTTTGGACTGCTCGACCCCATATTGGCGAAAGCAGAGTCAAAAGTAATTCTTTATATAGGGCTGCTACAACATATTTAAACATAATATTAACATTGAGATTATTAGGAATCGGAAGCTCCCTGAAAGACCTTTTCACAAAAGAGTTGCAAACCAAGGTCGATGCCATTCTCGAGAAGTACGGAGAAATTGTTAAACTCGCGCAAGCCCACTTCGAAGAATCCGTCCTCCATGAAAATTTCCGTAAGCTTTTTATAATCACGGACGCTTATAATTTTGTTTGGTTTTTAATTTGACTTGTGGGTTCCTAGAAACGGGCTTGAAGATGGATCAAATAGCCAAAAATCTGAAACGTAAGCAATCATCCTTCATGGATTCATCAATAGCGGCCTGCGAGTTATAAGGAAACTGCCCTGCAAGTAGGGTGCTGACCGATTTCGATAATAGAATTTGGTTCAACCTGCTCTGAGATTCTAGAGGCTGTTCAACGACAGACCTTGCTGTACGAACTCGACAATCAAAAACGCAAACTTAGCGACGCCGGCTCTCATAAGATTCATTTTAACGCTCTAAATGATCGTATGGATAAAATCCTTAGAGACCGGAAAGGCCGTCTACCTGCTGGCTGGTTATTCAAAGAAGAAGCATATGTGGATTGGAAAAATAAATCCGAAACAAAACTGATTTGCTTGAGAGCGCCACGGGGCCACGGCAAGTCGGTTGCGATGATGAGTGCTCGTCGAGAGATTAGAGCAGCCGATGTACCAAAAGATGAATTGCCGCCTATTGTTTGTCATTTTTTCTTCAAAAAGGGAGATAATGAAATACAAGGTGCGCGGATGGGTCTCGAGTCAATACTCTACCAACTTCTGGATAGCGACTTTCTTCGCAACAATATATCGGCTCTTGTTTCTACTATCGAAACCCTGAATCCTAGTTTTGGAGAGTCAAAGACGACGGCAAGCAACGACACTGACTTCTTAGCCACATTGGCTTCAATATGTGAAGCTATCAGGAAAGTGGCGGAAGCGATTCCAAACAGAGTTTATCTCATGATTGACGCGTTGGATGAATGCCAGGATCGTCAGGACCAAAACTTGACAAAGCACTTGAAAGATATTATCAAAAGCAAAGGCGACGGCATCAGAATCATCATCTCAGCAAGAGATAGCATTGATATGGTTGGTGAACTTGCGGACTCCGAATCTACACCCGAGATCCTACCCAACGAGATTAAAATTATCGAAATTACAGCAGAAAAGAACTCCGCTGACCTCCAAGAATATCTCAACCTCGACGTAGGCGTCCTTTTAAAGAGGAGAATCGACCCTTCTCAATTCAAGGACATTTTCGGTTTAGAACTGACCAGAATAGTGTCTATTATTCACCAAAAAGCCAAGGGTGATTTCACACTCGCTAGAATGGTTATTTCAAATTTGCAGAAACCGTCAAAGGAGTCACTAGAAACGAAGGTTCAAAAATTACCGGCAGCAATCGGAGAGATATATATGTCGAGCATTGAATCATTAAGTCCTGACGAGCAAGAGCTCGTTGTGATAGCCCTGAAGTGGGTTGTTTGGGCTGTCTCGGGAATCACCGTGATTGAAATTTCCGACCACTACAGAGATCTTTACCTCGATGACGGTAGAGCATCCACTCAAGAAGACGCAGTCGGTTCACGAGCTTTATATGTCTCTGAGATAGCAAAATTGGTTGAAAGAAGCCCATATGAAGACCCGGATATAAAGGACACGATCTATCATATCGAAAACTCTGGTCGCGACTTTTTCAGATTTGATAGGAACACTGGACTGGTCAGCGTAGATGTTTCGATCAGAGAGTGGGTGCAAGAAGACATCAAAACGCTGAAAGGTCAATCCGCTAGCCGAGAGGCCCGCGGATTCAATAAATATCGGGATGACGACGGGAATACGGTGTTCAAATTCACATTAACTCGTACGATATCTCTCATATAAGCGCCCTAGGATCTGGCGGAGGAGGGTAGGCTAATTTTGATTTCGTCAATGCAGCCTCCTTTGTTCGGTATGGTGATAGTTTGTCGGAATTATTTAACAAACGACATGCCCACATGTCAATTGCTTTGAGAACTTGTAAGTTCCCTAATTCCTGTTTGAATAGTATGGATTTTCCTTCTTGAAACTTCCACCTCTGCATATATTTCGATCTGCGGGGTATGCTCAAAAGTTTTGCGGTAACATATGTGTATTCAAGTGTAAAAGGAAAAACGAACTAATGAGTTACCTGGGGTTTTAGTAAAGGCCCTGAATAATCCATCATTTCAAAAGAGATACATGCCATGGCATATGAATTGGGACATTCTAGCGAAGTCGGACTCGTGGTTTGTCGATTATCATCAAAGGGCGCTCAATAATTGGGATACAATCCAACATATAGGAAATTGGAGATATCCCGAAGTGGGTGGTGGCTTGCCCACTAAGCTATCTGCACAAACTAGGAGAGGTCCGCGATACG
The DNA here is from genome assembly GCA_036971405.1 of Orbilia quercus. Lineage (NCBI taxonomy): Eukaryota > Fungi > Ascomycota > Orbiliomycetes > Orbiliales > Orbiliaceae > Orbilia > Orbilia quercus. Next base: position 1,139,431 of record JAJTUE010000012.1, read on the forward strand.
AAATAAATCACTGGCACGAGCATGTTCGGATTTTACAGATGTGGTGGAACGACGGGAGCTTATACGACAGCTGGTGGTCAGATCTTTTGATAGAGCTTTCCGTTCTTCTGAGGCCGGAAAATTGGTACCGTTGGCTTTATCAGCGAAAGACCCCAGCGAGTAAAGGCTACAGTGAATCTGGGCTTATAAAGGTGGAAGAAAGGGTAATGTTCGAGGAACCGATTCACATTGCATGCGAGCTTGGCTTGCATCTTATTGTGGACCTTTTGGTCCAAGGAAGTACCATTAGATCCCAAGCAGATGAACTACATCCGCGGCGCCCTGAAGATATACAAGCATTTAAAACAGCTAGGATCTCTGTGCTTAGCAGGAAGATATCTTCGGATCGCAGCAGAAAAGAATTGATCCCAAGATACAAGGGATACTTGGGGAAAATGGATTTTGATGAAGTGGTAGATTTTGCTGCTTTCCAGGTCATTGATTCGGATATGGGCTGGAGTACTTGCGACGACACAATCTCTAATTGTGGCAGGTTAATTACAGCCTTAGATGACTATTTGAGACTGGCTTGGGTGGCCTACCAAAAACTCAATATCCCGGATGTATACCCCTCGGTCGTTCTGGTAAACCTTTACAAACTCGCGTTTGGGTGGATTAAAGACCCAGATTATCTATCCGATGATGCGTGGCTTCCAAAGGTGGAAGATAAGGTTCAGAATTTCCTTGTCAAATACGACCATGACAAAAGTCGAATAGCACAAATACTTCGTCAGCGAATCGGGGAAATAAAACCTCTACATTCTAACTCGGATTCGACGCCAGCATCAATATGCAACATCCCTAATATCGATCAAGAAGTTCCGCTTAGTATTGCCGCACTCTACCCGGCCACTATAAAATGCTTGTTCAAGCATGGTGCAGATGTGAATCCTCCGCTCGAGGGAGAGGATCGCTTAGAGGAAGACGGAAACAAGGGTGGGAAAGAGGAAGAAGAATATCGCTGGAGTTTCGAACCAGCAATGTCTCCTTTGATATCAGTTGTATACGGCGCGCTTATGGCGAAACCATCGCCTGACGACGAATCGCAGCGATACTTAGATTGCGCGAGAGATTTCATATCCAAGGGTGCTTTTCTGGATGTTCAATGGCAGAGGACAAATCTACTGCATTTAGCAGCCGCGATCCGAGATGTCAAATTCTTCAAGCTGCTTTGCGTGTCTGCGAATTGGGACGTTCATCAAGTGTGTTCTCGGGGGTGGACGCCATTGCACTGGTTATTCCAAAAAGAGCCGCCAACCGATGCTAGAAAAATTGCGGAAGCCTTGGATATATGCGACATTTTGATAAAAATGAAACGCGCAGACGGGTCCGATCTACTTGATGCCGAAGACAACCTGAGTCAAACGGCGCTGGCATTCGCTGTGTCCGTAGGCTTCATAGAAGGCGTTCAGAGATTGATTGAATTGGGTGCAAATATCCACGATTTGAACGAACAAGGGGAAAACTGCTTCCACCGATTGTGCGACCACAGTTCCAAACCTACTCAGCAGAGATTGGATAACGAGATCACTATAGCGAAAATACTATTCGATGCAGGTTTAGATAGTGCAAAACTAGACGACTTTGGTGCCAGTCCGGTCTGTCACGCATTTCAAAAGGGAAAAATTCACCTCGTGGAATTTTTCCTCGAAAGATACAAAGAAATTGGGAGAAATACCCAAGATCCGGCCAAACAACCGTTACTACAGCGCCTGGAAAACCACGATACTCTGTTGCATGAGCTCACTGTCGACAATATGCATATTTCTAGCTCGGCATTAGACCTCTTTAAGAAACTGATAAAGGCACTCCAGAGTACTGGTGTCGATATAGCGAAATATATTGTGGAAGAAAAAAACAACAACGGTTCCACCGTCCTCGCATATGCCACGAAATCCAATAACCTCGATCTCGTCAAGTTTATTACATCGATTAATCCATATTATAAGAATCGGAACGAAACAGGGCACAACTGCCTAGACATCACGTTTTACACGATTTGGGAAGTAGGTCTAGGTGTCCTGGGGACGGACCAGGAGAGGAACCAGGCAGTTATATCGAACGCACGAGAAATTATTTATCATCTCTTAGAGATCGACTCCCCGCCGTCCATGTCGTTCGTGGAGCATGAGGCATTCGAACCAGATGCGGAATTGAAAGCAGAAGATGCTCTCGATTTACAGAGGGTATTTGGGATATACCCTGCTCAGTATAGGGACGAGCACGGTTGGACTTTATACGATATGCTAGTAAATACAGGCAGAAAACATCTTCTGCAGCATCTACCCCAAGAGAGCAAGGCCTCAACTAAAGAGAAGTTTCGGATGCCGTCGCAAATACGTTTGCTACCTTTCCGTTTCGTGAGCCCGGGTGCGGCGCCGGTCGTACACGCGGAGTTGTTGGATATATCTAAGGATGGGCTAGAGTGCACTTTACCTGGTTAGTATTTTCTACGTCAAATCGTCGGAGAGAACTTTGAGATCTAATCATGCTACATTAATATAGATCCGCTCGTTCGGATCCCCAAGCTGGCAGCCGAACGGGTGAACCCGTACAGGACCACCAATAACACCAAATGGGTTGTAAAACGTGCTAAGGAGTTCCAACGGCCGATACGGCTAAAAGCCGACCATCCTGTGGCCCCACTGGAAAGGACATTTTATTTTGAGGTTCAGATACTTCAGTTCGACCGGTAAGAGGATCCCGTCCAGCATACCATATTTTTATTCAAAGTTAATGATAAAAATTTTTTAAATAGGGATGACTCAGATCGGTTACCATTTTGGAGTGTCGGTTATTCATCTATTATTTCGGATCCAGGTGGTGAGGGATCTGTGATTTACTACGAGGATGGTGTGGTAAGAAAGGATGGGGAGAATATACGTCGACCGACGTTCGTTGGAACGGTCCAAGTGGTTGGGAGTGGCATAAATCCGCTGAGCGGGGTGGTCTTTTTTACCATCAACGGTGTCATGTTGCCAGAGGTTTGGAAAGCGAAGCGGCGGCGATACTATCCTAGCTTCGAGTTCAGATGCCCGGGAATGTTCCGGTTTAACTTTGGTGGTGAGAGTTTTGCATTCGAGAAGGCGAATGATTCCAAGTGGAAGTGGGGCGAGTCCGATAAAAGCATTAATTAAAGACAAAAACATCAGGGAGTCTGGAATTATTTGTAAAACTCTAAGAACACCGAAAGAAGGTTTAAAGAACACCTGAAAGAATAGATCATAAACCTAAGACTGGTTACTGGAGATGCCATCTGAATAAGATCCCTCTTGCTTGAGCAAGAAGGAGACACGCTACCGTAACCAGACATAATCTCCGGCTCCCGAGTCTTATTTTTCTCAGCTTGCTTTGGTACGCCTTGTGGCTCCATTGGGCCTTTTAAAATTGCCTTTTGATAATAGGCATGTCGTCTCTGGGAATCTTGAAGTTGTCTTTTGTGTCCTTTCTGAAGACGTTGAGGTTTTCTTCGATCGTCCCAAGGCGACTTTCGACGAGACCCATCCGACCATTTAGGGCCATCATTTGACGATGGAGGCTGAATTCAAATAATAACTTGCCCGTCATCTGTAGATATAGATTAGGGTGAGACGTTAATGCTTGGGGGGAGGGGGGCGATGAACTTACCAAGACATCAGCGTTTCCGGCAAAAAGCTTGACCAACTTCCACTAAGCGAGTACCGCAGTAATCGCATGCGACGATTCAATAGACTCAGTATTCTTTAAATTGTCAGCATATTAAATTGGAGGAGGTACCAGAAAAGAAACATACGAAAAGTCGCGCATTATGACGGCAAGCAGCGGGGCGGTAGGTTGGAGCATTCGACGATGGAGAGGGGATCGTGCGAACGATATTAGGCCTGTTTCAGTAACATATTGCAAGATATAATCGAAAGATTACTATTTACTTATTTAACGGAGTGATGATATAGGGGTAGAGGTTTGATGACAGTTGGCTGAGATGTGAAGAAGAATGTTTGGAAGGATAGATCAAGGTGAATGAGAGGGAGAGAGAAAGAGAGAGAGGATGAGAGGCTGCACTTTATTTACATTTTTATTTGCTGGCCCAACTCAGAAACAAGATACATATTATTTTGTGTTGTGATGTGCAGAATGCAACGGTTGCGCACCTAGGTAGCTAGGTAGCTACAGAGCCGGGCTACAATGAAACGCATAATTATATATTAAATTTATGTTATAATACTTGATTTATAAGGACAAGACAGGGCACAGACAATTGAAACTAATTACTTGAGTGAGTATTCGGTTTGAGGATTAATATTACTGTTCTGCGAATCGAATATATAAACTAATTTAATTGCGATGCTGACTTGCTTAGACAGCTTGGGTCTGATAATATTCATGCACCAGACATGGTGACATATTAATATTTGGATCTCTCTCGCGGATGCTCCCGCTGCAGCCCTCGCTTTCCGCATCGTCCAGCGCCTTGACCTCCTCCTCCTTGCGATCTAGAATAATAGTAATCGACTACGTTTACGGTGCGAAAAGTATTTAAAAAGGCGGGCTCGTATTCGAATTAATCAAATATATTCGAGTGTCGAATAGCTGAATTGAGTGTGTGCGTTTCACGATTCTCGATTTGTATTGGCTCCGCCTCTCCTTCGCTTCGTTAAAGTGTCCCCTTCGAATTCCACCATCGACACAGACACCTTTCTCGCTCGCAAGCCTCACTCCTCCCAGCTTCTCATCCCGGACTACCAACATCGCCTGGTATCTACGACCTTCGTTCGCTCGCTCGTGCCCTCGTCTAGCTTTCAGGCTACGGTCGCCGTCTCCGCTGGCAGCTGACCTCGCCGAGAATCCCGGCCTCAACTCGCCAAACCCCTCAATTCAAGGGTGAGAGAGAGGCCGCCCAGCTCCTCAAACACGGGTACCTGCCTGCCTGCCTGCCTGCCTGCCTTCACGATGGTCCTCCCGGACGATGTCTTCGACGAATGCGTCGCCATCCTGCAGAACTCTTCCCTTCTTGAAGAAGAGCAGACCGAGCACGTCGAAGAGGTCATCAAGTCCCGAACCGGTCTTTCTGGTGCTGCTCTCGAAGCCCAGACCCTCGATGTCCTATGGCGTCACAGAGTCCAAGTCTCGCCAACATCTTCACCGCCTCCTCCACGAGCCACCATCATCCGCCGTTCGTCCCCAGCACCGTGGCAGATGATGGGTGCTCACGCCGGCACCCCCATCGGCACGCCTCCTCCCGGGTTCGCTGCCACCACTCTCTTCAATCACGCCAACAGCAGCCCCTTCCCAAGCCCCCGTCCGTCTCCTCTCCTGCCGTATTCTTCACCTCGCATCCCGCATTCCCCGTCACTCAACGCGTACGAATACGCCACGGACGTGAATACGCCAGATATCTATGGCGACTACGGCAGCGAAAATGTGGCATGGCTGGTGGCAGACGATAATCCGACAAACTATCTGTCTTCTCGTGGCGGGTTGATGCAGCAGGACAATCTCACCCCGCACGACATGCTGCGCAGTGTCCTCGGCGAAGGCCGCTCTGACGATGAGATCTCGGCTGCACTGGAAAATTGCGGTTACGATCTGTCGGCTACATTGTCTATGCTGATGGAACAGGAAGGCATGGGCTTCGGTGGCAATGGGAACGGGTTCATGCCTGAGATTATGAGAACCCCAGAAGTGAAATACAGCCATCTGAGCGGGGAAGGGATGACAATCGCAGCAGGAAAGAATACCACATTGTTGCCCGCCGGTGGAGAGTACGGACGTAGTCCCGGACGGCCCTCAACGCCCAAAGTTGGCGTTGTTTGTAGGTTCTTCCTATCAACGGGTAGCTGCTTGAGGGCAGACTGCAGGTTTAGTCACGACACCTCGTCAACCATATGCAAGTACGTTTTCTCCTAGAAACACGATCTCTTTGTTTAAAACCTGCCGCCGAGGTCATGCTGACAAAACTCATAAAGATATTGGGTAATGGGCTCCTGCCTCGCTGGCGACACGTGTATATTCTCTCACGACCCGTCCCAATCGGCAAATAAGATCATAGACCAACAACGAGCTGCTACATCTACGCCTCCTCAGTTTCAATTTCAAGATACCGCTGCATTCCCAGCTCTTGGTGGAGATCATACATCGTCCCCTTACCACAACGGTCGCGATAATCCGAACAACCCAACGTTATCACCACCTCCCGGCTTCAGAGCTCTCAACATCTCGCGACCAAACTCACGAGCTCAAAATAGAGCACCAAGCCCTATGATTCCATCCGTGGACGACACAGACGCGTTTCCGTCGCTGGGTAGCGCGGGTGCAGGCGGTGGTGGATACAAAAACAATAAGAAGCATCAGAATAGACGCAATAACAGGAGCAACCTCACAGATGGGCTGACGGGGTCTCCTCAGGGTATTCCTACCGGACCGGCCAGCCTGGCAGATGTTGTTCGGATGTCGCCGTCGCCTGGGCCTTATGGTCGTGGTAACAACAGGTTCAATAACCATATGGCGAATTCCCCACCACCATCTTTCGCTGTTCCCGGTAAATATAGGAATAATCGTGCAGGAGTGCCTGGAGGGAACTATCCGTTATCCGCCGCTGCTGCCGCAATTTCTCCGCCACAACAGATACCATGGTTGGACACGGGCAACGCGATGAATAAATCCTATCTCAAGCATCGACAGACTGCTATCAAACACGGTCAGCTCCGAAACAAGTATCTTTCTGCCGCAGCGGCAGCGTGGGCGCGGAACGATGCGAAAGCGGCAAAGAGTCTCAGCAATAAAGGCCAACAAGAACAGGCGGAGATGCGTAAGGCCCACAGAGAGGCAGCCGGTGCAATCTATGAACAAAGACAGAAAGCTCTGAAAGCAGCTGCCGCCAATGGAGTAGGAGGCTCTGTGGTGGTTGAGCTGTTTGTCGATTTACATGGTAGGCTTTCTATTCATTCTACTTTAATAATATGAAAGTGACTGAAGCTTGTTGTTATGAATAGGTCTTCACCCCGAGGAAGCGGTCGAGTATCTTGAACGCATTCTACTCGAAAACCAGGCATCGCTGCAACCGATATACGCTATTACGGGAACCGGGCATCACAGTAAGAACGGGAAGGACAAAGTCCAACGTAGCGTTCGAGCCTTCCTTGATGAATGGAAGTATGCTTACCGAGAGTTCTCCGCACAAGGTGACAGAGGCGGCATGGGTGGGATATTAGGAATAGACCCGGGGAGCTTCGATAGGAGTTATATTAAGGATAAAAAGAACGGGGGCGACTCAGAGAAGAACAAAGGAAATGGAAACGCCCCAGGTGAAGGAGAAGATGTGTTTCGGGTTGAGGAGAGAAGCGTAGGTGATGGAGAGGTAGCCGTTGGAGCCGACGGAGAGGTTTTGAGGAAACGGGATGATGTTGTCGTGAAGGTGGAAGAAGGCAAGAGGAAGAAGTCTAGGGGAGAAGACAGCAATGGTAATGGGAACGGGGCTGACGCAGTTGCTACTTCAGAAGAAAGCAGCGACGGCGGGGTTGAGGCTAAATCCGAGGAAAACGGCATTGACGCCGAGGAACAGGAGATAAAATCACCCGACGCTGGTGGTGATCCTGCCGTCACTACCGCTGCATCGGCGGTGGCTTGTGAGTAATAATAGAGTCATCTTGTTAGAATAAATAAATAAATAAAACTAGTTTTGGATTTCTAAGGGCGCCATGTCGATGTAGGACAATCGACCACCGATTTCACTCTAGGGACAGGTAGGAAATGCTAGTACTTTTATCTATGTCCGTAAGCTGTATATGTATAAAAAAACTTATCTATTGTACAATTCATAATCAGATTCTTATTACAGAATCAGTCATCTTCCTCGCTCATACTCTCCCAGCCATCTGGTCTCTCTACGGCACCTTCTTCGCCTTCACCCTCTTCATCGTCACTGCTCTCACTCTCACTCTCCTCAACACCCACAATCCTTTCCTCCTTCCCTTCCGTTACACCCTCGGGCACCCTATCGGCGAAAATCCGTCGAACGGCAGCATTGGTGCTCGTATCCCACACCTTCACGACGCCTTTACTACCCGCGATCGCTAATCTAAACCCGACTTCCTTATCCGGCGCGAATCCGACACTGAATACCTTCCCGACATCGTCGAATTCTCTCGTGGTAACCATCGACGGCTTGTTATTCTCCACATTCCAGATCTTTACGCTCTTATCCGTCGAACCCGTGACGATAAACCCAGGAATCAACGGGTTTACATCGAACGTCGTCAGACTGGAAGAATGCGCCTGTAACGTCCATACGGGTTTCGTAGCCGCAAGAGAGGAGGGAATATTCCTCGCGTCGTGGAAGTGGAGGTTACCGCCGTCGGTTGAGACGTAAAAATAGTTTGGATCATGCGGGTCCCATTTTATCCCTTCCACGTCGCTTTCGACGCCCCAGCGACCGGATACGGTATCTTTTGTGCGCATGTCTACCGCAGCGATTGTACGGTCCCAGGAGCCGCTAAGGAGGATGGTTGTGCTCGTTGGGTGCCATGAGAGGGAGGAGACCTTGTCGGTGTGGTGGGTGTATGAGTGGGCGGCGGTACAGGTTGTCAGATCCCACAATTTGATCGTTGTATCTGCGGATCCGGAGGCGAGGAGGCTACGGTGGGTGCGGTTGGCGGAGAGGGAGAGGATCGAGTCGATGTGGTGGGTAGATACGGGGGTTTTGGACTTCTTGTTCTTCTTGTTCTTTTTGGACGATGCGGACTTTGATTGCGGGGCGCCGAGGATGGCGTCTGGGAATAGAGTGTCTATCGTATCCAGATTCCAGATTTCGATCTCCGGGTCCGTTGTACCGATGGCTGCGAAATTACCCTTCATTGTCGGCGACGGGCTTGTTTTTATGGGTAAATCGAGCCATTCTATGCACAGGGGAATTGCGGGCAACATGAGATCATGGTGGACGTATAGGTTATCGGAGTCGTCTTCGTAAACGTAGACTTCGAGGTGGGCGAGGTCGTCTTCGAACCGGCCGGCGAGGAGGAGGTTGTCTGTGGCGAGGACTTGAAGTTCTTCGCGCTCGGAGTCATCTTCGTTCTAGAACGGAATATATATTTCATCAGCAAGATATCCAATTGGCCATTCAAAATATCTTAAAGCTGCTTACATCTGGAAGTGTGATATATGGGTCCTCGGTGTTATTTTCGTAGTAAGCCAACGACTTGATGTTGCCAAACATGCCCATGGCTATTGAACCTGTTAGCAATCGATTGCAATGCAGATTCTATGGTAATACATACCCTGTGGGTCGTCTCCGTCGGCTGCCACTTCGTCGTCATAAGTATCGAGATTATATTCCTTTAGATCGTCATCTGCGCTAGAGTGACACATTTGTCAGATGTTGTTATAAAGGTGAAGCAGAACCCAGGCTCACTCTTCGTCGTCTTTCTTCGCCTTTGACTTCTTTTTCTTCTTCTCGGCTGTACTTGAAGCTCCTTCGTCGATATCCATGGCTAATGATACCCCACCATCTTCATTCGCAGTATCTTTGGTTTCGTTGTCGTCTTTGTCGTTTGATGGTTGAGCTTGTGCTTCTTCGAGCCCTTCTTCGGCATCGTCAAGTCTTAGTTGTGCGATTTCCGCGATCCGGGAGAATTCGTCTTCGTCGAAATCCTTTCGATCTGGGAACTCAGCCGCGAAGCCGCGGGGTACCCAAGTAGTTGATGTGATCATATTTCGTAACTCTGAAAGAATGCGAATGAGTTAAGGTTGTGGGGTGGTTGAAGCCGGAGAGCTTTCGCTTGTGCGCCAGAGACAAATTTTTTTTTTTTCGATGCTGCAGGGAGAAAGTCTTGGCATTAATTATCGATAAAAGGCAGTTTTTTCTTCAACCAACAATTCTACTTTACCACTTAAACACGACACCATCATGGCGATGCGTTCGCGAACACGAAACCAGTAGCCTCGCGAAACCGGTACGTCTTATAAGGTATGCCCAACCCTCACTCTTACCCCCTCTACTACACCACGCGATCCAATGATGAGCGAAATTCATACATTTCACAAGAATACGGAAGAGCCGTATGAATGGTCTTTTCCTACCGTCACTTAAAGTGGCGGCGGGGGAAGGCCGAGAATGTTTAATTGAAATATCCAGAGTCTGAGATCTTTTATTACATTTGCAACCTTTGTTACTCGAAACGAAATTCGTTATGAATGCCCTTCTGACACGGCAATGCTAACGTTGGCACAAGCAATCCAGGTAGACACCCCAGTAGTAAACCCTTCGATACCACGTCACGGTTCTGGCCGGTGAATGAGGCATTTGGGCGACGAGAACCCGGTTTCCGGTTCTTATTTCTGTGAAATGGCGAAATATATACCGGATCGATGATTTAAACTTCCTTGGTTCATATGGCTGAACCCACGTTTACCACGACAAGCCTATCTACCAGACCTGAATATTAACCGTATGTAGCGGTTGAAGTAATGCAATATACGCTGCGGCGATTTTCCGGTATTAATTTACTTTGAACTGAAGCTGTGATGGATATTGCGCTTCTTCGTCCATTACATACGCTTATTTGGGGCCGTCCATGGTGATTAGATTGTCTGTCTGCTGCCTAGGGTCCACATACAATACTCTAGAGAAGATATAATCACATCACTGAAGTGCCAATATTGTATGCCATGTTAGATTGTTCATTAATTTAATCGATTAAAGAATAACCATCTCACGTAAGCCTCCATATAAATGTTTTATCTCCAGCTTGTAAGGTAACCTATATTGTATACAGTTTGTGAATAAGAACATTGTGCATTATACCCCTCTCTCACGTAAGTGTCAAAACTAAGCTTGCCATTAATTTATAAAGCATTCATCCTCTACCGAATCCGTAGCTGAACTGAATTGCTAACATTCACTGGAAACACCATACACTGATGCCTGTACTTTCTTGTAAACCGAATACTGACCGCGAAACCAACAGGAAATACAAAATTTTTAATGCCCTACATCATGGTCATGCCGTGAGTTAGTGCCTGATGCATCAACATAAGAATGCATGGGTTTGATTATATGATAGTTTGTGGAAATTTTGGTGTCCACATTTTATATTTTTATATTAAAATCCATTTCGAGGTCGGTTTTCCGAGCATCGGGACAACTGAAGTCGTTTCTGAAATTTAAAATTGTAAAAGACGGCTTGGCTGTTAACGCTCGCTTCTCCATCCTCGTCCGAAATTTAAAAAGTCTGACAGCAGGACAACGGTTTCTCGGATGAGCCTAAAGTTCCGTGATTATCTCATCCACGGAGTCCTGCGTTCGTTGAAATAAATTGGAAACAAATTTCATTTAGGTAATTCAATTTTGTAAACAGATAACTGCGTGCAATTTGCAACGGTCGACGTTAACGTCATGACTAACCTTCTCTGTATCGATTCCTAGGCTGTAGGGATAAGTGGACTCAAAGACAACACAGTAATCCCAAAATTCAGGAACGGAAGTCTGCGCAGACGGGCCGGTTGCAAGACACATTGAGAGATGTTGAATCCCAAAGAACCTAGGCATATGACCCACATGATCTGACGTTGTGCATAATTTGTTGATAAGCCGCAAACCTTGCCAGGTTTGGCAGGAGATCCTATCCGCTCTCTACCTTCTGGAAGGCGTCGAATTCGGATGCTTAAGGTTTGACAAACAGTCGATTCAGGCTGCCGGAGGAACGAAACTCAGGATTCCGTGGAAACGGAATGTGATAGCGAATCGACAAGAAATTCGTGGGGAGAGAATGTCATGTACTACCGCCAATCGCACCTGGTGATGTTTTTTTTGGAAATTGCGAATCTCAGTTGGATTGAGCAAATGATTCCAACGCGGGAAAGCGAAGTGTCGACCCACCATATGAAGCGAGAGAAGAGATTGTGGCAAATGCTTGGCGGATATGTTTCATGAATTCATCCGGGGTTGGAGCATTTCCTTTTCTTTCTGCTCCCAGTTTGCGCCTCGTTATTCCCCTCCCAGCTCTCTAGCCACCATATGGAGGGTTGGAAAGGTGTCAAAACCCGGGCCGACTAGACGAGGATCAGAAGGTGGGGTGACCGGGGTAGAGGAACTGAGTAGCGTGAAGAACCCGATTTCTCCGTTGATTTCCAGTCCATCTCAGTCCAGCATCATGAAATCACATCGCATCGTGATGGGATGTGAATACTTCCGGGTATTGTCAGAATCCGCGGTACTGCTTTGGCACCTGGGTTACCACCACCTGGAACTTGTGGTGGAGATCACCTCGGGATGATTCTGCGGACGGACCGCCTAATCGAAGGGTTTTGATAGTCCAGTGGCAAAACTGGAGGGACCAGGCGTTGAAAGTCTTATCAAGAAGAGGTTTCTCTTGCGAATTCAAACGAAGATATCGAGCAGGTCGAAGGTGGTTAATGAATGAAGCTGGCGACACTCTCGTCCGGTCGATGGAGAAGGCAGAAATAGCATCCCTGCAAAGGTGTTGCCAACTCGGGAAGGAAAAAGTGCTGATAGTTTGCGTCTGCAGGTCATGATGCAGACCGGATGGCATGCCTTGGACTTTCAGTGGAACCAGAACTTGATAACTGATATTGGCGGATGTATGTCCGAGATCTATTGGAAAGTTTCTTTATGTACCGGATTTGATTCTGCAGGTGGGATATTTTTTTGGCAAATGGTGTCGGTTCTCTAGGTGAAGTTTTGTGGATGTTTTTGCTTGCAGACGACGGACAGGTATCGATGCTGCAGTTTTTGACCAGCCAGACTCTCCCCGCCAATTGCAATCACGCCCGCAAGCGACAACTTTGCCTTGCATCCGACACCTACTCAGGAAGAACTCTGTAAACGTCGTACACTCGGTTCGACAGCCGTCAGCCACCGCTAACTAGCACACTATAGCATAGCTTAGTACACACCCATGGCTGGCTAAAACGGTCAAGTAAATGCAAATGAAGACACGCCCGGAGAACTGGAATAATACTTATGATGTCTGGCAGGTCAAGGGAAGGCCATCTGTGTGCATGGATCCGGTAGGTGGTCGAGCCCAATATTGAAATGTGTGTCCATCACCCACGGGAATAAGTGTTCATTTAAACCGAAAAAAGCGAATACGATGGACCGGGGTGGCCTACCTTTCTGCCCGCCTAGCCTGTCAGCTGAACATGATTGAACGAGAGCCCAACCCAGGGCGATCCCACCCCACCTATGCATCCGAACGACCGCCATTTGGTTTTCGTATTGCTTTAATAAAGCCGATAGCTGACTGCAACTGTACTTCAGATCTGTTTATATCCTTTCGTAAAATTTAGACTTCCTTGGGATTCGCTTACTCTTGGGTGTTTTCTCTTTCCTCTCTTTCCAATCATTATTCTTTCTAGACGGGAACCGCGAATCAAATGCCTTGCTTGCAACATTCGAACCGAATTATACGACGATAGCTCATGATGGAAATTTGCCGGATGCAAGGCCTGGCCAGATTTGGTGGATCCACGAGAGTTCGAAACATAACGAGCAAGGATATCGACGAGAAAACCAACCGCTACAACCACAAAACGACGGATTCGGTCTGTCATTAAGATTTGAGAGGATACCGAAGCGTTCACTGTGATACGAAATCGACCGAATATCGAGATCAGAGGGGGGTTGAATCATATTTTCATTGTGGTACGGGATATCCCCACTTCCAATCTCGACAGATGATTCAGCTGTTTTAATTGCGCAAAGATATGAAACAAAAAAATAAAACAAAAAATAAAAGGAACAAAAACGAATATATGGAAACGTTGAACAACATTAACGCAGGCGGGAGCCAGCATTAAGGAAGCTCTGCAAATGGTGTCTTTTGCGTAGCAATTAATCTGCAGATCTAGCGATACCACGAAAAATGATTGAAAGTAACAAGAGCTAACCTCAGCCCCATGCTTCTTCATAGGTTCCAGTCCTTCTCTTCCAACATCGAGCCAGGTAATACGGGCGGTGGTGTGCCACCAATTGTACGAAATCCGGCTAGTTTGCGACCTGGAAGGGATTGTCGTACCGAATCAGGCTCGTGGGCAACAGGATTTTTGGCTTTGTGTCACCATCTTGGAAAGGCCCAACACCATCAACGGTAGCCTCCCACCAGCCTGCACTCGATCCCTCGGCAGGTTTATATTATAGCTAGCACTTGATCGGGTACTTGAGCGCAGAAGGGCCGCAAACTGATACAAACCAAACCGTAAGTAATTCTTCTTCATCTTGTTCCCGTATTGAAGTAGACTGTGCGCTTCTCGACTTTCATAATTACATAATTTCGTATTTGTAACCAAGATCGGCCCCTCTAATACCACGGGAGAACGAGGCGGAGAGAGAGAATTCGAAGAAAGCAAAAATACTATTCATCGCTTGCTATTGTTTGTCTTCATTAAATTTTTAGACTTGGGTGCGAGTTTACCTGTGCTTTTTCATTTGTGGGTATCTGAGGCTTGCCAATCAGAGGTGTTTGCATCCGCAATCTCGATTTGCATTCGCCTGTTGAGGTGTTGGAACGTCGGGTCAACACATTTCTACAAGTTTTGGCTGTGGTGGGCTGGTACTATAAGCTTCAACCTTCACACTCATTTTTGATTTTCTTTTCCTTTCCTTCTTCCTTCCCTCCACCCTTTTTCACCCCAACAAGCATACTCTCCCTACCTTCCCTACCCCTCCTGCTTTGTATTATATAATCATCTTGCAAAGAGTTCTCCACACCACATTTATATCATCTCTTGCTTGACGTTTTCCATTCCCACCCCTCAACCGTTTCATTCATCAACATTTTTTTTCTATCCCCGTCATCATCCTCATCACATCCTCTACTACGCTCTCCGTATGACCAACATCCTCTATCTAACACCGCAATTAGTTTCATCAAAATGAATTCCGAACAAGCTAACACACATCATCAACATAAGTTTTGTCCAACTAATATTTCATTTCTAGAACATCCAAACGCTGAACTCTTCAAAGACCCCGAAGACGCAATGGCCAGCAGATCTCGAAAACCCCCTCCCATTGATATCAAAATGGTCTCTAATGTTGCTCTTCAATCAAATCCGTCAACCAATTTACAACAACATTATCCTTCCCACCCTCGGAGCCAGTCCCCTGCTCCTCCCGCTTTGCTCAAAGGCCATGGCTCGACTCAATCCGTATGTGAAACTAGAGCCGCACAGCTACCACACCTTGGTGAAGAAGAGTCTGCTCCGAGAATACCACGTCATTGCGACGACTTGATCGAACAGCTGCGTTACGGTGCAAGACCGCGAACGTGTCGACCTCGCCCTCCACCCCCGCAATCAAATATTACTGATTATGGCAGTTTTAGTACGTATCATTCTGTCGCCCAAGCGAATGAAAATGCTCCTGGTTGGTATCGAAGCGCCCAAACCGGTCTTAGGACTAAGAATCCTCACAAATTCTTGGACACAGACGTTGCCAACCTTTCATCTACTCCGCCTCTCAGTACCTCTCCCGGCTCAAGCCAACCAGATAGTGCCGAAGGGGAATTCAGCATGATTCCTGATGGTCCTGATTTTGACGCTTTTGAGTATTATGGCTGCAACTCAGACTCTGGTGTGAAGCAGCCAGTTCTTCCACTCTCTCCAATATCTCCCAGTGAAACAGAAATTGCCAATTTAGCTTCTGGGAAGAGTTTCAAGTCGTCCTCGGAATATCAAACTCTCGTCGCTCTCGATGTCGATGAAGCTACTATTCAGCGAGATATCGAAGAAACTTTGCAGATGGAACAACTTTATCGCTCCCAGTCTCAACATTCCGGTCGTCGTGGAAAATCTTATGTCAAACGCTTGCGACAGTCCTTGATCATCGATCCCACCTTGCTACCCACCACCAATGCCAGTCTCCCAACGACAGATACTGAGCCCGCAGAAATTAAGCCGGAGTTACCAATTGTGGTAGTAGATGAAGAGCTAGACAATGACGGTCGTGCCTGGGACTACTATCTTGTAAGAGAATTTCCGTTTTCTTACCGTAACATATCTAACTGACATCAACTATTTAGGAATACTACTCTGAAGTAGTACAGCCTTATGATGACGATCTTAAGGAGTCCCCTAAAATCACCCTTCCACTTCCCGCTACGGTTGAAGAAGTCAGAGACGAAAGCTTTGGCATTCGAACTGGTGAACCATCAAATGTTGATGGACCATTGTTTACTCTCGTCCAAGGAGGGGATAGTGAGCCGCTTGGAGACCGTGATATGACTCGAGATATCGTTGAAAAGATAACAATCAAAAGAGCCTCTGATCCACCACCAATTCCACTGAAGCGACGTGCCACACAACTTCACGAAATTCTTGGATCCGACAGCCCACCTCACGAGATCGAAAATGCCCATCGCCTCCCTCAGATTGTTTACAACGAACGTTCTAGCCCTCTGCCACCCGCGGTTCCCCCAAAGATAAGCATATCTGCGCCGCCTCTTCCACCCGCTAAGCAGAATGTTGCGAAGACCGAAGTTCCACTGCCTTGTCCACCCCCGTCAATGGCTGAGATGGCTCGTGAACTACTCACTGACGACGACGAGATCTTCGGATCCGAGAAGCCACTCCCCAAACCGCATAATAAAGCTATGAAAATACTCGGAATTGAAACGAAAGACCTCTCGGAGAGCCTTCCGCCAATCACACAATTCCCCAAGACAAAAATTGCAAAAGAGCTTCAGCGACTCAATAAACGAAAGGAAATCTTAGAAACGGATGTGGTGAAATCGCCTTCGAAGGGAATTTTCTCATTTCCGGGTAGTCCAAAGCTATTCGGCAGTTTCTTCAATCGAAACAAAGGGAAGGATGGTAAATCGGGGACTCTTCCGCTAATTCAGAGCCGCAATGGATCACGCCAGCGCTCCTTCTCCTTGGACCAAACTCTAGAGTCAGGACCTGGATTTTTCAGACGAATGTTCACCAACAACACAGAGTCACCACGCCCATCGACAGCTGGTAGTAACAAATCGTTCGGCGTTTCGCTCCCTGAGAGCTGGGGCTCTGGTCGTGCAAGTGGAGAGACAGGCGCTACCAGTGCTGATGACACTTATCCTTCGGCTACACTTATTGGTACAACGTCTGATTATATTGTCAATGCTGTGACTCAAGATACCAGTTCCCCTGATTTCACTCCGAAAGACAAAAAGCTCAAGAAGAAAAAGTCACAATTTTTCGGTTGTGAAAAGGACAAAAAAGAGAAAGAAGGCGACACTAAGGAAAAGAAAGTTGGCTTGTTCGGTAGATTTCGTCGCGAATCCGACGAAGAATGGCTAGCAAGAGAGGGTGACGCAACCATTAAGCTTTTCAAAGACAAAATCCATGATGAAGAGCTCAAGGAACGAGAAAAGGAAGAAAAGGCTCGCTACGCGGAAGTCTTGGAAAAGCAGGCGAAGATTAAAAGCTTGGGCAAGCCAGGATATTTCACTGCGAAGGGCGATTACTATCGGGCTAAGAACCCGCTTGAACTCGCAATGTGTGATACAGACGACGAAGAATTTCCTGAAAAAGAATATCCACCTTCGACTCATGACTCAGACAAGGAAAACATAGCTCCAAATGGGCACACTCTTGAGCTTCCATACTCTCAATTGACTCTAGGAAATAACGTACCCATCCCCAGTCCAATTGAAGAGGAACCAGAGTTTATTACGCCTGAGCAGGCTGCTTTTACTGGCTACGAAGAACCAGATTTCGCTTCCAAGTTTTCCGATGATCAAGAGCCACCTAGCCATTGGTCTGACGACTCTGATGATGAAGCTCAGCTTTCTCAACCTTCAACTCCTGCTAACGCAACCTTCGGTCGATCCTTCAAATCTCACAAGCGAAATGGCTCCGGTGGTAGCAACCTCGGAACTGGTCCAATGCTTATGCGAAAGGCTGTCCGAAAGCTAAAGGGCCACAGAAAGTCCTCGTCTCCTGCGGTTGAGACCTCAAACCTACCTTCGCCACGACTCAAGGGAAATAGAGATTCCGTCTTGAGTCAAATGTCTTCGTCTACTCGCGAGTCGAATCGCCAGATTCCCCCATCTCACCCGATTCCAGCAGTCCCTGTACCACCTACTTCCTTCCCCATCGGACTAGTTGATTCTTCACTCGCCGAAGAAGGCTTTAAGACACCCCAGAAAGCTGTTACCATGCCAATTCCTCAGATCACGATGGGAACGTACCACGACCAGACTAGCAATGTCGTTCATCACTTCGGTGGGGCGATCCCCGAGCGTAGTGGAAGCAGTCTTGGCCATCGCGCAGAGCGAACCAGTCTTGTTAACACCCTTCCAGAGCGATGTCGAAGCAGTTTGGGTCACAGCTTCACTGAGACCACTAGTATCAGTCTTGGTTCCACGGGTAGCTCCGATTTATCATCAAAAGAACAGATGAAGAAAATGCTCAAGGAAGAGGAGAAGGCTAAGAAGCAAGAAAAAGAAGACGAAAAACTCCGGAAGAAGTATGAGAAGAACGAAGAAAAGCGCCAGGAGTTCTTGCGAAAGAAAGAAGAACTGGCCAATAAGAAAGTTCAAAAGCAGGAAGAGATTGCCAAGAAAGCTGAGGCGAAGGTTGAAGAAATTATGAAAAAGGCAGAGAAGGCTACCCAACGAGAAGCTGAAGTTATGAAGAAGGCGGGTATTCTTTCTGGTGCAAGCTACGGTCAATGGGTCTAGGTACCCCATGAGAAATCGCTAGCATCAGACTCTGAGCGGAAGGGATACGAGAATACAGAAAAGGAAGATGTTGATATCACAGAAACCCCAGGATTTCTTGAAAAATGGGGCACACCCTATCTTCATCAGTTCTTTACAGATAGAGCAAAAGCGAGACATTGCCAGGATCAATTACCACCTGGCGTCAAAATCCCGGGGGAAATAGCAGTAAAAATTCAAGAGGAAGTGGCAGTTGAATACCCCGCGGCGGTCAAATTGATGAAGGAGAAAATCGAGAGACAAGAGCGCCAGGGCAAGATAGCAAAATTCCAAGAAATTGCTAAGGAAGACAATTACGATCCTCTGGGCGATCTTGAGCGCAGCGAACGCAAAAAGGAACTTGAATCTGTCCACGTCAAAGTCGAAAACCGCAGAAACAAACTCCAAAAGCTTCTTGGCGATGAAGCATTGCCTTCTATTCTTGGGACTGAACAAGTAGTCAAAGACGGAGCTCTAGCCATATCTCATCGTAACAGAATCTGGGATGACGAGGAAGCCGCTAGATTGGAGGCCGAAGCTGGTGCTAAGGAGAAAGTCGATAAAGCATACAAAGAACAAGAACGCAAAAAGAACGAGCACATAGCCTGGAGACAAAAGAAGGACGGCATCATCGTTGCTCTTCGTGATGTTACTGGTACTTGGTACGATCGCGAAGATGTTCGAAGCGACCTCGACCCTGAAGAAATTCGTCAAAATTGGAGGTTCGAGGACGGGAATAATGCTTTGAAGCCCGGTGTACCACCTTACAAACTACGCGAACTTGACTGGGACTCTCTCTACACTCTTGAAGATGAGAAGCATAGCGTAGCGCCTTCCAAAAGACGGGACTCTGACTATGACTCTCACTACTCTTATAACGATGAGAGGCCCGAGTTTCCTTGGGAGTGGCATGAATATATGGGGCTTGCTGAGGTGCAAGATGCTATCTATGCTGCATTCGATCGAGACTATCACGAATGGGAGAAAGAGCCCAGAAAATTCGACGATGTGATAGAGCAAGAGATGAAAAATTTTAGCTATCGCGGTACTGACGCTATGGGCTACGATATTGACGGCTCCAACGGCCAATGCCATTTTAAATTTATCGATAGCTCCATCCAACAGGACTCTGGTGAGCGTACTGCAGAGGAGGCTTCGGGAACAGATAGTGGGAACACTTTCGACTTAGCGATCCTGCGACAACAAATTCGCGAATGCCGAAAATTCCATTACTTTCAGGAACAGATGCTCGCTGCAAAGGATTGGGAAATGGACAACCTGACCGTAGAGGATGAAGAATGGCAGGAAATAGAAGAGTTCTTTCAAAGAGCGATAGATGGAGAATGGCAGAAGTACTTAATTGCCCGAGGACAATGGCGAAAACCGAACCCAAAAGCAAAGATCGAGTCACCAACGAAGACTGTCAGCAAGGCTTGTGGAAAATACCAGGAACCGACTAACTCCAAGCTCAGGACTAAGAACTCTCGTGTCCCAAAAGCTGACCTGGCTTACAACAAATCTATCGCTTCGACTTCGACCCCTGTTGCTAGAAAGGAAAAAAGTTCAGCTGACCCACTTTCACTCGAAGCCCAAGAACGAGAGATCTTGAAAAAGTTGTCTGAGATGATGGAGAGCGCCAAGAAGGCCCAGAAACGCTATTTGGATGATTAAAGTGGTAAAAAGTTCTCCCTTAGATTATTACCGTTACATCATATTATCGATGGCCTGAGTTTTCGTCGTAGACAAGTTTGTCAAAGGGATTACGTTAACGGCGGTTGAACGAAATACTTATACCACGGCGGTTTATTCTCATTTACGTGGTTTCTTTCTTATTTCTTTTTTTACGCGAATGATTTATTACGGGAACACGAGTGGCGACAGGAACGATATCGAGATGGAGTTTTAAGGCTTTTGGCCACGGTTAAGTATGAGCTTATGACGTTTTGGTTCTAGTTACTGGTTCTATAGTAAGTTCTTGCCCCGTTTGTATTTCGAGATCGAATTTGTCTGACGGGTTTAGTTTTTTTTCTGTGCTTTTTTCCTTTGATTTGTGCTAAAAATACCACCCAAAAAAAAAAAAAAAAAAATTCCCGCCCGGGACCAAAAAATAAATATCTTCCCATCCTTTCCATTGCGCTTCCAATTTTTATTCTTTTTCAGCATCTTGACTTCCATATTCGCTACAAGCTCCCTCTCTATTCGTTGTAAAAAGTTGTCATGGTAGTTTCTTTTGGAGTTCCGGAAACTTTTAAGGTCGTCCTTACAGTCAAGGAAGTTTAAAGAATGGTGTTATTGTTTCGCGAGTATTTTTCCTCACACAGACTGCTCATTGCATTGCCTCGTTCTCACATTATCACATTTACATGTACGGGTCTGATAAAAGTTTTGCGCCCGGTACTATCCCTGATTTGCTTGTTTTATTCGTTCGCTCATTCACACATGATACCCATTGCTCAGTCTTTACTTTATTATCCGCATGCTTGCTTATTTTTCATAGGAGTTATTTAGGAGTTGATTGTAAATATTTTAGATAGAGCTCCACAAATCAAGACACGTACATCGCAAAACGATGCAACCAGTGTTGATTTCAGTTTTTATAGAAATACAACTTTATATCAGACGCACGCAATCAAGTTAAATAGTATATGCTGAGACGATGTCAGTAGATAGAAAACTATATTTGATGATCTAAGTACGATAAATACTTAAGTATCTGTAGAATTGTAGAACTTAAGGGGTATATAGTTCTAACATTAGTAGTATAGTGATTGTCCTTCATTGGTTCTCTAGGATAATTCTAGTAGAGCTAGTTACACATCGCTAAAAGTATTTGCAAGACGCCAATGCAGATAACCATAATCAACATCCTCTCGTCCTCTGCTCCGTCATATAATTTGAAACTATCTAAGCAGCAGTCTTGAGTCCAGACAGTGGGTGCGCTTTAAGTAGTTGCCCACAGTATAATATCAATTGTCCAACACATTCGTAAGACTAACACCTCCCGAATGCTCCGAAGGATTAACGACAGAACTATTACCCGCAGTGTAGTCCTTGGCCATCGGATTTAACTTTGATGGCGTGCGCTTTTCATCCATAGGTACGAGTGGCGAACCAGACCTGTTTAATTGCTGAGACGAACTACCTGCACCAAATGCATTCTCTTTCTCCTCAGTAGCACTTGAGGTATAGGCCTCGCTCTTCACAGCTCGAATGATCGCTTCGATCTCTTCGTCGTCGCTGTCGTACCTCTCGAAGAAGAACGATGGCGGCTCTAAAGCTGTAGGAAGTTTTGGCAAACTAGCTGGAGCTTTGTCTATTTTCTGTCCCGGAATAATCGGCATCGTGTATTTCGGCGAGCGGTTGCTTGGGTGTGCGCCGTAACCAGAAGTGGGCGGTGGTGCATCAGGCATAGGCATGAACCCCGGACCTGTATCGAATCCCATCCCGTGGACAGGTGCGGTATTGTGTCTTCCGAAATGTGCAATCCGATTTCCATTACTGATAGCGGCAACATATCGTGGATTGGGCATCATGGGAATACCGATCGCAGGATTCCCGATAGTCGGTGGCCCCACAACGGGAGGCTTGTATCTGCGGCCCGGTTTCCCATTCGTATCGGTGTGTTCTTCGATCTCCCCGGTCCAGACGTCAATCTTGTCCGCATTCTTCTCCATGTGCTTCTTCGAAAGCATCAACCAGCTCTCTTCGCCGCCCGGTCCAATCCAGCCGAATCCTTGGACGCCGGTGTCCAGTGCCTTATTTAGACGGGCCAGCTCTACACCGGATTTTGCTTCATCGATGACTTCGGAAACAATATGATCGTGGAAGGTTTCCCCGGGCTCAGGGACATACGGTGGAACCACACCGCAGGAGAGCTTGCTGCGGCTCTGATGCTTCTGTTTGTGCAAGTCGGCTTGCTTTTTGTGTTTGGCAGCAGAGTTCGTCTGACTTCCGAGAGAGACAGCGGCTTTGTTGGTGCCGGTCTCTCGGGCTAGTCTTCTCGCTTCGCCTTCTTTGACTTCGTTATCGACAATCTCCCGCCATGCACGACATTTCGCACGGTTCTCTGTGGTGAGAGTGTCCGGGGGTACTTCGACCTTGCGTTTGATTTTGATGGCACGATCGCAGTCAGGGCAAACACCAAAGTGTGATGGTAGACGGGAGAAAGAGCGGCAAAGGCACTTCGTGGTTCTTGAATCCGGACGGAAGTAGTGAAGGGAGCGATCATGACCGCACTATGTCGTCCCATCGTATTAGTAGATCTCAAGTTACCGAGGGAAAAGAGAGTAAACTCACGCCAATGTACAGGATGAATTCGTAGCACATGATCGTGGGATTAGATAGAGTATATTAAGATTGCTATTGAGTAGGAAATTATACGGCGATGGTGATTGAAGAAGCTTGTGGTGGTAGTCGTGAGAAGATTGTTTTGTTTGTGCTGATAACGAAAGGTTTGAAGACATGAAGCGGGTGGCAGGCTTCTTCAGCTATCAAGAAAACAACAAACAAGCTTTCACAACTCCCACGGCTCCAACAGCCCTATCAGCACATTGTCCCTAATAACTTCACCAGCCAATACCAAAATATCCCTTTCTTCTTCATTTATTGATCCGCTATTGTAGTCCTCACGCGCATGACACAGCCGTGAGGGCTCGCTATACTCTCGAGCAAGATTGCAGTTGCACGCTGGGAATGATGGAATTTCAGGTAACTGCAGCTTTCCATCCCAGTGGGTGCACTTGTATCCAATTGTCAGCTAACC
Source organism: Orbilia quercus (assembly GCA_036971405.1). Classification (NCBI taxonomy): domain Eukaryota; kingdom Fungi; phylum Ascomycota; class Orbiliomycetes; order Orbiliales; family Orbiliaceae; genus Orbilia; species Orbilia quercus. The sequence continues at coordinate 1,162,903 of JAJTUE010000012.1, forward strand.
AATATCTTCAAGTCAAGAATTTTTAGTTTATATTCGCTCGAGTTCTAGGGGCTTGCGCAATTGCGCCTTCAAAGTAGCCTACCTACCACGAGAAACCGCTCTATAGTCCAGCACATTCCCTTTTACCATTTAATCGCCGAAATTTTTTATCAAACCCATTCGGCTACGATTCCAACTTTGAGAAACTTATTGCAGATGTATCTATACATCAAGTACAATAAACCAAGGTTTTCCAAAACACCGGAAGCTTAAACCTGCAGCCAATATATAGGACTTTTCACCTACAATAAGGATAGAAGTATCTCCCTCGGAGCCACCAGGTTACACCCCAGCTGCGGAAGCCTCTCTGCATCATGTAATATTCACGAAGACCCCTTCCACATCTATACCTACAACGCCGCCAAGCCTTTCAAGTCGTTTCTCCGCCACGAAAATAATCATATATCTTACTCGTGATCATAACTATAGCGCCATCGGAGATATCACTCGCCAATAATTAGATCTAATCCAAAAGCTCCTACACATGGAATATAAAGCTTAGCACCTACAGCCAACTGACATCCTGTCAATCATGAATTAAATCTAGCAGTTGATTGACGGTAACGACGCGACGTCTCAGTTTGCTTACACGACCCACTCTCTCAACTATCAAATCGGAACATTCATCATCCCCCGCCCACCAAGCGCGACAGACCAAGCTTTCCTCGCAAAGCCTCCACCCCGTCCTTGGGCTGAAAGAGGACAGGGATACCAAAACGGAAATATTACTCTTTTGGTTCAGACAGGGATCATAAGCGAGGTTCCGCCTTGCGTTGGTGCAAGTTGCTGACAGGTTCGTTGAGTATGGGGCTAGTATGGGGCTCGGTGGCCCGTTCGATACTGAAGGGTCGAACGGTTTGCTTATTAGCATTGTTTTCAACTACTGTCGATGGTGAATACATTGGGTTTGCCGTCCCTGGTTTATCTTGTTCTTGTGATAATGCGTATACTAAGAGTTCGCTGACAATTCTATGAGGAAATCCTGCTTCGTTGGAAATTGACACGCAACTATAACTGCGAGATTGATTCCAACCTCGACTTATCTAAACAGGCTAGCAAAACGGGTGGATGGCTGCAATACTACTAGATTTCTCTATCAAATGCTGGATCCAACATAAAGCCATCGTTCTGTCGCAAGACAGTTGCCGAGAAAACTCGACGAGCATACATAAATGCAACACACACTAGCAAAGACGCGCGCTCATTTGTCTTGTTGAGATCGTTTCGATAATATCACCGTTCCCTAGCGACGCTACGAGCAAGAATATGCTGGTCAATATCCTAGTCTGAATTGGTAACTATCTAGCCTTTGGTTTCAACATCAGATTTGACGCCCTTGCTAGGTTCGTTCTGGGAACGGTTATCTTTCTCCGATTTCACGAATTTTACATCCTCTTCACAAGCGGATCCCTCAAGATCCCAGTCCACAGCTGGTCCATCCTCTCGAGCGTATAAATCGCCTAACTCATCCCGATGAAGACTCAACATCAACATCACACATTCACCAGCCCTTTCCTTGTCGGTGAGAATAGGTGCCTCCAGCACGCTATTATGAGCCGAAGAATTGATCTACATCGCCTCAAATTAGCCTTCGTGGTATATTTAGAACATCTTCTGCAATGTTATTATACTACCTGACTGCATTTATCTCCGGTAGCCGCGCCGGTCCTTCCGCCATCTGAAAGACCGGCTGCATTTTCCCCATCTTTGAACTGGCCGTAGGCCCTCACCCAATCCACTACTTCGTTGTGAGTTCTCTCCATGGTATTTACCACATTTGCCCATTCCTGTCTGTGGAAGGATGCGTCCGAGAAGTATTTCATGCAATGGAAACAGCGATCTTCGCGTTCCGTTTTGTAAAGCGTGGGACACTGGCATCTATCATCATCTGTCGCTGCTATATAGCAGACTTGTTTGTGATTGCACTAGCGTCCATTTGTAATTACGGGTCAGCGATATCTTGCTACTGCACTATAAGGATGTTGAGATGCATTTATTCCCTGAACATTTAGTGAATTGAGAGGTGAGATATCTCTTGGAAAAGAACTTACGAGGAGGTAGACAATTGATCTGAAGCACATTTTCGACAATACCAGATGATACGATATTGTAGGGAGATAGATATCAAAAGAACCGATTGTTTTAGTCGAGGATGATGATGCCATGCCTCTGTATAGTTACAAAGGTGGGGTAGTATGAAGGAATACATCTTAGCATCAGTTTTCCGTATTTATACACAAGTTTCTTTGTACGGTGACACAAATCAAATGATAGGAAGCTCCACAGGGTAATTTTATCTTATTATTCACTGTCAAATCTGGGGCAGAATTACTATTATGCTCAGCAGTAACGAACAGAACCAGCGAATTTACAAGGTATTTTCGAATTTGAGATCGCATCATCGCTCGCATCGTTTTCTTCGGAACAAATAGTAGGCGAAGCTCTCTTCCAATATAAAATCATTGAGAAAAGTTAGCAGGCTTATTATTCTAACGATAATTGGCTTGTTAACATTGGTGCAAATATCTGTGGAATAGCAAAGGTTTAGAGCAATCATCACAAGTGAGTTTGCTCTTCTACGGCTTAGAGACGGCATATAAAATTAAGCCTTTCTTTTTTGAAAATTAATAAAATGGTTTGTAAGAATCCAGCCCTCGCAGTTTGGATTCAAGACTGTTTAGATGGTGCTATCGTATCCAGTCCTTAGACAACAGTTTCTACTATCTATGACAACACACTTCCAATCTCAGGCCAAATTTTGACACCTGATTGGGGGCTTCACCAGTATAACATTATCTTTAAAAGATAGAGCAGGGAAACAAGGATGATAGAATTGACATTTTCGGTATATAGTATACACCACCACCATTTAATGTTTCCGGAATAGAGAAAGGCCGGGAAAGAAGGAAACAGCGCGGTGTTCGAGTCCCCATCATAAGTGAGACGCATAAAAATAAGTCGAGAAAAATTTATTGTGAAAAAGAGAAAGGACAATGTCGGAGGGTGGAAGGAGAAAGGAGGCATTATAAGACCGAAACGAAATATACAAACTGCACCGTTGTGTGCGAGTATCAACGCGACATTATAGAGTCATCAGTTCCCGACACAGAGCCGACGTCGCGATCATTCCGAGCCATGACGCCCCGAATCTCCCCACCTGCAGAAAAGACGGAGCCTCTACCATCTTCGTAATTAATGGAACCAATGCTACTGCCCGTGTCCGGAGTTGCCGCGTCCTCGTGTTGATGATCGAACTGACAAAATGTTGGAAACTTGCATTTCGACAGTTTGCGATCCGGGCAAGTAAACGTGGTGAGATATCGGAAAACCGGTCGGGTTCTTTCCGTAGTACTACCCGGGATATGCTCCTGTCTGAAAAGTCGCTCGATTCCAAATTTTGGTAGAAGTTCCGCAATAAGGTCGTGAAGGAGCTTCCATCGACTATAGCTGAATCCCCTCCAGTTCCTGAAATCAGCCGGCGGGTCGTGGCCCACCCACTCTTTGAAATCGTCGCGAGAATCAGTGAATATACGACAGAACCGGAGCAGCAAACCGTAGAGATTTTCATCGATTGGCGGGAACATATCAAGGGCGAATAGAGTTTTCATGATAAGCAGTAAGCTTTCCGCGCTCTTTCGAACACAACGTCGTACTTTATTAGTGTAGAATGCTCTATCTTTGTGCAGGAAATAATAGTTGCGAATAGCCCCATTGAAGAAAATGGCGAACTCTCCAGGGCTCCAGAGCCTGGCAAGAATAATTTTCACAGCAGCCTTGAAGCCAGGTTGACTCTCTTCTTCATATTTCTCCAGAGGCAGCCCAATAGCTGTTAGAAAATAGATAAAGTGCTGAAAGACCGAGGCACCTTCTATTACTGTCTCTGGATCACAATATTCGTGCTCCATACTGTAGAAATCCTTTAGGATTGTGAATTTTCCTGACACTTCCAACTTGTCTAAATACTCTACGGGGTCTTCGATTCCATCTGTGAAGAATGCTCTCAAATCGTTAATAACGGGGCTGAAAAGATTTGAGAACGAGATCTCGGTGGGAGTAGTAGGAGCTTTTGGAGTAGTTAGAGCGGTGGGGGTTGTGGGAGTAGTGGGAGCGAGAATGGGAACAGGGGTGGAGACGGCGACCGGAGCGATGACGGTGGCGGCGTCTTCATTTTCTGTGACATTCCTATTATTATAATCCGCTAAATCGAGATTACCTGCACTAAGCGATATTAGTTCTACCTCTTCATATTTCCAAGCAGGGTTCTTACAATTTTGATTGCAGTTTTAGTTCATCATCATCTTCAAAAACCAGAGGTTCTTCAAATGGATCCACTGCATCCACTGGTGGGAGATCACGTTCGACAATCTCGACTGTCTCCATGATCAGATTACGATGGATGACAAAGTCCAGTCGTTCGGCAACTTCATGCGCATTTCTCATCGCTTCTGTTCCTTCCTTGTTGTTTTCTGCGACTGTACGACATAAAGCTACCATGGCCGCTCGAACCTTACCATCAATCCTTTGGATCGGATTGTGTGTAACAGTAAATCTTGCAAGCCCGATAAGCAAACTAGCGATCTTGATATAATATCGGCAAGTTGAACTCTGGGAAACAGCTCTTTGAATGGATTCGTTCCAGAAGCAGAAAAACGATGCGCAATCGGCGCAGGTTTTCGCCATCTTCGCAACACCTCCCTCTGCCGATGCGTATTTGTCAGACTCAAGGTGTCTGTGTGAAAGAATCGTGACAAAAGATTCTACTAATCTAAATTCACGCGGCGTGTCTTTGATGAGATGGCCTTCCATAATCTGGGTAATATGTAGCTGGCCCTCTGGAAGGCTCAGAGCCTCGATAACAAAGTCTTCGTTGCCTTGACTGAAAAGTTGGAGGGCATCATCCCAGAATTTTTTCAAATCTGAGGGAGTGAGCACGGTTTTGCTGATGCCAAAACGCATCCACTGATTCAAAGCTTCGAACTTTTGATCTCCGCTTGCCATACATTTTTGAGTGAGTGATATTTCTTTGTGGCTGAAATAGCAAGTATCGTCCTCCTGACCACTACATTTGCCCGTATCTCGATAGGTCCTGCAAATCACTCGGCGGACGGCATTGAGAGATTTGCGTCTCCCGGGTAAGTAAGAGCTCAGCGGGAAGTAATCTGTAATCTTGTAGAGATTCAGAAGTTCGGAAATACTCCTGAAAATGCTCTCTCTGGCGGGCTTCTCAGGATACCAGCCATCGTGTACAAACTCAACAAACAATATCATCCAGTAAATAACAACTGGATCTTTTATGATAGTCGATATATGTTTCGACATTTTGGCGAGGTGGATGAAAAATCGGAGCATAGTAGCAAAGACTTTATCCCAATCGACTTTGCCGTTCTCCACAACCACCTCATCGCGTTGAAAGGAGGCGATAGAACGAACAATGAGATATATACTATACTCCAGCTGAGGGAAAGTCTCGTCAATGATCTTTTTTGATGCCAGTTTGGTTTGTGGGTCGTTATTGAAGTAAGGATGAACCAGGATCGTCATAAAGGGAACGCAGCGAGTTATGAAAATGACATGAGTATAGGAATTCTCATCAGGTTCTCCATCGCTCTCGTTTTCAGCCTCTATGTCATTCTTTCTCTTTTCTTTCCCTAGGATTTGTTTTTCGTTTAGCAAGAGCGCATGGGATATATCCACGAGACGGGAGAGCGGCGTCGGTTCGATTAGGAGGCGTACAGCGAACCGCCTGATATACATTTTGGGGTGGTTGAGCGCCTTGATTGTGCAATCTAGAAGGGTTCGGTTCTCTATCTCTGGAAGCGGCCACGGGCTTCTCAATGGGGCTTTAAACATCATGAGAAAATCCTTCTCTGTCTTGTCAGCAGGTCGGGGTTCTGGCGCCGTTCGAGAATTAAGCATTTCTATAACAGGATAGAGGTTAGCATCGAGATCAATAAACGACATATGGAGCGAATTAGTTACCAAGAGAGTGTGGTGTCGCAGAGGCCCGCCCAGCTGGAGGGTGGGACGAGTTGATCATGCCGAGATCTCGCAAGGTGCCGGCTGAGATAAGGGTTTTAACTGCACCCGTAATAGGTCCTGAGTCATTATTGGGACTAGAAAAAACATTTTGGCGAGGGGTATTTGAGCTTTTAAGAGCCTGCTGGTGGGTTACAGGTGAAATGGGTGTAGATACAGCAGCAGACGGTGTGGTGGTAGCGACAGGTGGCGGGGATGCAACAGGCAAAGGGGAGGATCGAAGTTGGGTTTGGGAGATATTGAGAGCCACAGGAGGGCGAGTGGCAGCAACTGGATCTGTATTTTTTTTCCCGTCCAGTCAGATAATCGAAATTATATTGAAGGAGTGGGGTTACTAACTAGAATGCTCGAGGTTGACCAGTAGCCCATTCGGTCTTGTGGTTCTATGAATAGCATTGGCCGGAGTTCGGTTTCCTCCCAGTGAAGGGTGCAATGTATTCCCATTGATGTCGTTTCTGTGCTTAAACGCGCACCGACCATATTTGCATCTCCCTATCTCTCTTTCCTCAGCGCAGAATGCACCACTAGCGATCAAAGAGATTGTTCGTTAAAAGATGGTCCAAAGCTTATCTGTGGCAGGAATATTTTTCAACTTGCATTGGATCATGGTTATAAGGGCAGTGGCTGTATCCACATTTACCTCTAGCGACTAATATAGCGCAGGGGGTTTGCCTATAGACCAATTGTTTGTCAATAATTACCACTTGCACAGAAACAATGTCAAGTATTAGTGCGACCTACTCCATGACGAATTTGATATCTAGAGGTAGATGGATTTGTTCAGTATCCTGCGTCATCGTGTGCTAGAAAAATTTCGACTTCGACTTTGGTTCGACACTTTGAACCTCCTTAGGCTTTGAGGTCTGCGGATGTGTGAAATGTCAGCCTCAAGAACTTTCTACCATACCAATTCTTTTGTCTAGGTATGGTGTGGATAGCTAAAGCCCCAGCTGGATATTACCTCTAGCACGTGTATAGAACGCGAATGGCGGTATAAATATGGGAAGTCAACCAATAGAGCAAATCTGTGCAAAGAAAACTCGTTGTTCAGTAATTGTGAATTCTGAGTTTGGGTAATTTGGCAAGGAATCATCACCTATCTTCTTGACGCTTCACGAGTGACTACAAGATAGAAGTTAGAACTACCTGACTGGTGATCGAAAACTATATAGTAGTTGATGCTACTAATTTTGATCGTATTTCTCTGGCAGATGTCGCCTCTGTCTCGTAAACCGAAGGCTGAAGACGAAGATCGTTCCTAAGCGTCGACCATAAGACTACTCAAGCTTTGCGAATGCTAGGAGTTGGAAATATAGGAGCCCCGAGGTGATCACCAGCCACCAAGAGATTTTACAGGTCTGTAAAAGATGAAAGAAGTTTAATCATGATGGTCAATCTTATAGAGACTTATGGGAGTGGCAAAAGGACGTGTGATAGATGCCAACTTACCGAAGAAAAAGCCGAATTTAACTAGGAAGACTTTGCAAGATTTGATGATCGGAAGACCATAAAATAATGATATCGCAAGCCTTCAATATGAAGAAGAAACCAAGATAACTTCAAGAGGACTACTTGATGATGCTATCTTGGTCAACCAATAGAAGGAGGATGAGAGGCAAAGTGGATGTAGCTGGAAGCGTTTAGGATTTCAAAGGAGCGGAGCTGAGGGGAGAGTGCAGAGCCAAAGGTTTATGTAGAATTTAACGAGAAAGAGCGTCATGGGAATTTCCCTTGCCACTCTACGTTTACTACTAAAGGATATTGCAGGGGCCAGCCAGCATCGATGAATCGCGTTGAACGTAGCTCTGACATGATGTTGTTGAGGGTTGGCGCGGCTGTGGCCATGTCATATATATCAAAGGATGCTCCTGACCTGCCTCTTGACATACAAACTCTGAATATTACACCAGCCAACCAAGCCTTCTCTCCCATTCTCCACTCCAACTCCACTACCCTTCCAGCCTCCAAAAGGGGCTGTGGGAATGCCTGAGACGTGCTCATTAACCCAGACAGTGCCGGCTTGCAGCTGTTTTCCAATCTTTTCTGCTCTTGCCATATCTTTCCCCCAAACACTCGCACCCAGTCCCAAATCCGTATCATTCGCTCTCCTGATAACCTCATCATCTGTATCCCATGTTACCACTGGCAAAATAGGTCCAAAAGGCTCTTCTTTCATAATTCTGCTATCATCTAATGGAGAAACCACGATTGTCGGATTGATGAAGAAGCCTTTCGCGGCTGCAGTGCCCTTGTATCTGAATCCCAGATCTTTCTCAACACCCAAGACAACATTTCCACCTTCTTTGTGTATATCATCAACGAACCCTAGGACCTTATTGTACTGCATTTCATTGTTCACAGGACCCATGAACACGCCGTCGGCCATCCCGTCTCCGAATTTCAACAATTTTGTTGCGGTAACAAGGGCAGGCACGAACTCCTTCGCGATCGAAGAGTGGACGTAAATCCGCTTTGTCGCCACACAAATCTGGCCAGAATTCATGAAGGAATATAGGGCGATCTGAGAAGCGACAAGATCAATATCCACGTCCGGGAGGATGATGGCAGGATCTTTCCCTCCTCTGTATTGAAATCAGCTATGTATTTTGTATTTTTTCAAGAGAATGCGGCTTACAATTCAAGAGTCACTCGTTTCAGCGTCTCACTGCAACTTTCCATGACCTTCTTGCCGGTAGCTGACGAGCCAGTAAACGATATCTATTTCACGCAGCAAATTAGCATTTAGCCTACGAAACCCCGTATTGGCTGTCATTTGTTAGATTAGATGCGACGTACTTTATCGATTCCAGGATGGCTCGTCATCCCCGCTTAAACAGCTTACAACACCCGGCGGAAAGAATCGTTGTGCCAGCTCAACAAGTTTGAGTCCGGTGTACGGCGTGAAAGGCCTTTGCATGGCGTATTAACATTAGTATGTCGTGCGCTTCCTCACAAAAAGCCCTGCGATAGTGACTAACGAAGATTTAAGAATAATCGTGTTTCCCGTGAGAACGGCATGGGAGAGTTTGACGAGTGCGATGGCAATGGGACTGCACAAAGACTCATTGGTTAGTCTGATACCCTATATATCAAGTAATCTCATGATATCTTACAGTTCCAAGGCACGATTCCGCCGCCGGCGCCCAACGGCAGATATCTTTTCGTCACCGTCTTCAGCTCATCTTGATAAACAATTTCATCCTCAAGTGTCATCGAGCACAACGCGCTTAGTTGGTGTTCCGCTCTTGCGGCTTTAGATAAGGCGAATTTATACTAATATATTAATCGCGTGAACGTAAGCATAGTACTCAGAATAGTCAGACGAGATGGATATATGCACACAGGTTTCCCTTGCTCTTTCACCAGCAAATTGGCGAACCCCTCTTTCTCCTCCACCACGGCTTAGCGAATTTCAAAAGCGCGTCCTTTCTCTTGTCCCACGGTGTAACCGACCAAGTTTTGAAGGCATTTCGGGCAGCGCTGACGGTCGCGTCTAAATCCGCCTTGTTCGATACGGGGACAGGGGTTCGGCTCTCCAGTTGACGGGTTAACCGAAAATCTGGTCTCTCTTGTTGTATGCGGTTTCCCGTTGATTGTGTTTGCGAAGGTAGTCCAATCGAGAGCCATTTTTGTAGAATTATAGATACAGTCGCGGACGATGTAAAATTATACAATTGATTAACGGACGACGTTGACTTTCGTTATCATGACAGACTGTGGGATTGTTCCGTTTATATCATGCTACCTCGGCCCCAGCCTCGCCTCGTGAATGTTGAGCATCGAGTTAATTTTTTGAAAATTACTAGTCCTAATTCAGCCGTCGAGCTGCAACAATGAAAATAGTCGACCCTCGAGATAATGAATTAATTGCGCAATTGCGTTCCGAAGCTATAGAAAAGGCTTAAAAGTTTGTGCCGTCAAGAAGGAATAAAAAATCGGGGCTGGATGGAATGTGTGGTCTCGAAGATCTCACTGATTCTGTGCACAGGAGGAATGTGGTGGCGAGAAGTTGTGTTAGATGAAAATCTTGTATTATTACCAGATTAAGCGTCTTCATGACCGTAAGCGGTCATCGGCGGATTAATAAATCCACGAGGCTGGTAGACGCTAGTTACATAATCAAATCGACGATGTGTTGCGCTAAATGCTAATGGTTTCCAACAAGTTGTTAACCCCGAAGACTGATCATGAATACGACTGGGTCAATTCATAAATAGTGCGTTGAGGGTGCGTTGAGGGCGCATACGAAGTATGTACATATGCACAATATACAACTCGCCGGATTTTCAGAATATTTTCAGAACGGGCCAATCCAGTTCGAGATGAAAGTGCGTATAGTACGGGAAAAAAACATTACGTTATGATCGCAACGTTGGCCCTGTAGATCTAAGTTATACCATAGTTAATATTTTTCGCGTCGATTAATTACACTGCTCGCGCTGACTTTATAAATCTATCAAGCGCAACCGCATTGGGATATACTGGTTCGTGCGCCAAGTGCAGGTACCTTTGCTTAATCTCCCGCTTCGAAAAGCCTTGGAAAAGTATGAAACTGCTGGACAGGTGCATGATCAACATGAAGTTGAGAGCCCTAATCCATAGAGAAGATTACTTGCGTGAGCACATACAGAAGTAGTTATACGCCTGCGCTGTATTGATTTCGTAAGCAAACGCCTTTTCAATGTACCTACTTAAGTAGCTGATACTATAATCCGTATAGCTCAGCTCGACCCTCAGATAATTGCTTGGTGCTGTACGGGATACGATGGTCCCAATGCAAGAACGAGCAAGCGCAAGGGGAAATTTCGACCGCAGATTCCGAGATTGTAATTCGGGGGAAAATATTGCAGTAATATGGAGGAGCTGGGGTAATGAGGCTTGAAATCACAGGTTGCAACGAGAGGATCAAATCCTACAAATAAAACAAGCCTGCGTCGAGGCTAGAAGTACTGTTCAAGCCAAGACGTTGGGACCTGTACAGCCGTGTCCAAATGTGTTATCAACAATATATGGCTCCCAGCCTTTTCTCTCACCATATTCACCAAAACAGGTTGGACACCCAAAAATTCTTGCTCCCCAAGATCGTCATCTGGCAGCCTCGGTTTGGTAGAAAAATCCCTGATACACGCGGTGCGGTTTCGAAGCTGTCGCTTAGGCAAAGAACGGTTGGAAAGATACTCAAATCACGTTTTGTATTGTATTACCTTGTCCTAGCAAAAGATCCGTTGAAACGGGCAGTGGTATAGCTGAGAGAACGGTGATCTTAATATCGTCGATAAGAAATACTGGTGTATCCAAGTCACAGTGTATGCATCCGGGTTTCCCAGGTGGAGCTATCCCGCTTGTGGGCCCGGTTCTCCACAGTTTCACACCATTTCACCCAATACAGATAATGACGACCAGTGATAATCTCTTCGTGGTTTTCTCAGTCTCTGTAATGGTGATCATTGCTTGTGGCCTGGCATAAAATCACATTTCTTGGTGTTTCTATTACCAAAACTTTCAGAATACCTGATTACCTTTGCATTTGTGCGGTGGGTGTCTTTACGACGAATTTTATTTAATTTTACTTAAAGGCAGATATCACCTCCGTTGCTCAGGGCGCGCTCGTGATCAAGATAGAATATTACATGGTCGAGAAATCTTCCCTTAAATTTAATCTCACTTTGCTGTGCGAAGTCTTTCTTTCTGGGTTCCCACCGTCATATGTGCATACTCAGTGAATACTCAACGCTAACAAAATATTTTATTCGCAAATATAACATGAGTTCTGGCTCAGCAAGCGAAGACTCGAGCGTTCCTGTTCCATTGATAGAACGCTACGATGTCAACACCCAGTTAAGCACGGCTCTCGTTGCGGTTAGTCTCACAATCGATCCCACCATCATGAAGGATATCTTGCCGCCCGTCTCAGCAGCTAGCTAACAAAATAATTTTTTATTCAACTTCTCTCCCATCCAGAATGCGATATAGCATGTATTGCGATCGCTTTCATCTTTGTCGCCGTTCGGCTAGTCCTTCGTCTACGGCGTGGTATTGCCAACCTGGAAGACATTCTTTTGGGAATTGCCTGCTCCGTTTTTGCTCCGGCCATGGCGCTCGAAGTGACGGCGTATATGTACCAACAAGAGGCCATGGATTTCTACTTCGACCTGACAACCGGGACGTATTTCTTCCCAAACTCTCGGGCGCTGCAGGGAAAATATTTGGAGCTAGCAAATAAGACCTTTGAGGCACAAAAGGTAAACCCGAGGAAAACCCGAGGAATTCGATTCGGTTGAAGATTTTCTTTAATACTAACGCGGCGTAGATGACCTGGGCTATGAAAGTCCTTTACTACACACCACTATACTGCGTAAAATCTGCTTGGATTCGATTCTACTATATTTTGGTTCCGGTGGTTGTACGGAAAACTCGAATGCTCCTACATTTCACTTTGGCATTTACGGTTGTTGGATTTCTTGTCACTACTCTTACCACAATCTTTGCGTGCTGGCCTTTGGGCAGAGTATGGTACGTTATATCATCCAGATAATCTCTCTGTATACTCGGTATATAGCCGTTCGTGATCCGCTCGAAACTAAATTTCTGGTACCGATAGGGCCCTAGACGTCAACGATCAGCAATCTGATTTTGACAACTGTAACCCTTGGATGGATGAATGGGTTCTCATACTCATATTCATCTTTCACGCCATTTCCGAGATTTTGGGTAAATTTATCCTCGGGGCATCGCGCATCATCGACACATTGCGGTGTCTGTTTTTTCAGATTTTGAAATATTGTCCGGTCTAATCGGTTTTCTGTTCAACTCATAGTCTATACTACCCCTTTCTTCCTTATCTTCCGTCTCCAAAATATCTCCATGCGGGAAAAAACCATGGTGGGGACGATATTCGTCCTTGGGTTGTTCTGTCTAGGCTTCATGGTCTTCAATATCGTCATCTCTAGTTCGATTTTTGGGGTTTACACCGGAGGCGGCGTAGCATCAGCAATAATTTGGCCGTTAGAGCCAATGTGGGCTATCGTCGTGGCATGTCTTCCGGCATTCAGAGCATCGATAGACTGGTTCATCCGTGTCATAATAAGGATTTCACACGGAAACCATATGTTTGGTGAGAAGGGTAGCTCGCAAGACAGTGAAAAGGCGATGGAAGAGGGTACGCCGCGGAAAGATTCCAGTCAAGCAGGACTAACGAATCTTGATACGGGGCGTCCAAACCTGCAACCAGAAGAACAAGTCGGTATCGCCATGAGCCAAAGTGAAGGAGAGGTCTTTGTGCCTTTGGAGGCGATAGCTACACGCCAATCTTCTTTTTCGAATAGTCCTCTTCGGAAGCTGTTAACTGGAGATACGACTTCCACCGAACACGATTTAACAAGTTTGAAACCACGGCGGGCCAAGTAGCAGGGGAAGGAGGGAGCTTCCGAGGTCTGAGTCCCCGAAGCCGTAACGATTCGATGTATGAGAAGTGAATGCGGTTGTGCGATTGTGCAATTTCAGATGAATACAGAATATTGTGTTTGTAATTGGCGAATTTAGGGCGTATATACGGGATGTTTTGGTTTATACTTTAAACATTTTTAAAATTCATATTATGTTATATAATTCAAAAATCAAATATATATAGTTATCTATAAATAAAAATATCATTGAAGATTACTAATAATTATATACTAAATTCACCAGCATATGTATTTTGTCTGACCAGTAGCCCCACAGGGCTTTGCCACGCCTAGCCAAATCGGAACTACCCTACTAAATTGGTGCCCAGTAGTGTGTGCTCAGCAGCGTGAATAGCAGCGCAAAAAGCACAAGGGTAACAGCGTGAATGGTCAGCTTGCTGAATAGTTGCAGGTGAGATCATTACAGGTTGGGTCATTGGTTTCAATTTGGCTGGGTGTGGCAGGGCCTTGTGGGGCTACTGGCTGGGCAAAATACGCGTACTGGTGAATTTAGTATCATCAAGTTGCCATTTTCTGGAGACGTTTTTGAATTGTGTATGTTTGATTTTTGAATTGTATGCTAAATTTTTTGAATTTTATGGCATGTAAAACGTCCCTTGCTTTTCTCATAAACCAGATGCCATCCTTTTCCCCTCCGGGCCGCCCGAAGCCGGGGTTTCCAGAGACAAGGCGCATCGAACTATTCAGATGATTGAATTTCTTCAGCCTCCTCGCCGGTCGGCCATGTTAATAGATAGTATTCATACTTTAACATGTTTGGGAAGGGGCTGTCTAACCTGATCTCGAAAACCAGGCCACACGAAGTAAAACGTCTAAACATTTTGAGGTATAATTTGTATGTATATACTCAACTACGTAAAATATAGTTATTCGTAAACATTAAATTTATAAATCATTACACTTCAGTCTCAGACTTTTTGTCTACTTTTGCGCACCACAATTTAATTCTTCCCCATATCCGGTCAATCGATTAACATGTATCTGGTTCGAAGCACATCTAACTTGGTCGCGTCCCAAGCTAGGACAATGTGCATCGAATCTTTAACTCTGTGAGAAATCCAACTTAGTTAATAGTAATCTTGTAGGGTTACAGTGGATAGCTACTGTCTATCCAACTTAGATCACCACCAAACTGAGAGCTACATCATGACAACAAAGTTACCACAAATTCAACATGCTTGAGTTGTAAATAAGAGCGTAGTGAATTAGAAATCGAACCTACCTTCGAGAGAGAGTCGTGGTGGTGTCTGTCAAATACTTGCAAGCACTTGTGTTAGATCCAGCACCGGTGTTCTGGTACTCATAGTAAAGTGGCATCGCTCCCACCGTCGTAGTTGTCCAACCTACGAAAGCAAGATTTAGCCTTCTTTACTCTGATACATTGAATGATTTATTATTGTCCTTACCAGTCGGATTTATAAAATCTGAAATAACGCATTTTTGATACAAAACTCTAGCATAAATTTGCCATGGTCGTCCCAGATAGTTACTACCCGTTGACGGAGCCGTAGCCCCGGATGGAATAACTGACGCCTTTTGGATAGTGTAAGTGTCGAAAAGTACCAACTGGTATCAGTGGTGCTTTCCCTGCCATTCGCAGTAATAGAACCAGGTCCATTGAGCGATAAGATTGATTTGTAGACCAAGACATTGGCAGCACCGTACAGAAAATCGACAGCACCTTTGATGAAACAGTTTGCGAAATATTGTTTCCCTTTGTCCGCGTATATCGTATCCTGGTAGCTTGTCATGAGACATCCGTAGAAGGAAGCGATGATACCTTTTGTTGAAAGCGCCGGCGATTGCGATCCTACTCCATATGCATTCTTGATGTTTAGGTTATATACTTTCACGTTTGCCGCGGCTTGTCTAGCCAAATGGCGGCAGCTTGATCCGCGCCGCCAGCTTGAACTTGACCCTGACTGCTTTGTACCGTCACTGTATTCCATTTGTAGTCCGGGTTGCTATTGTTACACCGGTTTCTCATTAGTTCAATCGTTCGGATTTCTCAGTTTAGATTCAATTTGCACTGCGTACTCCGTGGTATATCCCAAAATTGTCAGAATTCCTGCATAGGCAATATGAACCTTTTGATTATAGGTTCTTTGATAAATGAATATCATCTTTGCGGTTGTGTCACTTCCTAGTGCGGCGATTGCTGAGCCGATGCTGGAATATTCACCACTTTTTGTTCCCGATTGTCTGACAATAAGCGAGCCATTAGGCGGGGAAGTGCGAGACCAACTCGTTGAAGTGGTGGATGTAGCATTTGCAGCCGTGGCTGTCTTTGAGGTGGTGATAATCACCGTGGTCGTCTTTGCGGTAGTGCTAGCGGTGGTTGTAGCTTTTGTGGTTGTGGGCGCGGATAAACATTGGTAGTAATAGTCGTTAATATATTGGCATGAAGCTCCAGATACGCAGCTGGTTGCACCTGCCCATCCAATTCTAGTACGAATGTCATTTTAGCAATCTAGTGGTTCCCATCTTTTGGAACGAAATGGAGAGGCTACCCTCCACATTGGCCCCATATTGTCTGCTGGACATTGACCGCAGTTATAACAAGTACCAGCGCTGTTAGTCTATTTAGTTGCGACCGCATGTTGGATTTATTATGAAAAGAGTACAAAGTTTATAGCTCTCGTATGTGATACATCTGAATAGTTCGAAAGTATGGTTGGTCCTTTATAACTCTAAATTCGAAAGCGCTAAAATCTTCTTCACACAGACGTCCTTTGACGGCTTTCGGGCGCTAAACTGCCGTTTTGTATCGACGTCAACATTATGAAGCTACTATAATCCCGGAGTCCTAAAAGTTTAAGTCTAAGGTTCAGAAGGGGTCTAGGGTGAAATTCATCCGCAATGCCAAGCTAGTCGAGATACTGTGGGGATAGCCAGCCCTCACCCCGGCCATGGAGCCCGTATTTCCACACGGATAAACGGTTCCACAAACCCGCTATTTATCCGTATTGCTTCAGATCCACTGATATAAGTTTAACCGGGTAACGAGTTCACATATGCGAGCTGGATTACCACGATTCAATTCGGCGTGGCGCAGGGGTACTTCTCATGATACTACTGTGTGGGGATATTCGAATATTCTGGTTTTCTGGATGGTGTATGCATACGTATGATCTCTTACAGAGTTTATAATTTCGAGATTTTGGACTAGTACTAGCGGCTAAGTATTTGGGTTGAACTGGTTGCACACCGCTGTAATCGTGCCAGAAAGTAATTTATGTGATCCAGATTTAGGCACCACTTATATGAAGAGTATGGCTACGAAGTCGCGGAATTGCAATTTTAGCAAAGAGTTCCAAGTTCGAATGGAGACAACAGCATAATTTACAAGAAAGAAAGGCTAAGGCTCAGCAAAAATAGTCTCCGAGGACAAGAAACACCGAATTGTGAGAGACGAGTCTTAAGAGGCTTGACAGTATTTGCTGTATTCGATAGAATTTACTAGTTCAGAACCATGTCGTTACGATTATACTCAGGGCACGAAAAGGAATATCCCAAATACCTAGGTATATATGGTCTCGTTCCCAGCCTCGTCAGCAAGGTATATACGAGATATCGAAAGTTACTGAAAGCAGATGGCCGCCATTAAAGCTTGGCGATTTCAGTTGGCACCGAACACAACACAATCAATTATACAAGACCGAATATATACCGCTAAAACACAGCAGCATGCGAAGCAGTATCATGGGACTAATCGAATAGAACAGTATGGAAACATGAAGATATCCGGAATGGACTGATCAAGATGCCATCCTCACGCAGGACCCCGACCCCTTTGCAGCACGAGGGTGGTACAGTATAACATTGATGATGTATGGTTTGTTCTTCCAACATCAGACGCCTCAATCTAGCTAGTTGCTAGTCAGCCTAACTAACAAATGATGCCTGAAGTACGGTTTGCGCCCACGGCTGGATGCATATTGCGGAAGCTCGTAGAATATAGGTGTACGCCAAAGAAATTATTCCTGCTTGATTATGGAGTATTCATCCTACCTACGATCTGCCAGTGGAGTTCTCGGAAGCTGTGGGCGTCCGAAGAAAAAATATTATATATGTGTTGTTGGCACCAGCTTATTATTATCATCCCATGGCTCTCAACCTAATTGATAATTTATGGGTCAAGCTACCAAATCGTCAGTCTTGCCTAGATTACCCGGTATCTTCCTGACTTTTACCATTTTTATAATTTTCCAAACGCGTTTCTTTACAGGCTCTCACCGGAGTCGCATTTAAAAGAGAAGCGACATGAGCTTCAAAGCGAAGGACCTTCACTGTGGCTTAACTGGAGAACCAAAGACAATAACTGTGAACAGTAAAGCCGGACCACCAGCATTGGAAACCCAGGCAGGGCCACTCCTAGAAGCTGTGAAAGCTGTATCGTCGTACAACTGGCTTGCCGAAGATGACGATGATGCGCAGAAGCCCACTATCCAAGTCCCAGGTAAAGGTTAAAATTACTAAATACAGTTGAAATTACGAGCTAACCGTACGTGCTATATGTCTAGGAGCCCCTCCTCTCGTTGCGTTTCAAAGAGGTGTTGATTTACTAGACCTTACACCTGATGCGGGACATCATTACATCGACCAGAATGCAGCAAGGATGAACGGCCGCTCGGGAATGATCCCCGGCCTTGCAGCCTGCCACGCATATGATGGTAACTTCCGAATCGAAGACTACGACGTAATCACTGATCGAAACAATCTGATCAAACTTTTTGAAATAATGAAGCTGGATGAAGCAAATGTTGGCTCCGACATGAATGTGTATAATCCCTGGGAGCGATCGCCGACTGCATGGAGAGCCAGGGTTACGCAGACAGGCAGCTTGCGCAACAGGACTAGCGGGACCTACCAGCGTTACGGCCACCTTTCGGTGTCTGAGCAAGAGCGAAAACTGAAATCAATTATGCACCGACCCGAGACTGCTCGTATCGATGTAGATGTCGTATCAGGATATGATCAATCTACCGGGAGATATCTGTATGATGCTGCTTCTCCCTCCAAAACCTTGATTCTCACACGGTGGGAGCCAAAGAACGAGGAAATCATTAATTCGAAGAGTGATTTTCGCGGCTTTGGCTTCTCCTTCTTATCGCAAACTCGTAAATTCTTATCGTTGAAAGATGGGAAACTCACAGAGCAAGATCCGACCGAAGTTACCGGCTTTCACTGCTTGGTTAAATACAAGCTCTACGATTTGAGAGTTTTGGTGCGGTACCACGCCGATGCTTGCAACATGACACGACAGCAGTTCACTGAGTGGATCGCACAAGATGGAGTTAGAAATCTGGATGAAAATAGCAGCGAGAGTACTAGCGACGAATCAACCTCAGGTGAATCAGATGTGACAGAGGATACATTTGATCTACTTGACTGTTTCAAGACTTTGACAGTATCAAATAGGCCAGAGCCACATCGAAGCCAGGGTCGGTACATGCTTCGACCACCCTATTGGTTTATTATTTTTTGAATTCTTCTTGCCATTATGCTGACTTGGGGGATATACCCTGCCTTATAATAGATTTAAGCCCAACACTACCCATTGAGATCGTGGAAACACCGAACGTGGTTTTCAGGGGGAAAATGAGCCAGGTGAAAACACGAAGCAAATTGTCCGGAATTGGGCGCGAAAAACTATACACGCAGTTGTTTTTCAGCCAAACGGACTATATTTGTCTGGCGTATCATACAAAAGGAACTTTCAGGAGATCAGATATGGAAACTGAAGATGTTTCTTCAGAAGTGAGAAAATGGGGAGTCAGTAATCGCCACAATCTGAAAAAGCTCGTCAACCTTCTCGAAAAAATAAAAGAAGTGGCTGTTGTACGAGGCTGCATGGCAGCAGTTATTTTCTCGAGAAATAAGGCTGAAAGAGAGGCAGAGTGGAGCCTCGATTTATATGCTCGAGATAATTAGGCAAATTAAGAAAAGACCTCTCGAGTTTTGGGCAAAAGAACTAGCATTTGCCCCGTAGCTAGAACTTCCCCGGTTAGCATGAGGAAAGCTGAATAATTATAAATTAGGCATTTCTATTGTTCTCGTTCTATAGTGCCTCCGTAAGCTTTTTGAATAGCCGCACTATTGTAATCAATGTCGGGAAAATAACAAAACAAGCTCAACGAAAATATCGAATGGGAATACGGAACCCGAGACGGTTTGAGATAGTTTCTTCACACACGCAAAACATAATCACGACATACAGACATGACGGAACAGCAGGATTGTTCTCCGACGTGGATAATAATTAGCTCTCAGTTCATAAGTTAATATGTCTTATTTACGACGCCCGCGGTTTATCAATCTCTTCCTCCTAGGATACCTAGCTCCGTTACCAGTGTCAGCTTATTATGTTACAACCCTCCGTTTGGTTCGGTCAGACTGGTTCAAATCATTCAACTACTTCTTCACCGCTCGTGACTGGAAAGATCAAGAAGTCGGCAAATGCTATCCGGCTGATGGACAACTTGGTTATGGCGATATGGAAGTGGTAGCGATTTACAATAAGCCAGGTGACCTGCCTGTTTCTACGATCACAGCTTACAATGGACCCGACTGTGGTGAAAGAGCTGGGCAAATTGCATATTATTGGCGAAAGGAACCGGTTTTTACAATTTTTCTTGATCCCGATGACTTGTACGGAGTGCATCTAGTAAACTTGACACGTTATGGAATTCATTGGGGCGGTTCATACAAGGCCATCGATCCATCATCAGAGGAAAACTTAAGAGTCGAACTGTCCGGTGTGTTACCGGAAAGAATTGGAAATGGTCTGTTAGTTTGGGAAGCTGATCCGAGTGATATAAAGATTCCTCAACAGAAAGTTTGGGTCCCTGAGACTGTCGAGAAACTCGTAGACCCGCATAACTTGCTCTTACGGTTAGACGACGACCAGGGGCGCATGAAATGGCTCTATCTGAAGAATCTGCTAGAGAGATATGCCCGATCTGATTCCTCGGAGGTAGCAGACCCAATAACACCTTGGCTTGAAAAGCTATTGGCTGGAGACTACGCGCGAATGAAGAAGAGACCAGGGCTTAAGGGACCACTATACGACCCGAAGGGTTCTCAAAATCAATCTAGAGAACATAGAAAGCCGCCTGAGTCAGGAAACGGTCTATATGCCGACAATCAAGGGGTTGTGTACCCCATAATACCAGAACACATTGTCCGGGTATTAGTTAGCACTGATGTCACTCCAATTGAAAGTGATGAACAAGGTAGGTTTCTCGTATTCGAAATTTACCCAATAGTTCACCTGTCTTTACGGGCGGGATTTCATTAATTTGGGTGAGAAAATACAGAGAAGATCCTTGAAAATTTAATGAAAGCCCCACTTCGCGATCCCGAGGACAGATCTATTTCTTTCGATTCTGAGTTGAACGAGAACTTCCACAAGTTTACCGACCCGTACCACGAAGTCACCCACGATGGCATTTCCATAGAGGTCGATACATTAGTCCATCAGCAAACTCAAAGAGAAATTGCCATCTCCACAATACAACAAGCAAATGGTGAATACAGTTTGCCGCTTAACAACTTCAATCACGTGATCCAAAGTGGAAATTTGGTTTCTGAAGATTTTGTTTTTGATGCCATCAGTGAGAGTAGTGGAGGCGGACCTGGAAGCAAGGAGCTAGGTCTTTCTGCCAATCAGATGGAGCTTGGAGAGCTTGAGCAGGTACCAATAACCCTTCTAGAAGACCCAAACCACCAAGAAATACACTTTGATACCGCAAAGCGCAGTTCATACAATCTGCCAACATTTTCGAACGGTGGGCTGCCTTATCACGTTGATGAATGGGTTGTTGAATCCCAAGCGAAATTTAGACATGGTATCCTACCATCGTTGGCACAGCAGCTTAACGACGATAGATCATTTGCAGAACCTTACGATGAATGGAAAACCGCCGTTAGCGAGATACCTGGTAATCTTGATGGCGTATTCAATAGACCGCGAGTAGTTTTGGATGTGCAGGTTTCAACTGAGCAAGATTCAGCTCGCTATAAGCCAGGTTCAACCACCTCTACGAGAAGAAGGCTTAGAAACGAAGCTGCCTCACTCCATGACGAAGAAGAATTTTATAAATACTCATCTACATCGGCCGGGAGGCGCCCGAGATATCGGGTCGATAGAAGCAATGCTCAGAACTAATAAGCATCTTTGCTACTAGCTTTGTTATATATGGGGATTAGGAAATTAATATGATTTAAATTTGATTGCCAGCTTTACTGGCAATCTCAATTTCAATTTTTTGTTAGTGGACTTCGCCATTATTACTTGTACAACGATAAGAATAATGGCAACATTAAATCCAATTCAGCACTCAGTCATTAGCGTGGCCTAGTCTGCAGTGTTCCGATTCTTGATATAAACCTCCAGGCCCGTCTGCCCTACGAACCATGAATTGCGGAGCTTGAGCTCCCGATCGGGATAAACAAGATCGAACTGTAAAATCCAATAACTAGGCATCAGTCTCAAGCAGAGTCATATTTGATGAAATCAGGCTCTTACCTCATATTGCATCACCAAGAAGGGAATGATCTTGTATATTTCCAATAAACTAATATTTTTGCCGATGCAAGTCCGTTTTCCGCTTCCAAAGACCAAGTACGACCTCTCCATCCCAGCCTTTTGTTCTTCCGTTGCGTCAAGCCATCTTTCAGGTCTGAAAAACTCCGCGTCTGCGCCGTAGACTCGTTTGTCTTGATGTACTACCCAGGGGTTGCAGCCTACTATCGTTCCTTCCGGAATGAATCGTCCACAAACTGTAACCCCCCCAGATGGAACAATACGTTCCAGCAGAATTCCAACTGCGGGATGAAGTCGTAGTGACTCTTTGATTACTGCGCTTAAATAAGGAAGGCTGTTTGTTTGCGAATATTTTGGGATACTCGAAGCCATTATGTTGGACACCAAGAGTTCATTTCTCAGTTTGTGGAGGACGGCGGGATATCGCATCAGGTTAACTAGTACGCAGCTGGTTAATATTTCTTTGGCTAAAGTAAGCTTAAGCTCTACTGTCTCCTGACATACACATGGTTGCTCGTAGAGAAATAGCCTATTCAAGATTTCATTAATAACAAAAACTGTGCAGATATATCGATATTCAGGAAATACTATTTTAATAAAACTCACCGTGGTGTCGCTCCCAGCAAATATATTCGCAGCTGCCCAACCAATAACTTGAGAACGTGGAATTTTTCCTTCATACTTATCCGCTGCGTCCAAGAACTTCGACAGGAAGTCGTTGCGTTTATTGTTTCCCCCATTTTCCTTTTCCTGTAATCGCTGTTGCATGCAATTTAGTGCAAAGCTTGTGACAGGCGACGTCGGGTTCCCTTTCCACCAAATTCGCAAGGGGTTCTTCATCAAGAATTTATCTAGTGGAATCCCTATCAGTCTTTATCTGCTTATGCTACTCAAATGTATCATAATTTGACTCTTACCCAGAAATGGCATCTGTCCGATGGCCGCGAGATAGTCTAGTTGTTGTTGAGTCTCGGAAATAACATTGTTCACATCTCTCCCTTGTTCCAGAAATCCCAGTCTCCTACTAAAAGTCATTTCGCCCACAACATCGAAGGCCGTCCAGTGGAGCCATTCTCCCAGGTCACATACTTTACTCTTATCGACGTAAAATCTGTCCAATTGGTGCTGTAGAACTTTAATTGTGCTATCCACGTATGGTTCATAGTCTAGCAACGTGCTCATTGCATATGCGTGACCGACCGGACGTTTAAGAGCTTTGTGTAATTCTTCCGAAGTAACATCGAAAACCCCAAGAACCTCTTTACCATCAGCTATAGGCCGAGTTACGGGGTAAAATTTTGACTAATAGATTATCAGGGCGTCAAAAATTCAATATCACCGTTTCTCTGGGTTTTTTGATAATATTTTTTACCTTCTGAAATAATCGTGTGATCCCATAAATTGTCTTCACTTCATTCGCAGATCCGACCGATACGCAATTTGGACCGATTCTAACTAGGTCTCCATATTTTTGATGAAGTTCTTGGTGAACCACCTCCGGTCTTCGCCCAAAATTTTGCTTCAATCTCCACGCATTTGTAAACGACGCTATAAACGGACCAGGAATCAGACGAAGATATGGTTTGTATCTTGTGTAGAGAAACTGGAGAACTGCTAATACTAGTGCCGCAATGATCGCTACTATTATCAAATTCATTCTGGCGGATTGGACTATGGGATGTGTATCTCTTCTTTGAGCAGAACCAACAAAATAATGACGGGTGATCAAAAACATGGGGTGGGTTCGAGTAAATATAGGAAACGTTCCCTCCACCCAGCCGATTATTTTGGTATTATGTCAGCTGGGGCTGGGTATTTCCCGTCATCTAAAATTTCAACACTATCTGGCGCACTACACAATGTGTTATGGGCTCAAAAAATGGATGGACTCTATTCTCAGGCGTCGATCCGAGATATATTTATGATACCTAACAAACTATCAGCGTAGGATGCTACATAGCCATAAACATGGCCTAAACTTATAGTGTGGTTATGTGAGGCACTTAACATTGAGTGTCTGTAAGCGCGACTACTATGTATATCTACGTATATATACATGCGTCTTTTCCTGAAGATTAAAACTAGAAGAAAAACAGTGCCGAAAAATAGCCGTACTGATACTAGATTTAATCAATTGGTTCTGTAAACACTTGAGTTATTAATTAATTACTTAAGTGGTTAACTAGGCGATACAGAAGCACTAGGCTATAACTATGAATCAAGTGGACTACTTATTGTACAAATTGCTAGATACGTAATGTACATAGATATCGGCCCCCGGTCGTGTCATGTTCCATGTGTCTTCGCGGCCTAGATTCAAAATGCTTTAATTCCATCAATAGATGGCAATAAACTCCGGTTCATGCTTTAGCTATGCCCTGCCTGTTTCGAAAATAGAGCCACGTTTACGTAAAGAAAGTTATGGCGATGCAGTTCTTCCTACATATCTAAATTCAAAACATTTATTCTAATAGAATGGATAAGACTGAAGATTGAAAACCCATCTAAAACTAAACTACGTTATTCGTAGCGATGGAATAGAATGAACAACGAACCGCGCCGAGACGAATTCGAACTGTGATAAATCATGATCTCAACAGTCACCGAGGAGGAATGCAACGCATAAAATAACACAACTCTGAGGTAAGTCAACGTCCCGTGGCCATCTCCTCCTCCGCAATCGGAGATAGAAAGACAACTTCTTGCGAAGAATTAACCTCGACAGCATCATCAGATCCATCAGAGCATTCGCTGCCCGCCACAGTCTCGGCATCAACCTCGGCAGAAAAGTCCTCATCCGAATTCTCAGACGAGTCGGTGACAGGTTGGGCATCGCTTAGCCCCTCAACCAGTGCTCCTCGGTTGTTGACCGTAAACCGAATGTGATTGGGCAAACTAACCCATTGTCCAATATCGGTAGGTATCGTGTCATAATGCAACCCGAAACTCTTCGTGGACTGCAGAAAATACGTGACATTACGGTTGTAGAGTTGGGCGGCGATGAATTCCTCTTGGGATATTTCGGAGATGTGGAGATATTTAGTACAGGCCGTGCAGTGGTTGTTGTGACTGGTCGTTGTATAATTAGTGCATTTGCATTCGCTGGCAGCCGGAGTAGGATTTATCGGGTGAGAGAGGTGTGGCTCTGGATGAGAGCACTAGAGGATTTTAGCTTGTCATTTTAATTATCTATTTTTAAGATACGCGGGGAATACACCAAAGGGTGCTTACAAGTCCGATCTTAATTTCCCAGCACATTTTCAAGTCTAGAGGGTTATATTCCAGGATGAATACGATACACCTGACCCGAAATACTCGGAAAGGTTTTACGTATAGCTTAAGAGGCTGGATAACAGTCAAACTCCTAGTCAGTCGAAAAGATGCTTTCTGCCAGGCGGGGTGGAGCCTGCCCCGGACGTCTGATTTCGAGATTCGCTGCTGTTTGCAACGTCTTAGCTCATTGTCAGAATCTCGACCCGATTTATTACAACGTTGCAACGAACAACAAATTGGAAGCATTCTTACAAGCTTATTTACTGGGCTGAAAGCCTCCAGATCGAGACTTATAGTCTTTTCATCTAGGTCTACCGGGAGGGACCGGGTGAGAGAAGACCAGATATCTGGGCTAGTTGGTTGGGCGTGTATCGCAGCTGGACAGAAAAGGATGGACGATGTTGATCGATGAGCTCAGTTGAGATTGATGAAGAAGAGGGATTGGGGCTGGGTTCATGCAAAGGAAGTTAAGAAATAACGAATACCCCAATCTTCATTTCGAGTTTGAATGGTTTACGGAACAAACCTAATCCGTGGCATATACGGGATACCAAAAGAATATGAGATGCGTTTCTCAAGGGCTTCCACTCCGAAATGCTCTATCGCAGAAGCAGCACTAGACAAATTTGAGTATCATGCTACAGAAAGATTTTAGGTCCATGTATCTAACAATTCAAGGGCTAAAAATTTCTTAGATGAGAGTGAGAGCACTTATAACTAGGTTTAAGTTTGAAATTATACTCATTCATATAACTGGGTTCTTCAGTCCATCTTTATGACTAATAACTACATAATAGTCTCATGAAAATTGAAGCGAACATCTGGACTTACAGTACGTTAGACTTCTCAATACTGCCACCTAGTTATAAGATGCGCTCTCATCTTTACGAAATTTTCTCATGCGGGCGGTTTATGTTTTACTGACCTGTGATACAAATCATCTAATAATAGTTTCGCACCCAAAGTTACGAGACAACCCAAAGTCGACGAAATTATTGGCATTTCATAGAGATACCGTACGCAAGTACGAGGTCAGCCAAACTGAATTTCCTTTTAGATAGTTATCCGCAGATACTAAATTCTATAGTAGAATATGAGACTAGTTCGGAAGGTGTCTCTATGCTTGAGATAAATAGTTTTACAATATAATGCGACACATTCACACGAATTGAATTCGTTTGTACTATTACTAGTTTCCTCTTACAAATTAGGCGCCTGAAGTACTAGTTAACCTTCGTATGAGCAGAATATTAATTCACTTTAAAATCACAAACTTGTGTAATCTCCTCTATGATGACTATATATTCTATCCCAATGCTGATGTTTTACAAAGAGATTTTCTCAAAACGCGCAACCATAATTTCTAGATCGATACCACTAAGTTTGGATTACACTTGGGAAGTATGTTTTGGAAAATCTGTTTACTTTATGGTCGGTCGGACTCGGATTATTTTTTTTAACATTGAAACCTGGTCAGCATGTCTGGTCCACGAGCCAAACCTGGTCTAAGAGCGGCTCACATTCATATTTCGATGCTTGTGCTAACGATACATGTGATCTATGGCATAGTGCGGACACCAAGAGCCTCGGTACACCTTAACCGAAGTCTGCAACTGCGACATATATTATATTGGGAATGTTAGGACAAAATGTAGTATCTGCACTACGAGTCAAGGAGCTCGTAAAGATCGTGTCAAATCTTTGGAGGACCACAAGACCAAGCGTTATATAAGCGTAACCTAGAAGTCATAAAATGGCTTCTGGAGGGCAGGGGAGACGGTACGAGGTGGTACAAGTAGAATATTGGTGACTACACAAACCAAGCCTAGAGCCGGTGCAGCGCTTCACATGTAACTGAAGATTTATCCACTTTTGTGGCGTACGAAGTGGATATAGTGCGCACTGATAAAGCTTGCTTCTTTAAGATATTTCTAGTCAGCAATATTGCAATGCGCAAGATATAAATCAGTCGATCAATGCAATCCCTGCCTACTCCATAACTCTAAGACGAACAATAATATCAAAGCATTTGATTCTTAGTGGCAGCTGCCACAAAGAGTCCAGGCTCTTCAGCTATAATATAGCCAGTCTAAATAATGGCAGTAGCGGTAAAATATTTAGAACAATAATAGGGAAGGATGTTATTGTTCGTAGCTTATCATGACTTCTGGGAATAAATGTTGGATCAACTAATACCTGACCTGGTGGCGGAACTTGGTTAATACTTGATAACTGTACCCATGTATAGCAAGATTTCTTTATTAACATTGAGACCCAAACACCTGTAAGTTTCTTTTGCTTACTCCTGAGCAAGTGTGAGGCCCCCAAATTAGATAAAGAGATATTACAATGGATGATCATACTCAGTAAGATGAGAGCTACCCCCAAGAATAGAATTAAAGCTAGTTACGTACTGCTACGCTGTCCAGTTAAATGATAAGGTAAAGCCTATCTAGTCTTGCCTCTGGAATTACGTATACTGGCAGCTTTCTAGATTGTGCTAAAATATATATATCAGTCAAGCGTTGAACCCAATAAATCATTCTATTTACATCCTAACCTCAAATAAAACCCCATCCGCGCACGATACAAACCTTCTTTTAGTACCTTAGGATATGAGAAATATGAACCGCAATAAAAACACAATGTCTGATCAAAATTCCTCTAATAAGGAGGGTAGGTCCTATCAGCTTTTTTTAGTTACAGGCTATCAAGATTTTGACAGACAAGAAGGTGAGTAGTTGTCATGGCCCATCTAACTTGCATACTAATATGGAAGTACTCGTGATAGAGAAGATGAATAAACAAACCCTGAAGTCGATTGTTGCCAATCTGACTCGCAAAGCGTCTTCAAAGACAAAGTCTGGTGTCCGGCAAATGGGCGCTTTAGTCCGTTCAGCTACCCTAAAGAAGAAGAAGAAAGCTGGAACCTCATCTCCTTCTATCTTTGCTTCGGGAGCCGTAAAAGAACCGGAACACCACCCACCTAACACGGTGTACCGAAGTCCTGACGCCCCAGACGACGAAGCGGGAGGAATAAACACTAGTGAGGAGCAAGCTAGGAGATCTTACCATCAACCTGCGGCTGAGAGAATGGGTGGGAGAACTATCCGGGTCGTTTCGTTTGATACTAAGCCCCAACCGAAAAACCAAGATGGTCAGGACAAACAACAGAGCGAGCTGTATCTCTAACCTGATGATTATGACGTAGCCCCCGGGGTAGTCCTGCTACTGAGCTCTAAATCTTAATAGAACTGGATCCCTTCTTAGCATATTGATGTACACTGCCGCGACCGAAGACCCTATTTCCATCGCAGAAATTCCCTCTTGTTAGAATTAAGTTCAAGATATACAATATTGTCTTATTCAAATTCAACTTATTCATAAATACTTCTCTAATTCGTAATTTTTAATTAACTTCAACGTACCTCTTAAGTTGCCGGGTGTATCGCCGTATTATATATAAGAGGAGGCTAACAGGCTATTATCTTCAATAGCGAAAATTACATCATCCGCTTCAAACAAAATGCATAACTCCTAACTATTTAAGAATGGATACCTGTTACTCTTATGTAAATTCGCTGACTGTAGTCCAATGGGTGTTTTGACCCTGCCCTTGTTACCGTTATAGACGATTGTCTCTTGCCATCGTGCATCCGTCCGAACATCTTATTCCGTAACCAGATATATTCCCCAATGATTCCATATGTGTAATATCATCGATCTTTGCCCGACTTTCAAGTCGCTGTCGGTCTTGTAATGTTGACGAGCTGCCACTAGCCCTGCCTTTGACTTTTTCTCTTTCCATCATCATATTAGACACCAGACTCTCAAAATGTAGGTTTTCCTCGATATTGCAGTGGAACTCTTTGCTTGTTTCTATTATGATTTTATACGTGAGCACTAGATTTCGCTCTGCGATCCCAAAAACGTCTAACTAAGCAACGTAAATATAAACGGGGTTATCCATAAGTGTATCAATTAACTTACTTCGAAAATCTTTTATTTGCTCTTCGAGAATCCCAGGAGGCACTGTCTTGATGGAGTTCTTTCTTTTTCTAAACCCGAAGAATCGTCCAAAATGCATTGGAATAAATTTGTCTAGTTAACCGGGGGTACGAAGTATACGAGCCGACGCCGATGGTAAAGGGTTTAGAAGGATTCGTAGTGGTTTAAGCGACTCGGTACATGTAAAGATCTTATATATTGGAGGCTCGTGCGTATGATTCGCCAGGGTACGTGCAAATCCAAGTTGTCACTGGCACAATCGACAGAAAAGAGAACAGTTGAGATCCCTCCGTGTATAGATTAATGAATATATATCTATCTCGGCCTGTAAGTATTTATATTTGTGCCTTGTCAATATAGCTGATAGCTGTCGAATCCGTGGGGCAATATCGTAGGACCGGGTGTCGGTTTAGCATAGAATCGAGGTCCGGCGTCCACTAAGAAGAACTTACTTGAGAATGAAAGAGAGTGAATCAAAGCGCAATTGGTTGAGGTTGAGAAATGTTGAAAGAGAGAGAGGATCCCAGGAGCGACTGAACCAAGTAATCCAAAGCCCCGAAGTCGAAAGAAAGTTTCTCAACCGGATTTCACAATATCCATCTCTTCTATTTTTTGCTCCTCTTGAGCTAGCTCATCCTAAAGTTTAAGTATTGATCTCAGTACGCCTTCCGAATTATCACCAGTCGAACAACACCACTATCCCAGATCCGGCATCCTATTTTCATTGGCCATACAATGACGCCGTACTCCCACGCGATGAACCGCTGAGGGTCGGGCTCATCCTAAGATCCCGGTTTTCTTTCTGCCCCGCAAAATTTGGAAGAAGTCTCTAGTTGAGCATAAATTTACGGCAAGGAGATTGATTGATAAGTTTAGGCACCCGAGTATTATAACATACTCTCAAACCGTTTATAGGGCACGCTTCTTAGTTTTAATTCCCGATAGTATATAGGACTGATTGGCGCAACGGTAGCGCGTTCGACTCCAGAGGACTTTGAAATACCAGGTTCGTGAAATCGAAAGGCTGGGCGTTCGAATCGCTCATCGGTCATTTTTGCTGCATTTTTGCCTTGCTTCTTTCCACTTTCCACCAAAAATGGTCTCGTCTTGGCAGTGGACAATCCGTGTCCGAATCGGGAAACTCATGATGAGAAAATAATAAGAAAATAAATTATAGTCCCTTCAGATCATCAAATTGATGTGTTGTTTTCAGGAGTATGTATCAGTGACCCCACATGACGAGGCTATAGTGTGAGTGCTTAAGCCCTCCACCTCGTAAGCCAGTTAGCAAATTGATATCTGCCCGTTATCACTACGTACTACTCACAGAGCCCCGCCAGCACCGAACATCAACGGGACCCAAGGCGTCACTATTTCCTACAGAGTTAACGTTCGTATGAAAATTCAACTTACAACTTCGAGCAGTATTAGTGGTTGGCTGTGGTAGAGGAGTTGACCCGCGTTCCGCTTGTAGATAGGGAATCAGAATTCGATACTCAACAGCGCATTAGGACCTTCTGGTTCCTCTTCCCTGAGTCGAAAATACCCGCGGGAGCTTCGGGATCTTCGTAGGCTAATCTTTCCACGGATTTCCCTAGCCATTCGTCGTTCCACTTGGGCGTGGATTCTGGGGGTTCCTCCGGCCTACTAAATGTTTTCACTGAGTTTGAAGATCTAAACAGAGTTCGATAAGAATTATGAACTGCTGATATGACTCTCCATTCTGTGGCAGTGTTAGCTTCAAAAATTAAAATATATTCTGTTTTGTCGTACTACAATTGTAAGGATATAATCTATTATTTATTTAATATTTGTTTCGATATTATCTAGAAATTTCAAAGGTTATAAGCTCTCAAGTATTTTACTTCCCAAAATTAATATAAATACAAAAACAGAATGCGATGTAATACGTGAAAACGCGGGAGTAACTTGTCAAAACTGTTGGTTGAAAAACATATGTAAAGTATTCTCTTGGTATATGGGAAAAAGTCTTCCCACTATGATGATGTGCACACTCAAACGTTGAACGCCTTGCAATACGCATTTATCTGCTTCTCGAACAGAGGTAGGACCATTTTTGGGTTGATACCTTTCTTGACTTCGTTGTATATTTCCGGTTTTGGGATCCACTGATAAAAAAAGTCCCTCACTTGCTGTTTGAGTGAAATATCCGCCGTAGCTCTGTAACCTAGGTCGACTTTGAGCTTGCTCTCCACTCTTACACCGATTTGTTGCTTATCTGCGCAGAAGCCCTTTCCGTCGTAACCGCTGTCAAGCGTCGCTAGAAAATTAGGAGTAATACCAGCCCAGGCGCCGAATTTGCCAGTGATAGGGCTACTCTGGTCTTTCAACAAAATTACCCCTACACCGAGACCAAGTCGAAAATATGGATTGAACTCGGCATGGCCTTTAAAAGAATTCGCATGCATGATAGGCTTCAGATCCATTGACAACCACCCATCGCTAAAAACGGACGCTTTCTCGTTGCCACTGCGGCTGTTCAATGCGATAACGCCATCTCGTCCGGTGTCCATCTTGAAACCAATGGTGTAATTCCCTTCGACAGCACTCTTGACTGCGATGCCTGGTCCGTTCAAAAATTCCGGGTGGAGGGAGATAATACCGTCGACTTGGTACTGCTTCAATATAACGTCAGTGAACAAAGCCAAAAAATTGAAGTCTTGCCCAATCTCGAGTTTCCCACTGAAGTTGATTTCGATTTTACCCTTCAGCCTCGGACTAAATGCAACGACTAAGTGATTTTCTTTTGTCTTTGTGTTACGCCCACCCGAGACGCTGTACTCAAAATTCCCCTTGAGAAAGCACCCGATGCAATCGACTTTAACGCCAACAGAGGTGTTTATGATGCCGGCGGGGCTGCCAGCTTTGGGAGCCGCTACAACGACACCTCCTCCGCCGGCCTTGGCGTCTACTAATCCGACGACATAGTTTGGATCGTCTTTTCCCCAGTCGATCGGATCATCGTGCATATAGTCGCCTTCTACCAGACCGCCATTCACTAACTCCGTAATGACCTCAGCTCCGAGCTCTTTACTCAATGCCGCAATCTCTTCGCAAGCCGGAGCTGCTACTGCGTGCTGCTGAAGCAATATACACCACCCATTTGCAATAGCGCCAGTGTTGATAGCAATCAAAGCTTTATGGGCTAAAGCTGGCACCTTGGTTATATCCCAATCGCGACGAATAACGGCATTGATACCATTCGGCGTAAGACTATTATTTTCAACAGGTAAATTGGCGGTGCCAATAGCTCTCTTAAGCAACTTGGCAATAGGGTGTTCAATACTGGTGAAACTGAACTCAAAGTCCCCAAGAGCTTCATCCCATGATGCAACGTCGAGTCTGAACGTGACAGTGAGTGATTTGCTATCGTAAGCGATCGCAATTACTTTGTGTGGCTTCCTTTCGTCTTTTGGGTTGCAGCCATGGTGGTGATGGTGTGAAATCAAGAAAAAGTAGTTTTTGTAATTTTGATTTACCCAGTCCCATTTGGAGACTGCATAGTCTAGCATCTCTTTGTTTTTGAATCTGAGCTTTACGCCATTACTGCGGCAGGAGATATCATGGGTCAAGTCATCAAACGCTTCCAAAGCAATAATCGGGTGGCGAGAATCTGGCCTTATAGCGGTAATATTCGCAAGATGGATTTTACCCCCAGCTGTTAGTAAACAAGTTAAATGTATTTGGTCAGCATTGGTCGGAAATATTACAGCACTTTAATTCAATGATGTTAATTCTCACCTGTAGGCTTTCCATACAACAATGTGGTCTTATCACTCAGATGTAGGCGCGCCAAATATTTGTCTCGTTTTCGCAAGCTGTGGGACAATTCCTCGTTGCGAATTGGGAGCAGCTTCTGTAGCAGTGGTGTGGTAGAATTTTCTTCACTATTTTCCAAATTATAAGGTCGAGCCAATGCTTGGATGCTGAAAAATCCCGTGAATAATACCAGGGCATGTAAAAATATGAATATCATGCTATCCAGCGACTTTTTCAACAGGTCGGATGTAATAACGAAGTTTTGCCCTCTAAGACAAGGAAAAGTGGAACCGCGAAGTGAATGGGTGTAGTTTATCGATAATTGATGTATGGGCCAGACGCTTATGTTCTAAGTACTAGAAATTTCGAAATTGCACTGAATTAGAAGATATCTTAGGTTAGTAAATTTGATTGTATGGTTTCAGTATATCGAAGGGTGTTATCAGCTCAAGATATAAGGACATTTGTGTGCTCTCTTATAGCACCATTTAATTTCTCGGTGAAAGAAGATTTATCGATTGGTAGCCTCGGCTTTGATTCATCATATGGTGAGTATCCTCACTAGAGAATTATTAAGCTTCAGTTATCGAATCCGGGGCGACGCACGGAAATTTTTCGCAGAAATACCAACCCCAGATTTGATACAGTTACTGCCGAAACAATGGTTGTGCCAAGAGATAAACCCCTAAGACTACCCTGGGGCATGGGGATGCTAGTCCTTTCGGGGAAATAATATCTGTTTTCGGAAAGTTCACAGAATGATTCCGTCTATATAATCTCGCTTGGCATGTCAACCAATATCCTACTCGCAAATTCACGTTTCATCTTTGATCTAGTATATTAGTGAGTGTGATTTTGGAGGAAAACCGGGATGCTAGCTAGCCGGAGCATGTCCTCTGGTCATTGATGTTATTATGCATGATGCACCACATATTATGTACCATCTATGAGAGAACCCGACTAATTGGTCATTTATATATATAGTTAATTATTTAAATCCGGATATCGACCCTCGGCAGTGGTCACATATATGCATGATAGACTGACTTCGTGCCCGGGTTGAGCACCAGACTGGTCCGAGACAGTATTCAAGTCGATACGGGGTGGTCTTGGCCCTGGTTGATGATATATGTATCTGAGCTCGCCGTTCCTCATGAACCCTAGCTTAGGCCTCTTAAAAGAAGGTTTTCCCACCTTGTTTCACCATCAACACAAGTTGTATGAATTCACGGGGAATGCAATACGTTTCGCATATTAGCGCGATTGGCATCTGGTCCTAAAGAGGTCCCTCCCTGACTCGAATGTAGTCTGAAGCTATTTGGCTCGCTAGCGAGAAAGGACGATTTAGCGATGCAAACTAACATATGATGAAATTGCGATAGAATATTACTACCTACCAAGAAGCAAGTATTCAGCCAAGGCTTGTTATCATCTAAAAAGTTGCGGTGGCTGTGTAAGGTATACTTAGAAGGTGAAAACTTCAACTAGACTAAGCGCATATAAACTCGCAAAGATTAAGAGAAAAAATCCCGCTAGCTGTGTGATAAAATGGTGTGAATGCGTATATGTTAGTTTTGGTCGCGTACCCATTCCTGATAATCCATAGCGCGTGAGACCAATAGTCTTCCTCTTACAATATTGTCAGCATATTATGGGACTTGATAGCAAGTTTGATTAAAACCCGCACAATGAAATGTCACCAGGAAAGACTTTAGGACAAATATTTAGTATTACCAGAATTCTTTTATACCAACAAGGATGTTAGCGAAAGTACGTGTGCATCACCAGACTACTAGTTAATGTGAATTGCCTTGTGCTTTTATGAAACTAATGTGGCTCCAACGTAAATCAGTTTATATTTCATCTTTAATTGGGGTATATATTCATTTGATATAAATGACGACCTGCTATCAATGACGAGGTTAACTACCTGTCACGCAATATGAGTAGCGTCGTACATGTCTATTTCGATGGATATGCCCACGGTGGCCAATCATAGCAACCTTCGCCGCATATGGGCATTTGGAGTCACATGTAGGCAGAAACAGCCAGCTTACGCCAAACCAAATCAACAGTTGGCATTAAGCAGGTAGTTTTCAATCTAGTCTCGCATTTTTCCGTTCAGAATTATAGTTTTGGTAACATCGTTTCCAGAAATCTGAATTTGCTTTGACGCACACTGCCTTTGGTTTTTGCCTTTAGCTCTAAATTTTCGAGACCAGTCACGGAACAGTTCGACGTTTGCAAAGTTGGAAGATATCATAACAAAACCTATCCCAGCTATGGCACAGAAACTAAACCACATAACACTTGCTGCTTATAACATCGAAGCGCTTAGCCCCTTAGCCTTTGCCGTCAAGCTGTGAGGCATATACTCCCATAACATCCAAATCACCAATGAATTTCCTCACTATTAGAAGGAGTGCTCTTAGCTCTACCGCCTCATTAAGCGGGATAGTTGCATTGTGGGGTAATTGGTTGAACATTAATTAAACCAATTATGCATGTTCTCATATTACATTGAGTTTCTATGGTTGAAAGCGAAATTTAAAGGTCTCTATTACGTATCTCCACTGATAAGCTGAGCTAGTCGGACCTTTAAGCCCTCCAAGTCAACAGTTCCGTGTCCGCATTCGAATCGATTTGAGGGCGAAATTATCAAAGGAATAATTTAATCGAACTAACCTATCTCAGCTGTACATAGCTGTGTCGATCATAGCCAATATAATTAACTTGGTACGAAAAAGTCAGGGCTTCTTGATTATAATATATATATATATATATCGCCG
This sequence comes from Orbilia quercus, assembly GCA_036971405.1. Classification (NCBI taxonomy): domain Eukaryota; kingdom Fungi; phylum Ascomycota; class Orbiliomycetes; order Orbiliales; family Orbiliaceae; genus Orbilia; species Orbilia quercus. The sequence continues at coordinate 1,198,842 of JAJTUE010000012.1, forward strand.
CTAGTCCTAAGGTTCACTGTCGGAGCATAACTGCGCCTGAAACCGTCCAGACATTTGTGCTGGACAACAACAAAATATATGAAAGTGGTGTTGCCATACTGGCTGCTGTTCACTGTCCATATGTTGCATGTTGTCGTGCCATCTTCGTGCTCTCAAATAGGATCAATAACTAGAGGGACAACCATCAACTCTTGAGCGTTTCTGATCATTGTACTTCAATCTTTATTTAGCTCCCTAGTACAGCTATTCTTTCGAGGGATTGAACCTAATAACTGTCGGGGAGATTTCGTCATCAATAAGCAGCCACACTAGTTACACCGGTATACCTAGGTAAGGCATGCTACGTTCCAATTCCGTTAAAAAATGAAACATCAAATTTCTGTCGAAATTGAGTCTATAGTACTGCGTTCCAGCTCTTGTCTCACTTGCGGACTCTTCGTATTACGGTACAATCCTAGAAAGAACCTCGTGCCGTGTTTTCTTAATCATCCAGAACTCTCACGACGGCTTTGTGTGCACTCCTACGGATACATATATATAGAATCGAGGGCACGTCTAGCTGGCTAGGGCTCCGGAAATTAATGATTGCAAAGAATTTGGAATTGAGACAGTCTAAATTAACCCTTAAAATGCCGTATTAATCCCTATTGACGAGATTGTTTCTAGTTATTGTGTTCACGCTTCAATTCGAGATTGGATCTGGGTCGATGGTTAGAGCAGCCGACTATCACAGATATATGATCAAAGCGTCAAAGAGAGGGTCGTCGGGAGGCATCAGCGATACCGAAAGCAGCGGGACCTCCGATTCGGGTACTTATGATATAGGGTGGGGCGACCATGTCTATAACGATCTGGTCGTAGACTGCACACTCATACTTAAAACTGAGAAACGAAGGGACAATAACTACCTCGATACTATAGAAAAGGGTCTGCGTAAAGTTTTGGGAACAACTGACAAAGCAGCTTATGGCAGCATATCCCGTGGGACTTATGAGCCGCAAGGAAGAATGTGGTACATGATATCCACTAAATACAAGTACATTACTGAGCTACTGATAAATGAACCGGATATTTCGGATGGCGTAAATGGGAAATCACGGAAGTAGGTATTATCTGATAGCGATATCCTGTTCAAGGTCAGAGATCACATTAAAGCCTAAACGGAAAGGGATCCCGGACACAGGGCTCTTATTACTATGAGCTTGACTTCCGTTCTGGTTCGACAAAAAGACATTTTAGACCAGTTCAAGCCAAAAAGATCTTAACCGAAGAAGAAGCACAATATATTCAAGCTATTTCTATAGTTTCCATGGAGGCGATAGCCGAACTTGGGAAATTAAAAAATATTTTGCTAGTGGTGAGCGCAGGAAATGCGCCACGGGTGAGTAAACTTCCGAAGTTAACTTGCATCCGTAGCGTTACGTTACATCGAAACGTTGACATGAAGTATTGCTATAACTAACGTATCCGGGAATAGTTTGCACCGTTTAGGTGGCCGGCGACAATTGCTGATAAAACATACAATATGGTTGTTGTAGGCAGTGTCGACGAGATCGGTGTGATAAATGCATACGCGAGAGCGCAATTTGTTCATGTCTATGCCACCTCGAATTCAACCTTAGTCCCATTATTTAGTAGCAACGACCCTACGGTGCAGCCTACTGATAGCGGCTACGTCTTTGCCCAGGGGATCTCTTTTGGTAGCTCCCTCAATGGAATAAAAAATAAAAAATAAAAATACATGCATCAGAAACCGCTAACACGAATATAACTTGATCTAGGCATACCGGCAGTTTGTGGTATACTAGCTACTCATTTATCGGCAAACCGACGGCTTACGCTGGAAGGCGCAGTAACCAAGCTTTATAGTGATGCATATCCTCGTGTGGAGCGCGGGGTTAATGTGGCGTGGATTGGAATTCGAAGACCGGCGCTCACACGGAAACCGAATTTAAAGCCGCTATGCAGCCCTCAACATCGCTATTCAAGGGGGTTGCATCTTCGCAGTGGTGCTGTTAATGAATCACAATGTGATGGGGGCTCTCCTGGTAATCCAGACGTTTCCGGTTTTGATGACTTTAGAGCAACGGAGACTCCAGCGTTCACTGCGACTGGAACAGTCGGATTGGTATTTAGCACCAAAAGAACGATTTTGGAGACTGCGAAGGCGACGGTGACCGTTTAGCAGAACTACTAGAGAAAAGCCCTGATTAAGTCGATAATATACGAGCGCGTTACGATGGCCGGCTCGGTATATGTATACCTTTTAAGAATTCGACACGTCCAGACAACAGGCTGACGGGCCCAGCCACTAGAAGCAAAGTTAAGACAGGTGGAACCATAGTGCACTAGAAAGTTCAGATTAATATATTTGAGTATTGTAGCTTAGATAATGAGTTTGTATAAATGGAATTTAGAATTCGGAATTTGCTCGCAAACTTCTTGGGCAAATTAAGCTATATATTTACCCAATGCTTACCTTAGCCAACCTGACACTATAGAAAGTCGCTATCGACGTCGACTGGGTACCTAGCTTAGGCCACTTGGGATAATGCCGTCCTCTTTTGGCGTCATTAATCGAGATCCTAGTCAGTAACCTAAGGGCGTAATATACGTAATATATATGTTTGTTTCTTCGATCCAGGGAGACATCAATCAAGAATGATCAGCCGTTAGTTATTGATGAATTGACCGCTGTAATTACCAGCGGTTCATTTAAAAAGGCGATAAAATAAAGGTGGAAGCCCAGTGAAATGCCAGAAACAACAAATTTAAATAAAGCCAGCGTTTCCGCGCGTCGAAGAATTATAATCCTTGTCCATAGTGCGTCATTCGCAAGCTTTCGCTTATTCTACAGACTATTATATATATCACTACCCAGTCGAAGTAATCTCTGCTTCGCTCGTTGCTCTAAGCCTCAAATTCAGTAAAATGGTACCAAAGTTTGATCCCCAAGGCTATAATGGATTCGAGAGGTGTGCATGATTTCCTCTTCGAATACGAACTGCGTATCCGCGTGCAAATTGCAGATACTAATCAATAACCCAGCCAGCTGACAAGTCCAACTTACACTGACATAATCTTCGTTGTCGGTCCTGCCCGCACCCGCATCCCGGCACATCGCTTAGTTCTTTCCGAGCACTCCGTCGCCCTGTCACTCTCCTGTTCGGATCCCCATACTACCGAGATTGCCATTCCGCGCTTGGAACAAGAGACCATTCACTCGGTTCAGCGATTTCTATGAACTGGGCGAATCGGGAATCTCGAATTTGAAAAGTTACTAGCTCTCTACGAATACGCCGAGGATTTGGGAATCAATACACTCATGGAGTCTGTTTTATACGTAATTTTTCTGGATTCCGGAAAGCGGGAAGGTATAGTCAAGGATAACGCCAAGCTACGCCGATTGGTTGATAAGATATTCACACTCACAGCGGAAGAGGAGCGAGTATCTTACGTCTACAGAGCTATCTTTCGATTGGTGGTAGCTATGGCGAGACAAGAGGGGTTGATGAAAGAAGCCTGGTTTCTAGATTTATTGAAAGAATATAAGGAGTTTAGTTTGGAGCTCCTGAAAGCATCCTTTGAAGGGGTCGAAGGAACAGGAATCATCGAATGTTTCAGAGAAGGCTGTGATGGAATCATCGGGGAATGGAAGAAATGTGCGCTTTGCGAGGGGAGCGACTGGGCGTGGGAGGGCAGCTGTGTATGGGACAAGCAACCTGCGAAGGATAGATCCGATTCATATGGCCTCGGGTTTTGATTCAGGAATGCTTACCAGGGCGGTAAATGGCTGGACTGTAACTATCGCTGTAGACACAAGAGTCGTCTGCGCTCAGAGATTTGAATCCAACTGCTCTATAGAGCCCTGCTGATCCTCTGGTGCACCCTTGACCTCACCCAATGCTTCTAGTCGTCTATTCAGAGGTACTAAACAATTAAGTTGACTTAGTCTAGCTAAGCGGGTCTGACGTCTGATTCAACAACAACAGAGCGTGCAATATCATGCAAGTAGATTGCAACACGGACGACGCCCTCTGAGCTGATCAATCTAATGCCAAAAAAAAAAGCCGAGCGAGATCTCATGTGACTTGTGTCCCGAGCTTCAATTTCCAATCTCCTTTCAATCTTGTAGCTTGTCGCCAGTCCTCACAATCTCCATCTCAATTCACCAGCAGCGGAGTTATTAGTGCGGATACGTTCTCACATTAACTCAGTGTCATTCTCGAACTGCCATTCTTCACAATCGGCCCTTCGTTGAACTCTCACCGATCACTTGGTATTATTAAACCACTCGTTCTTACAAATAGTATATAATACTAGGGATATGAAGCGTTGATTTACACAGACCGTTTCAACGATTTAAGTGATATCTTGTCCAGAACCGCTCACCGGCTCAATGTGCTACCACCTCGAAATTGTCTATCTTTGCAAACACACCGAGTGCGATCGCCGTATCAGATGCGACAGTCCGGACACATGCCTCATGAACAGGCGACCAGGTCTTCTCCAAATGCATGTCGAAACCGTATGCGAAAGGCGCAGCTGTGCAACCGAGGACTCGCCTCCCAGTCACGCCACAGACACGGATGAAGATGAACACGAGTCCAGTGAAAAGGATTCAAATACCGCACAAAGAAGGAAGAAGTCAGAAGCCGGAAAAGCAAAAAAAAAGAGCGATGCAGAAAAGCCTAAGCGAAAGAGATCTCGCGGGGACAAGAGTACGCAACTGTCTCGATCCAAAAATCGTACTGCTGAATCTACTATCAAAATCGAAGAGAAAGATGATTTGCAGTCAGTGGCGAACGACAGCGACTCTCCTCTGACTGAACTAAGTGATTTGTCTGATTTGGAAGCACCTGGACAAATCTCGGACCCAGGACGAAATTTCGACATTGTGAAAAAGGAGGAAGCTCCGATGGAGACATGGAGCAGTCTTGAGGAGGATATAACCCTCAGAAGGATGCCGAGGAAAGGGAAATTTTCTGCAAATATAAGCCGAAAGGGGCAAGCTATAGTAGATGCTGAGAGCATAAAGGCAGTTACCGGGGGAAAACACAGGTCTCCTATGCAGATGTTCGACAAACAGAGCCCAGAAATTTCTAGCACGACCAAGTGCGTCCATGGTGAGAGAATGGGTTTGGAACATACGGATCCAGGTAGCAACCAGGAAAATAGGTTCGACCCCACGAGGTCTAGTTCAAGAATTAATATAAAAGCAACTAGTAACACGATGGGATCTAAAAAATTAGCAACACTATCGCCGTGATAGGAATCGATTATGATCCCCTAGATCGCGACACGGAGAGCGACGACCAAGACATGAGCCCCCAAACAGATCACCCGCGAATAACTGCAAAGTCTGTTCTGAAAAAGACTGGGTATGTATATATTAAACCCGGTCGCGTTCTTCGCTCTCATTCAGCTGAGCAAAGCAGAATTCAGGCTCCACACCAAGACGATCAATCTGAAGCAGCAGACTCTAGAGATTACACAAAACGAAAGCTTGATAACCCCGGAGCACCCTCAATAACCGAGCCTACAGCAGCCAAAAAAGTTAGATTTGCGCATGGAAGTAAGGAGACAAGCGATCATATAGTCATACAACTGCCGCAACTGCCAAAAAAGTCCAATGCCAGTGCGAAAGGTCGGGATGGCACGCTAATACAACCAATTTAGCTTTTGATGGGAAGAAGATCCAAGACCCAGCTTGCAAAGAGGACATAAAGGTGGAATATTCTATGGATGTCGAGATGGGGGATATTCACCCTTCTCAGAAGGGTTCTTAGTCATTCTCCTAATTTCCTACCTGTCTTCTTCCACGTATTTGTTCACCACTTGCTAATTATGGTATTGCGGGCTTGAGAGATGATGCCAAAAAGCTTGGGTAAAATATCGGAATCCTTTTCTTTTCTATGACCAAAGGCTGAACGTATTATACTGAAAGTCCCCAATCTTCAATTTTCACAATTTTTGTTTTTCTCGCTACTCTGATTTCTAGTTCCATTAATTTCCTCCTAATAAATCCACTTGATTGTAACTAGTGTGGGCGAAGCTTCCATAGGGTAATCAAGCTAAGCCAGAGGTATTTCATATATTCTGAAACGTATTTATTCATTCATACCTTATTCGTTTGAGTCCCATCTGCCACGTAGTTAGTTTCTTTGTTCGACGCTTTGTCCTTTCATATAACATCGCCAACACAAGCTCCCCCAAAATAACACACGAGACGAGAATCGATCTTGTTATAGGTACCGAAAGCTCTCTAACTCACAGCTTCAACGACACTGCAAGTGTATGTCTCTGCCTTCTGCATCAACATCACAGAGGATATCTCTAACCTCATTTGCAGTTTGTATCTTGATTTTTACAAACATTAATGGCGATATTATCCTTCTAATACCCGCCACCACCTGGGACTCGGAACAGAGCGACTTCAACACAATTTGATCGCATTTGGAAAGTTACTCGAAATATTGAACCACTTGCACCTTCGTTTACGATACACCAATCAAATCAAAATCGACAATTTGCGTCTTCGACTGGGATCAAGATATCTATTCTCACAAAAATATGGGCCGTAGCAGTTCGGGACTATCTCCACCAAGCAAAAGTACCAAGGCTCGACCATCTGGCGTTAGTCCCGGGGCGGGCGGACGAGTCAACGTTGAGCTACGGTGGAGAAAATCGAATTCACCAAGTCTTGATGCGCCAAGCGGGCCTCAGGAACTCGGGGTCGGAACCCTGGTATTGAGAACTGCAACGGACGCATTTCGAGAGAACAGGGTGGAAGGAAACTCGTTCAAAACATTTAGTAATAAAAAGAGACACGAAGACTCCAGCAATGAAAGAGAGAACGTGGGTTCTATTAATAGGCGGGGGAACTCAAATGCAGGCCAAAAGCAGGAAGACTCCTCCTGGTCGTTAAACCATTTAGCAGGAGATGGAATCAGTGCCGCGAAGAATTTTGTCGAAACAAATATCGCAGAAGCAAAACAATATCTATCAGAAATAACTTCAAATGATCGTAGTGGCTATGTGGACGTTGAAGGCCAGCAAATTCGAAGAGAAGAAAGAGGCTATCTCAAGGACCAGACTCCAAAGACTTCAAAACAGAGGGAAGGGGCAGCACAACAGGGCGAGGAGCATTCCATACGCACGCCACAGGTATAATCACTATAATTTCGCTATTATGTGAAGTTTTGCTGACATGAGAAATTGATGACTTGAAAAGAGAAAACCAAGGCAACGAAACATCAATGTGTCGAGGCTAAGATCAGGACGTCCAGGGACTGCAACCAGCGGTGGAAGCGTAGGAAGCTCCGATGGCGGAACTGCGAAAAGACCAAGACGTGGAGCTAGACCTTTCTCAGGACGCAACAGACCAAGATATCAATTGGTGAGTCACCAAGCCAACAAGCCTTAACCATTGCTGCTGTGAAGCGAGCCGAACTAACGAAATCGTATTCAGGGTTTCGCATCACCGCCTCTTAAAGACAAACCAGATTTGACTGGCGCGTCACATAAGAAACCGAATGCGCCGAGTCCATTTGGAAATCAAATACCAAGACCCGCTCCTAGCGGTTCGAGTCCTCCGCGGCCTGCTCGCCCTGAGAATGTGGCACCTCCGTCCAATCCAAACCCCCCTCGACTAAACCCTCAACTTGTAAGTAGTATGTAATCATACCATCCCGGCAAATAGAAGTTAATAGAATATTTCAGTCTCCGTGGGCACCCAACACTCTTAAGGCCCCGCCCAAGCCACTTACTCTGGAGCAGTTACGACACCCGCAAGGCTTGAAACTTCCGCCGAACGGCAATACTCCATCTTGGAGTATTCAAGTCCCTTCGATCTTTATATCTCCTCCTAAGGATGGTACCGCACCGCCCGTAAATCGCAATCTCGGACCCGACTCCGCACTTGGACGCTTTGGTTTAGGGAGAGTTCCTGATGCAAACCATTTATTCACTCCTGCTCAGCAATACGGTCACGGCTATGATATTCCCCCATGGCTCGGGCCAAGGATACAAGATTCATTTGGATCACTGGGGAGCAACAATGGGCCATCGCCTCCCTATATCCCGATTAATATTCCTCCACCTGCTGGGTTTCCGGGAGTGCCCCAATCTGGGTCTTCACAAAATCCACCGGGAAGCACGCCTGCGGGTCCATCTGGAGGACCACTAGGAAGTTGTGGTGGTGGTGGTGGGGGCGGTGGAAACTCGTATAGCTTGCAGCCAGCATTCCGATCTCCTAGGAATGACCAGAGCCTTGTAATGATATTTGTTGTCTTGGCTGCAGCGTTATTTGTTTTCTCGTATCTTATCCTTGGTCGACAAAGAGCAAAGAGAAGGAAGAGAGAAGAACAAACAAAGCTTACAGATAAACAAAAACTACCCAGCACGGCCATCGAACCAAAAGGTAGTCCTGCGAACCAGGCATCACCGGCTCCCAAGACGCCGCGCCGAAATGATGTAGCTGTATACACACCAGGGGGGGCTGTTGGACATATGATGAGGATGGCTCATACACAGGTACCATTGGCCGAACGTCTCACTATCGATCCACCGCCACCACCAACAATGGTCGACAAAGGGACGGATCCCATCGATCTAGAGCCAGGTAATGTTAAGTCATGTAAGTATTCAGACTGGGCCTAGCTGCGGACTTAAAATTTTCCTCTTCATGTCTTTGATCTCGACATCTCACAAAAATCCAGTCTCTAAGTTCGTTCCAACTTGCTAACCGCTGACATTAATTTAAGCCGCGCACCCGGATTCCGGTATATCGCGAAGGTACCCAACCGGTATTCCCACGAAAGCGCCTTCATGCCCTAGAGATAGACCGACTATAAGAATACAATGCCCTCCTGTTGCAGGAATTCCTAGCAAATACTCGAATGAGCTTCTCAATCAGATCGTCACCGAAAAGTCGCAAGACACTCTCACCAGGAAGATTCCCCCAAATTGGAGACCTGCGGATTGGCAGGCATATATATCTATCCCAGCCACTCTGAACTGGTGTCCTGCCCCGGATATTCGAATGTGTGTCCGAGACGAGTACAACAATGATCCAGAATATATCAAAAAGGTTCTTGCAACTGCTAGTCGAAATCTCAACCACTTCAACACTATTCAAGATAAACAACACAAGAATTTTGATCAATGGAATGATATAGAAGAAAGAGTCCAGCGTCCTAATACGCTGGAGTTACTAACTTGGCTTTTTGGGTTTATAAGATATCCAATTTTTGGAGCCATCAAGCTTTTGCCCGGTGTCGGCGAACCTGGCGCGCTGGGGGACATGATAACATGGATCAGTGAGAGAATCTGGCAAATCTATTTGGGTCTACCGATGATACCCATGAGACTTTCCAATCGCGAAGCTCTACTTTTCTATTTAAAACTAAAAGCCGTACAAATATTCTGGGATCTCTTTCCTCCGCTTGAAAAGTTTCTCCCTTGGGATGTCTTTCGCAGCGCCCCCTTTCTTACACAAGCCCAAATGGCTTTTTTCGCTCTGTTCAAGTATCAGATAGGCATTTTCACCTGCTGGTTAACCAGTTTGTGGATAAGATTTTTCATGTTATACGCCATTCACATTCCCTTGCTACTCTCCAGGACATACCGCCGCATATATTATGGACTTCAGCGCGAGCGTGACATAGAAGGCTACAAAACTCGCATGCAGTACGCGGTCCAGAGCTTTGTCCTCCTCCAATTCGCGTTCATTGACTTGACTTTCATTGAGCAGCTGCGAATTGCGGTTTGGTGGAATCTCAAATGCCGACCTATATGGAGAATGCTCTCGAGCTTTATTTTCGGAACATGGAGATGGAGCCAAAGTTTGCCTACCTTTGCCGTTTACATATGGTTCTCAGTATTAACCAGGAAGATATTCAGACCGTCGGGCATACGTGCCGCGGTCATTGAAGCCTGGAACCTATTCTTCAAACCTCCCCTCACGGCCATCACATACCCTTTCCGTTGTTACATCCCGCTCTTACTGAAGGGATACGACTCGTTGTGTCAAGTTTTCACTTGGGTAGCCAGGTGGCTTCGCGTTGTTTGTTGCTGCTGCTGTGGAGGGGGCAGCGATAGTCGCTCGGATGATGCAAAACCACCGAGGACGCCCGTAAAAGGGCGAGAGATGAGTATGGTTACCCCAGAGGGTGATGATATAGTCACGCCGGGGGGAACTGTTCACAAGCTTCCGAAGGGGCTATTCGACAAACTCCAGCAGATCAAAAGGCACGAGCGAGAATGTCTCAATGCCGCTGATGGGTTTAGAGAGAAGCTCAGGACATTGCAGCTCTTCCGTGCAGAGGTACGAAGAGGTATCAAAGTTATCGAAAACGGAGAAAGGGACGACATCTCCGGGGAGGCGACGCTGGACGAGTTGCACCGTCAGAAAGAGATACTCTGCGGTCTTAATGCTCAGGTTGAGGCTGCTAGGCGTGCGGAAATAAAATGTCGGATGAACTTTACGAAGTATAAAGACATGCATAAGCGTGTCCATGACGAGTTCAACCGCAACATTGACAATTTGGATGCTTATTCTACAGCCGAGATGAGAGGAGAGACTCCATTCAAGGGTCAGGGGCCAATTCAGTCAAGAATAATTATTGAAGGTGAACTGAAACGGATGAGAATAAGAATCCCTGTAACACCAAGAAAGCGAAGAAAGCCAAAAACGAGGGGTGAAGACTCCCGCAAATATGGAAGCTTTGTAGATAGTGACAGTGATGGTAGAGGGAGTGATGGTTTCGATAAAGACCGCCTTCCAAAACGAGACGACGCCGGAGGAGAGTATACGTCGTCGGGCGAATCCTCGAGGCCACCCCCAACAGCTCCGCCACCAAGGCCGCCACCCGCAACACCTGTGCCAGCAACAGTACTGGGAGTGGCACGACTGCCACTAGGAAGAGCTGTGATAAGCGATCCTGAGAAACGCGAGGCCGTAGAAGAAAGTTCTGGAAGAGGAATAGTCATAGGCGAGAAATCTACTGAAGAAAAGTCCATAGAGATCAAATTTCCAGCAATTAGCAAGTTTGGAGAGGGACGTCCCGATTCAAGAAAGCCAGGAATTAGTAACTCTGCGCAGGGACGTAGTAAAGAGCCAGATTTCAAAATTACAGATGAGTTGGGAAGAAAGAAAGGTAAATCATTTTTTGATACTGAAAGATTACCTAACACGAGTCTATATACTGGAATAGGAGGCCATATCGAACATCTCTTCCCTGGCAGAGATTTCAAGACGGCAGGCACTGGTGGTCCAGCCGCCACAACAGCAGAAAAGAGAAAACCGGTCCTTGGCGAAAGAAAACCTGGAAAAGCCGCGATAAGTCCAGAACATGGAGAGGGTGGGAAGCTGGGTACCAAAAGAGAAGGAGAGATAAAAGAAATACCTAAGCCAGAAGGAACAGGAAAACACAATGCGGCAACTGTAGCAGCTGGTGGCATCGGGAAAAAGAAGGTCGGGGAAGCTGAGGTGATTGAAAAGAGTACTGGAATACTGGATACCAGAAAAGCAGGCTCCGAAGACCCAAAGCCTAAAAAGGCCGGTTTGGGAAAGCACGATCTCAGAACAGCGGAGAGAATAAAGCTAGCTACCCCAGACCTTGAAGTCAGAGACACTAGAAAAGACGGTGCTGGTGATATAGATCCTATAAAAGAAAATTCGATAGAGAGCAAAATCGTAAAGGATACCAAAAAGGACACTACCGAAGCGGAAGGCTCTGGAAAGATTAAGCCTGGGAAAGAAAGCGATAGAGCCTATAAAGAGCCTGGAGATTTGATCAAAAAGAAAGTTGATCACGTATTGGGAGGACTGTCGGCTCCTAAAGTTGCCGAAAAAATCCCTTATACTCCTCTATTGCCTAAAGAGGGTGACAAGGAGAAGAAAGAATCAGATGAATGGGAGATGGTTGAAGCAAAATTCGATAAACCAAAGGAGTACAAGAATAAAGGAGCAAGGGATGACTTTAATAGTGGCCCATTTCAACCATACTATGGAAGCCAGTATCGTAAGAACGTCCTAAAAGTTTATGGAGCTGGACTTCCTCGATCGAACAGAATGCTATCTGACCAAAGATATGTCAGCATGTTAAATATAGGGGGGGACTACAAAGGTTTCGAACAAGCAACTGAGAAAGGAATGATTCCTCCAGCTATATCTAAGAAAGAAGCTGAGGCTCAGCGATTAAAAGAAATTACGGGTTATTCCTTTCAGCAAGATTGGGATAACTCGACAGGGACGACTCGCTTGGTCTCTGACGATCCCCTCATAGAATTAAAACGCGGCATGCCAGATAAATCAGATATCTCATCGGCAGACGTTTTATAGGAATTCAAAAAGTCGCCAGGGACAAAAAACTTGCCAGATTTACACCGATACAATACCTCAAAAAATAAACCGGAAGATTTTCCTACTCCTTTATCCCCGATGGAAAGTTCCGGAGCCGCTACAGAATCAAAAGCCACTCCAAAGGAGCTCCCATCAACAGGCCCTTGGAGTACAAGTGGTGATGCTCATAGATCTAAGCTGAACCCAACAGCCAGCGACTTGAGTATAATTCCTAAGATCAAACCAGAGATGGTATCGCTTGTTGAGCCTGCAAAACCCGGCACCCCAGATTCACTAAGTTCTAAGCCACCGAGAAAAGATGACAAATCGCCGTTAGCTCCAAAGGTAACCTTACCAGATAACAGCATGTGTAATGTGATTTACCTAGCTTTTTTTTTCTATTTCAGGGACGAAGTGACTATCATGAGCACAAGCACTAGTATCCCTAGCTACGAAAACTAAACGAATGCACTTAAATATATTCTAGTCGGCCCCTAGCCAGTTGCTAAAAAAAAAAGCTTAGGGATAATGATCAATATATTTTACACCCAGGAATTCCAGATAGAGCCATATCTATTCGTGATAGATTCAAAAGTACTAGAAGGAATCGCAAACCATTGCTGCAAGAAAGACTTGTAATGCTAGAGGCTCAAAACGCTTGAATTATGTTAGCGTTGGTGATTTTAATTTGAAATGTTAGTGCGATAAGGATAGTGACGAGGGTATAAATGACTATCCTTTGGCTTGCACAATTGTTGCTGCATTGTAATGCGAATGCATGTGGTCTTCCAAGACCGAGGTGCAGGCCCATCAGATCCAAACTTTAATCTTCACGTGGCACCCATATGAAGATATATCGCTCTAATACGTGCGTCGGCGGAAAACCATGATCAGAAATAAAATTACGGGACCTATATATATGATACTGCGGGGGAGAAAGGGGACGAAATGTGCGTCAGTTTTATAATCTCACTGGTGCATGGTGTTCTGCGGTTCGGAATTAATCAATGGTTGTTTTTTAAAAATGAGCGTCCGGCAAGCTAGCAAAGCAGAAAATAGTAAAGTTGGACGTACCTACATTAAAACCTCATCAGATGCTAAGTAGATAAATCGAAATGTGATATACTGAGCGCGGTGCTTTATTACGATGTGCGGCGGATTGTAAATAACATGCAAATTCGATACAACGTTTCTGATCTCGCTTATGTAATAATTAGTCCAACTCTCAGGGTAACATTTAATTCATGGTCGTCCTAAAATGATATGATCTTCGGTGCGAGATAAAACCCGGCGATCATGAGCGAGGATGCATCTCAGATAGCCGAGATAAAATCCCGTCCTGAGCCAAGTATGACAAGATTATCGCCGCAATACCCGTAATACTTTCTTCTTAAAGCTTGGAGGTAACCTCAGTAGGACTATCTTTACTATCAGCGAGTCGGATATAGTAAATGCAGAGACATAAAACCTCGAATACCCCTGTGTTCACCGGCAAACTTTGCTCCTTCCCAGTTCATTCGAATATTCTTAGCGGCCTAGTAGACTCCACCGTTCAATCTCTATCTGAGCATTTCGCCCTTTCCATACATTTTAAGTTTTCAAATGAAGACTTTATCTCTTACCAGTTTGCCAATTTGGCTCGCTTTGCTCTTCGCTAACGAGAGCGTCCTCGCCCAAGACATCACCACTACTGTCACCGAGGTCTCTTATATTACTCTCGCCCCGGACTCTACTACCACCGTTTACTCGTGCGGGTCGTGTACACCAATGTGCTCCGACGTAACTTGGCCCGCGATTCCTACTGGCCCCGGCGGTTTCAACGTCATCGGCAGCGTTCCAAAAATATAATTCCGCAATAAAACGGTGGCAGACGCGTTTGAGTCGTACGTGTACTCCCACCCATTCATGATCAGTTAGTACACGTCAGTCTAATGCAGATTATATTTAGATAAGCCATGGAAAATCTGGTATAGCATGCTCAGTTAGGTCTGCGGTACAACTGATGTGTACCTTTACGAGTATATGAAAATTGATGTCTGAATAGGCATCCGTACCGTTAGACCCAATTTTATGCCATGCAGACAGCATTTCCAGACAAAGATAATATTATTTCTCTGGCAGAAAGATACCACCGATATTTCACGGATTTGAAATACTTTCTTTTTCTCCAATCAAATATAGATAGGATTTACTTGATATAGCATCTTATTAATACATTTTGTACGTAAATATGGCAGATATCTAGACCTACTATATATATATAAGATACAAGCATTAATATATATTGAGCTCTCCTTAATTTGAAGTTCAGCACAATGTCAATAAAAAAGTTCTGTAAAAGTATGTTTCAGCTTAAGTTCATCTCTCGGAAATTGTTGTGTCCGCGTATACCCAGATCAATAGCCTTATTCACGTCTCTATATTCGCCTAAGCAGAAAGTAGGGCTTGTCCAAGGCCAGGCGAAATTTTAGCGACACAACACTATTGGATTTTTCTACCAAAATTGCATAAAACTGAGGGTGTGTTTATGGAACCAGGGTCGAGGAAAAATATTGGATCAACGGCAATTGGTGATAAGCTACGTATTTTGTACAGCTAACTTACGACTCTAGAATCAATCACAGCGAGGTTAGTTGATGGAACTTCTTGATCTACAGCATGCAGACCGCTATTGGCGCAAGGTTTCCAGATATGGAAAATTTCCGGATGCGGAGGTGTGGTAGTTTCCAACATTCAAATGTGTTGTCTAGAACTTCATGACCACGACGTGGTGGTCTCGGCGGTCTCGAGTCAGATTGTTTACGAGTAATTGATCATGGATTGTTGCGATCAATTCATAAATTTACAAAGGTTATATCTTTTATTCTTAAATAAATTGCGGTCAGGACTTCTTACTTAGTGAAGTGAGGCTGGGTACGAGACCAGGTCAGGACTTAGCTCGAGAAATATCAGGCGATCAGTAGAGAAGTATTTGGGAACATGGTATGGTTAAAATTTAGAAAGCCAATCAAGACGACAACAGAAAACCCAAACATTTGTAAAGATTGTATTGAAAACCCAGCTTAAAAATATTCGTGTCCATTACAAATAGGATATTATCAGATCAAGAAATATCGCAGCGTTTGCACTCTCCGATGTCCTTCAAAGCTTTCATGATTTTCTCCTTCCTATCAATAGCCTCTCTTTCCTTCCTCTCATTACGGTCCCTCTTGAACCAAGCTTCGAACCCATCATTCGGATGCTCCAGATGGATACTAGGAGCTCGGCCTCCTTGATTCGATTGTTCGTTCGTGGCCTCTCGCTTGACGGAAGAGCGATCCTCAATGTATCTCTTTCCGAACTTGAGACCCTCGGAGTAAGCACGAGCGCTCCATTTCTCCTCGGAGATGTTGATATCCTCGACGAAGTTAACACCCTTGGTTTTGTTGATAATGTCGGTCTTTGGCTTGGAGTACTTGAAATCGTCGAATCCTTCGCGGAAACGGTCGAAGAGATGAGGCAAGGGCCAGTCGACGGTAGATTTGAGCCATTCCGCTTTGCAGATGTTGGTGTCGAGCTCGGTTGTGCGCATATTTGCCGGGGCAGTTTCGAGCGATGTCAACGAGATACCGATGGGGTTTGGAGGTGGGTCACCGAATTCGCCGTCGCGTTTGAACTCATGGCGGGCAAGACCGGTGATGTGATCAGAGCCGCGGAGGACTTGCGTGCGGATTTTCGCTTGAGTGTTTCCATCGCCGGCAACAGAAGAGTGGACAGGGTTGATGGTTTCTTTGATGATAACCGGGGCGGTTTCTGATGTATAACCACGGGGAGGGGTACCGGGGACCAAGTGGATAGTTGGAGGACAATTCTCGCTATTCATTTTGGAGGAAGTGTCAATGGTGATGTTATGCTGGACTTTGATGTGGAGATGATGTGGAGAATTGAGCAAGGATTCCTCTTGTTGATACAGCTCTCTGAGAGACAGCCCGGTTGTTTCTTCTTCTTTATCACAATTCTTTCCTAAAATTCCCATCCATCATAGTGTGTGAACGAGCCGCACATTTATACGAGGTTGTTCTGCGATGAGAACAAACTGCAGCCAAAGATTAATTCAACTTACTTTGGTTTCTTAAACGGCCTTGTTTTTCTTCAGCGAATGCCCCAACTTGGGATCTGCCGTGACTTTCTGCGAGGGCGGTGATATTTGTTTGGATTGTTGGGGTGAAGTTCATGAACGATACGCCGAAACGCTGAGACTGAAGGATTTTATCCGAGATGCTTAAATGTAAAATGGTGCGGGTCTGCTATTAGAAATTGGAATAGATAAGGGCTAAACTCTCCTGATACTTGAGGACGCGAAAACTAGCGACTGGTATAAAGTCTTCGAGTGCAAAAGTAGGTCCGCGCCCTAGTGATCAATCCTGCAATGATAGCAGAAATGACAGTTGCAAGAAACACAACGGTGATGATTTCGGTAGTTTTGACAATAGTATTGAATCCGGGAATGTAGATGCTGAAGTCAAGAAAAGTTGAGTTCTGCTGCATGTTGATTGAGAAGGTTAGTTTGATGGACGACGAATTTTTGGAACGGCGTCGATGATATTTCCTGATATTCTAGAGCTTTACGTAAAAACTCTTAACACTCATGTTCAACGGTCACCTAGATATCTCTGCTATACTTGAAGCTTTCTCCAAACTAGTGGTTCTTCGAGTTGTGGATTTAAGTTGTAGAATGGTGTTATTGAGAGTCCGTGATTTTCTAAGTACAAGCCGTGTGTATTCTAATCCATTGTCATTCCAAACATAGAGCAACAAGAATCTTGGAAACAAATATCCCGCACGCCTAGAGGGGGCTAGAACACCGCAATGTTCACCACTACGGTAAAAGCCATGGTTCAAAAGCGATAAACAGCTTAGTTGCAGCAGCGGAGACATTTGAATTTGGTACAGTAAGATTTGGTATTTGATAATGAGTTCAAAGTTATGATTCTCTCTATTATTTTAGAGCAAATAGAAATCCACCTCTTGCGTACATTTCGAGCTTTCAAATGCAATGATATGTGGCTCTAGTTACCCATTTTTGCCGGCATATCCCCTTCCATAATTGTGGCGGGCGAGACTCTGGGGTTGGTCATCGTGTCCACTCCCTTGTTGAATATTACGCCTCGTATACGCTGGGACTCCTTTAACGGCAGCTGCATAAGATTGGGGCTTTGGGAAGGTTATCCCAGCGTCAGAAGCTGTGCTGTAAGTTAGAGAGCTCGAACCCTTAGAAATTGCTGCCACGGTTGATTGAATTTGCTGTGGGCGAGACTGCTGTGAAACAGTTGCTTCCTTTGTCGCAGAGGCGCCGCTAAAACCTCGTTGCATCAACATTCTGTTGGCGGTTAACTGTTAGCCTGCCCCTCAGATGGATAAAGGATCGAGATGGGGTGTGAGTGATTACTCAGCTGTGTTCAACTGTTGTTCGATTAACCATGCATGTTGCGGCGTGTTTATGAGACTTCTGTTAAATAAGGTGCAGGCAGGACAAAGAAAAGTAACTATTAACCTGCCAGAAAATCGGCTGCAGACGCAAATATGCGGTGAGGTTGGGCCCCAATCGAGAGGCTCGGCGACCGCCATATGTTGGCACTAGTACGACGCAGTGAGCAACCATGAAAATATGGTGGAGAAAGTGTGGCGAGTGGTACCTGAAAGGTGTAAATAAGCTTGCACATGGTGATAAGCTTAGAAGAAACAGTTGGCGCTGAAAGGCCACAACTAATTATTCCTTGAGAACACCGAACAGGATTTGTCTAAAAATTCAAGCGTGTACTTTTGGGAGGGATTAGCTGCAGTTGGGTTGGAAATAATTGGGCGTCCAAGATGAGTGGAGTTGGTTTGTTCACCTCAGGGAGTGTTCATAAATCCGTAAGGCTTGAAGTGTGAAACTAAGTAGCGACTCCAGCTGGGCGTGGTCAACCGTCTCTTTCAGCATGATCCCGATATATAAAAAGTTGGATAGATGAAGTTCATACTGACGATGCTAGCTTGATGATCGACTTGTTACAGCTGCTGATTAGTGGGATCTGGTGGTTGAAGGTTGAAGCACGCTGATGAAAGTGACGGACGCCATATTATAGGTATCTTGTAGTATTGTTGTTGTTGACATGATAACCATTTGAAAACAAAGTTGATCAGCAGTCTTCAGAGCTGCAGAGCCCAGCCGAGCCAACACCGTCCCACGGTAATCCTTCTTGCACTCATCAATGCATCGATCATGAAATATTCTAATTCTTTACTTGCTACTTCTCGGGTGAGATATAATATAATACCAGGTAGCTCAGAACTTTTATTCAACAAACGCAACTCTAACTGTATAGAATCGATATACCGCATCAAATTTCAAATTGATACTGACCAAACCAGAACGTTTTATGGATCTGTGGGCGTACTTATATGCTAATGATAAGAAGAATTATATCTTAACATTGTTGAGGTTCTGGCCCGATCTGGACATCATTTGTTCTGACCGCGCTCGTTAATCCAGCAGTTTCTCCCCAATGTCGCGATTTCTCAACTAACTCGTTTAATAGAAATTCAGGAGAAGACTTTCATGCCATCTAGATCTAGCTACAGAGAACCCATTCGCTCTGCGAACTTTGTTTATAATTATACAATTATGTTGGCCGTTGGCACCAGCATCCGGATCCTGGAATTTTTTGGAGGGGAGTCGGCGCCGGCTTCTTCGAGATTTTAGAGGAGCTGGCACTGGCTTTCTAGAAGCTGTGTTAACAGGGGTAGGCGTTTCTACCATATATTCACTCCATTTCGTTTTACTGCTCTGCCACCCACAGAGATTACACCTGCGGGGACGAGAATCTCCGTGGTGGTATACGGCTCTCCATTCGGGCGCGTGGCGGTTCGCGTCTGTACGACCGGAGTTGGTTGATTCGCTTGCTTCTCGGGACGAACGAAAGCCTTTCTCGCAGAGCGGGTAGCGGAGGCTTCCCTTCCATAAACCAACCCGGGCGTAATTCCACCAGCCACTCTACGGTGTGCCTTTTATACATGTAGTCGATAAACTCATCGATCGGCACACCTACTAAAAGCCAAACTGCTAAGGTCCCTGCAACTGTAGGACTAGCGAATGATGTGCCCGAGTCTAATGTTAATAGCAATGCTCTCTGTAGAGGGGTCTGGTTTGGGTAACCTCTTGTCGATAGCCACTCCGTATATGGCTCGCCATTTAGCTGGTATCGAGCCGCAACACCGATACATATAGCTGGGGCAAACACCCCCACAAAAGATGCCACCTGGAACCCGTTCAATCCTGAATATGGATCGTATCCCCCAACCACCACCATCCCTCTCCCTATGCGGCATCCGCAGCGAACACCTGAGGGTAAGTATTAACTTTAGTCCCCTATATAAACCCACAATCCATTTGCAGCATCCGTCAGTTAATTAAGAATCAAACCGCTCGTGCGTTCTTGCTACCCTGATATCACTTAAATTCTGAAGATCGAGAGCCAAACTTACTGCGGGTCCATTCCCTGCTCCTGTTACTATAATAGCATTAGGCAACTTTGTAGCTTCCTGGAACAAATGTTTTATGAATTCAACCCAAAATAGGATGTGTGGGTCTCTAGGCCGATATTCTCCTCACGTAGCGGAGATGTTAATGATGTAATCGCGTTTGGGGTATAGTCTTACGATATCGTAAACCTTCAGAAGTCCATGAACTGATGTCCCTATATGAAAAGAATTTCGGTCATCGTGCATTTTGACGACACCGATTTTGGCTTTTTGGGTAACAGCAGTGTGCTTCCCAGCGATCCGGCCTATCACCACAGTACTATGAAAGGTAGGCTCCCAATTTTGATCCGTGTCATTTTTCTCATCGGATGGAAAGCTCAATGGGAAAATCCACCTATTAATATCGACATCTTCCATATCCTACAATCGATTCCTCACACCCAAATTTAGTGTTACCATTTGATCTCAAACATTTCTATCGAAAGTGATTGACAAAATCCCCACTTAAATAAAATCACAAAAAAATAACTGCAGCTTGCTGGATGGCCCTCCTCAAAGCCAGAGTCCATTACAAAAACCCGTGAGTCATGCCCAGAGTTCTTGGAGCTCCAGAAGTTTCCTTGGAACTCCTCGTCACTTACTCCGGGGGGTTGCGATATCACTTGTATATCCCAAATAGTGATCTTATATTCTGCACGGGTGCTCTGATAGTATCCTGAACTCTTTTTGTGAGCTTGAACGGGGTTTAATCTCTTCCTGATTTTCGACCAGATGGCAAATCTGCAGTTTATATTCCGGAACAGATCTCCGAGGCCGTTCCCTCTCTTTCAGCCTAAAGTCATCGCCACCATTCTGGTCCAGGAGCCAAGGAGGCAAGCCATGACGTAACCATTGTCTTGCGAGGCTTTATCATCATGAAGGAGTATTTCCTCAGTTTCCAGCTTTGACATAAGTGGCTAGCTATATATATGCCATATTATGATGGATCACTTGAATATCCAGCTTGATAGTTGTTGCCGTAGTATTCGCATTGAACTTATCCCATAAAATACTTTATTCCGGAAACTTAACATATCCTGGTATAGGACAGTCTCTATACTAATTGCCAGCAGACCTAGATACGGACTTTCTGTCTTGTGTACATTCAGCACCTTCGGTTGAAGAGCCATGTTTAGAGCTTCAGAGAGAAGCTTCTCCCTAAAGTCTTTATCAAACAAAATATTTTTTCTTCAAAGGATAATAAAATACCACGGCAATATAGTAGTGAGTTGCTATTCTTGCATTTTCCAGCCTAATCCCTGCCACTCAGGTCACGGAAGGAAATAAAATAACGACAGCGCATAATTTTAATAAGAGCGAAAAAAAGTATGAGTCCATGTTGTTTTTAACAGTTCAATATGTATATATATGTCGTGAAGCATATACTAACGAAAGGGAACATGCCAATATATCTAGAGTTTCTCCCCATGGCCGGCAAATCTTTATTCCTTCATAACATATTGTCATTTGATTTTTCTAGAGTGCCATGTATGTTATACTCTCTGTACCACCAAATATATGTTTCAGAAATTAAAGTACCAGATTCCTTGGGTCATAAGCCAGGCACTGGACAGGTAGACTAACTACAGCCGCTAAAAAATGTAACCCAGTGTATAAAAAAGAGATGTGCCTTTGAACATCATCAATATTCGATCGATGGCACTGGTGAGTTGTTGTTTTATCCATGTTATAAAGCGTAGGCGCCCGAGCACGGTCCTGAGCAGTATCTATCTCGTGCATCAGTCGCGACTCGCGGACGTATGCAGTTAGTCTGTTGTCTATTGTGTTTAATTTTTTTTTTTATAATTATTTCTAGACACAACCCTAAAAGATCGAAGCTTGGCATTCTAAACTAAATTCTACTAGTTGATTAGATAAATGTACTTAATACCATGTCTGTTGCTGACAGAGAAATTATTACTGGAAATCATCAGACTGCGGAGGGATTCTGAGCCGATAATTTGGTGCATCATCGTCTTCTTCTTCTTCTTCCTGTTCGATGATCATGCCCGTGTCTTCAGCACGCCGATTGCCTAACCCGTCATCGAATAGAGACTGAACCCAACTACCCGACTCCCAATCGTCATCAAAGTTCTCAAAGCTGGGTTCCAAGAAAGGATCATCCGCGGGCCGGTTATTAGTATTTGACGCAGTCTGAGGGAACTGTTGGAATGGCTCAAACGATTGAGAATACTGGGATTCGAAAGGTTGAGGTTGCTGAAGTGGCGAGAATTGCTGGGAAGCTTGAGATGGATTGAAGGGTTGAGGTTGTTGGAGCGACTGGAAGCTTGGGAGTCCAAAGGGCTGAGACTGCTGGGGAGGTTGATAGCTTGGATAGGTCTGCACATTATTGCTGGGGTTGTAGTTGTTATAGTTGTAGATTGGAGGCGGGTAATCCTGCATCGGTTGGTAAGAAGGTTGCTGGTACTGGAAGTTTGACTGGGGATTATATTGTGCCCTGTTTGGCTGGTTGAGAAAGGACGACCGGCTGGGGGGTGGCATCAAGTTGAAGTTGTTCTGTGGTGGTGGGTTGTAGATCGGCATGGAGTTTGAGACCATGGGATTCGGCCCGTTTATCTTATTATTATTATTGTTGTTGTTGTTGTTGTTGTTCAAGTTGTTCACGTTTGGATTCGGGTAAGCATTATTACTGCCTTGGTTATTGTTCTCGTGTAATGGTGGGTTGGCCTCACTAAGGACGCCGCCTTGTATGGAAAAAGTTGACACAGGGCCGCTGGGGGCCTGGTTGATACTGGAGAACTGGAAGACACCCGGAGCGCGTTCATTGATGCCTATTTCGGCAGCACGTTGACTGAGGCCAAGATCAGCTACTGGAGGCAGCGGGTTGGGCTGCCCCGCTCGCCGGAGTCTTTCCTCGAACTCGCGAATCGGATCCACAGGTGTATTGCCGTTGTTATTTCTATTATTAATATTGTTGCTGTTATTATTATTGTTTGTATTACTGTTATTGTTGTTATTTCTGATATTGCTGTCCCCCGGTTGAGGCTGCTGCGGTTGAGACTGCGACTGATCCCCGGGCCTGCTGTGTGACTGGCTGCCGGGCTGGCTCTGGGGCTGGTTCTGGGGCCGTCTCAAGAGCGGCGCGGCTTGTGGTTGCTGGCTCTGGTAGACCTGCAAACGGCGCATTTGGTATCTTCGGGTCTGCTCCTCCTCCGGCAGCAGAGACCAGTTCTTTGTGCCCAGGATCAGGTCCCACGTCGTCTCTTCCTTCAGCGCCTTTTTCGTCTTCGCTAGGTCTGTCGGTAGCCCCTTGTTCGGCAGCGCATCGAGCTCTCGTCGTAGCTCCATGAGCGGTTCGATCCTCTTGAATCTCGCCCGCCGCTCTTCGGCCGACAGCTGGTTCCAGTTCGGCGTGCCGGCGACCAAATTCTCGAGCAGCAAGTTCGTCGGCTTGGCTGTTCGCTTCAGCAGGCCAGGAAACAGCACTTGCGGCTGGGCTACGAATCCCCGCTTGACCGCTTCCCCCGCCGCCATGTTGAGTTTTTCCCGTAGCTTCACCATGGATTTCCTCTCCTTCGTCCTGGCCATCTGTTTCCGCACCCCGGCTGTGAAAAAGGGTATCTCGGACCCCTCGATAGACTTCAGATCGCTGCTGATGGCCCAGTGGAAATTACCCTCCAGGTATTTGTCTAAGTCTATGCCCGGCCACGGTCTCTCGAGATACGTTCCGTCATCTTTGGGCACCAATCCGAGCTTTATCAATCTCTCATGATCGTTATACCTCGTTGACATGTCTGTCTCACGCCCAGTCATCATATGTACTGTCTTCGGGAGGTCTTTCACCTGCCCGCTACCCTCCCAGTCGACCTTCCACTCTTCCGGCATCTTTGTGAGATCCCCGTTCGGTCCGACCTCTTTCACCGCCACGACATCTTCCACTATGTAATAGTCCGCATCAGTGGCGGCTCTGGCCGAGTCGGACCCCAGTCGAACCGCCACTGCGCCTGGGGGGATATACTTGTCCCCAAGAAACCAAATATCACCCAACGGTATCTCCCCTAGCGTACGGAAATTGAGATCCTCCCCCTTCAGTCCTTCCACTAACTCCATCAATTTTGGGAAATATACCACTTGGTCCGTATATGGTACTGGGTAGAAATGTACAATTAAAGTGGGTAATGCGCTGCAGTATTTTTGTTTCCAAAACCCAAACCATTGGACGTTATCTCTCCAACGACCGGATGCTTCTGCGGGGACTCTGTCCACGCCATCACCGATGCTCAAGGGTCCGTATTGGGAAATCTGGATGGAGTCGATTGTCGTTTCGGCTCCCGAGCACTTTAATTGTCCGTCGTATACTTTTTTCGTGCCGCCTCTGATGTCAACCTCAGCGTTCGCGCCGCGCAAGGGTAGGAGATATCCGTATCCTGCCACTACTGACGCATGAAGCAGAAGTATTGCCGCCAGACATTTCACGAGTCCCAATATCATCTTGTCGATATCTTTCTCTATCGTAAAAGTCGTAATTAAATCGCGGAATCGACTATCGTGCGATGCACGTGCGGATCATATGAACACACGAACACTTCGACGAGCGTGTTTATAAGAACTACCGCATACATGTGAAGAGAATGTGGGCACGACCTCGTAAGGTTGTCGGTATTTTGCGTAATATACCTAGTTATATGCGTCAATATTAATTTATATGTTAACTTCCCAGGATAACAACGCGCCGCTCCGACAAAATGCAACATCTCCGGCTGTGAGCTCGTGAAATGTTGGAAACCATTAGTATTTAGCGCAACACATCGTCGATTAGATTATGTAACTAGCGTCTACCAGCCTCGTGAATTTATTAATCCGCCGATGACCGCTTACGGTCATGAAGACACTTAATCTAGTAATAATACAAGAATTTCATCTAACATGAAACGCTGACCGTGAAGGGCACCAACATGCAACACGTCGCATGTATATGTATAAAGCAGGGCGGAAGTTCGAACGGATGATCTCTATTTCAGAAACGCATTAAATGCTAAAGACATTCGAGAAAGCTTAAAGGTTTCTTCTAACTCAAATATTTGATCGTAGTTGATATGTGTGAGCTTTGATGAGGCCGCATGTACAGGCGCCCTGTAAATATCATAACCGTTCTACAACACTTAAGGAAAACTTTTGCGTCGACATACACCAGCTGTTATTGTATTCTCCAGCTTATATTTATGTTTGTATTTTTGTTTATTTTGCTATTTATCGACCGCCATTGGTGTCTGTACATCTCAAGACAGCGGCCTTTCAATCAATATCATCTCGATATTCGACATCACCCTCGATGGCGAATTATGAAATAAATCATAACTCAGAGGGTATATATAGTTTACCTCCTGCTCAATACTTGTATTTCCCCTTCTTCTTCTTCTTGTTCTTCTATTTCTTCTCTCCTCCTTCTCCGTCACCTTTCCCTTACATCTCCAAACTCAGCTACAGCATCAAACAACAAATCACATCACTAGAAAACTTTACTTACCTCTGTCAGAGGCATTTCATTCACTCTGTTCTATTCACAGAGAACACAAGAGTGCTAGTCGGCCCAAATTAGCCACTAATTGGGCATCTGGCGCGGGGTTGAAGTTAATTTCTCAGAAGAGGTATCCCAAGCCAGCCCGTTGCAACAAATTTTTGCCAAACTCAGAATATTCTCTTATCCAATTTACGGAAAACGAATTGCACTCCCAGGCGAAGTCCTCTTTAGCTATGATAGAAAGTCTAGAGAGATATCGAGTAAGTACTAAGATTTCACGAATTGATGAAGTAGATTCTACCGAAATTCTTTGCGATCAGAACTTTAGTAGGCCTGTTTTCATCGCCTTACAAATTGTCGCAATAGCCAACCTCATTCTCTTATCTATCGCAAACCGGTACTCCAAGAGGCAGAGATATTACTTGGAATACATGTACATATCAAAAGATTATAAAAAAATAACTTCTTTGCTGTACAAGGAGCGTGAAACTGCTGTACGCAAATTAAATCAGCGCATCGAGTAGATATTCTACTTTACTGCATACCCGTACTGTCCAACGAGAACGTCAATTGTATGAAAGCAAGTCCGGGAGACTTGTCTTCTTTCAACCGACCTTCTATATACTCGATAATATGGGACTTAGCGCATGTTCCTTCGGTCTAATGGTTGGAATTACAAAAAAGAAAAGTCGAAATGAAAAATCTTACCTTTTCCTAGATTTGTCTGTTTACTAGGAAGTAGCGGAGGCTTACGCTACTGAAATTGGCATTTTAAGAATGCTTTATCGATTTAATCTCACATACTGACATTCTCTTCTATCTCTTATATTTCTTATATGTGTATTTAGAATATTTTTGTTATTTCCACTATTAATTTTCTTTCTATTTATTATTATTATCTTAGTGTAGATTTACAAGCATGCAGTCAGCGATTCTAATTCAAAGTACACCGTGCACCATGCCGCAGCATCGTACCACATAGTAGAGTGTTTTGTTTTAACCCCAAGATTTGTATCCGCCGGGACCTACAATCCGAATCCTCGTATAATAGACTGAGATTTTAATATATATATGGTGAGCACGGGACATAACAGTTTAGTTTAAAATAAATCCTCTGTCTCTGTCGCACTTGCATGAAGCAGGAGAAGGGAAAAAAAGAAACTATCAGGTGGAGCCCTATATGCAAACTAAATATCTCTGTGTAGCTTTCTTCATGAAAAAATTGAAACGTTTGATATGCCTGTATGAAGCATACTGTTGAAACGCAATGATTTGCAGTCTCAAAGTTGAAAATTGATCAAGCTCTGCAATACAAGGCTGAATGCTGAATTTTGTGTTTCGCGAAGTGCTTAGTATCATATTGGGCGAGTTTCCCTTATCATTTAGGATGGGCTAAGGGCTTCTTTGTATTAGGATCATGGCGTTAGTTAAGGTTAAGTTATGCTGTTTCAATCCATTGGTTAACGAACGCTGAGAACAAAGATCTTCGTAGAAGCTTCGGTAGACGTGTCTATCTGTGCCGGCATGAATTTACCCTAACTTTCGTTATTCCAATATTTGTTTCAGAATGTTCGGGCACCAGCAGATGCCAAATCAAAGGGGATGATGGGAAAGAGAAAGCGGTCGACGAGCATCGAATCACAAAAATTAAAAATAATTATGACAATGTTGTTTTCCTTATTCTTGTCGGACGTTGGCTCAGCTTTCCTTTCCTTTATCTGATAAACTCGCCTTTTCGACATTTGACTCAGTCTATAAGTTTAGTTCATTTGCGACTTGGATTTCGCAGCAAGAACAATATCCCCAACTCTACAGCATACAAAATCCAACATATAAACAACATCTTAACTGCCGTGACTACATTAAGAATATATCTACTTGGGCAAAGTTAATTACAACGTCGGGACAATACTTTCAGTGAAAACACCTTTGAAAAATGGACCCAAGTGACAGTAGTAGTAGCTCTTCCGGAAGCCCATCACAAAGGCTTTCTCTTGGATCTCGACAAAGGAGGCGAGAAAAGATTCCGATAGATCTCTCCAAGCGCATAATTCCCTAGGACGGCTCGATCCCAAGCGCCCAGAATTTGACTTTGAAAACACTGGTTATTCCCAAACGATCATTAACCCCGGGCATTCGATCCATCGGAAAGGGCGGAAACGATCTGAAACCCGATTTACCGCCGTTTCCTCACGCATCCCTACAGCTATCAACAATCAAGCCTCCAACTTTATGAACACGTACCCACCTGACGGCGCATATAACACGCACTGCGGGACCATAGTGATGCCTCGCACCGCTAACGCCTACTGGTTCTCATCTCGACGACGAACAACGACATAGTACCACCCAGGGGAATGACAACCCTATCGGCAAGATTTTTAGTCTGCTCCCGCATCATGCGGTTTAGCATTCCCGAATTTGAGGAACAGTTCTGTCAAGGTAGTCTGGTGGACTGTCAGGAATTCGGAGTTATGAATCAAGACCGGTTCGCGATGTTCCTTTGACAACTTCCAAAGGCGAGTATGACCGCTCCATGGGTCCTGCTTACGATCCTCCATGATAGATGGCCGACAAACTGGATAAATATGGATATTCCGCTCGATATACTCTTCGAAATGGCCAGGTTAATGGGAATTATGAAGATCAAGCCTAATACCGGGGCGTGGGACGCGATTAGAGCTTGGTTAGAGTATACGCTTGGCCGAAAACGTATGGAAGTCGGACAATCGACTGATCCGAACGTGGGAAAATGGTTACTTATCGCACATAAACTGCGGTGGGAAGAAGACTTTTCGGCCATATGGGCTAATCTTGTCGTGAGTTCCTATAATTTCCAGATAGATAACCCAGCGGTAGATCGATACAGCGGAGATCCTACGCCCGAGATGCCCTGGAAAATGGTGGTATTCGGTGAATTATTTGGGAGATGACTTGAAATGTACGTTGATACTGTATGAAACCGTTTTTGGTAACGAACTGCCATAGTATAATTAGTCACGTTGATAATCGATAAACGCAGGGTCATAGATGACCTTTGTTATCTCTAGGCGGAGTGTCGCAGCCACCATCATCTTCCGAGCCAGCGCAGCGCTACGACTGATGAAATCGCCCGCGCCCTCGAAAAATACCCGGCCTCCGCGCAAGGTTTCCGCGAGGAAATGATCACTTATGCGAACGAAATTTTTGAGCAGCAAAACGGTACTCCGTAATGACAAAGTCGGAAGTGAAGCTAGCTGCAAACAATTGATGGATAAAGTGAACGCGGTCTTTAACCAGATTCAATGTCGGAATGTCGCCGGCGGGCCATACATCCTATGGGACCGAGTACTGGCGTCTGTTGGTATACAGAGACCCACACATCGACACACCAAAAGGACTCGATCGGAGGCATGGTTCCAAGACAACTATATATTTTTTCCAATCCGGCCCGGCCAATACGAAGGTATACTGGCGCAACGAGGACCTGAATCAAAAATCGGAAGGCCGGCCAGCAAACTCGTCGTATCATGGCTTCTAATAGTTGCTGTATTAGCATGGGCGGAGTATAGCGTTTGGTTTTACAGTTTCACCGGCAATGTAGTGTGGGAGAGTCGACTTTCGACTTAGTCTCTGGTGATAGCGTGGTGGCTTACCAGAGACGTTATGGGTACGATGGCGACGAAGACTAACATTTCGGTGAAGCGAACGTACCAAAAACTAAAGAAACAAACTAATGCGAATCATAGATGGAAGGTGCTGAAATGGGCGGAGGGAGTCAAGATGAGTGAAGCACCAAGGCGGATTTACGCCCAGTCCCAGGGTACATGAAGGGTATAAACTGACGCCTTTGGAGAACGTTCCGGAAAATATGTTCCTTGCGACGAAGATACAACTTAAGATTCAGAAATTTAAAGTAGAGAGGGCGAAAATATTGGAAAGACAGAGAGAGACCGATGAGACAGCGGCTAAGAGTACAGATACTAGGAAAGCGGCGGAGGCCGCGACAGGACGGCCCGCAGTGTCTCGTAATGTTGGGGCGATTACCATTGCATGTTATTCGCTGCCACTCGAACTGCCGAAGCTGTCGGACTCCGCAGCTTAGCTCAATTTTTCGGATACTAAAATAGTATTTATAGGGATGTATGCATTTACAACTATTTTATATAAATAATAGGACGACTTCGATACATATACCATGAATCGCGCCTTGTATCTCTGACGCATGCGACATAGCCAGAAAAGATCGTAACGCTTGATCGAATTACAAGGAGGAAATAATATTGATAACTGGAACCAGTAGATATTCGGTGTAATATATTTGCTTATCCTTGCGATACGTGTAAAATAGCCGTTTTGAGATGAACATTCTGCTCTGTGAACCACATATTATGTGCTCCAGTTTTCAGTTAGAATGAATATTCGCATATTAAACTTCTCTTACAAAACTCCCGCCAGGATGCAAGCACCTCCTAGAATTATTTTAACCAAGCTCCACAGTACTATAAATGTCACCATAAAGGCTAAGCCAGCTGCGACCGCGGCAAGCCCTAGTTGGCTCGTTGACCATGGCAATACCATCTCACCACTAGCAAGCGTTGTGATATCGAACTCCTCCACCCTCCCATCGTAGTTGAACCCCCTAATCTTTCCCAAAACTTCGTCGATCTGTCCGATCAGCCGTTTCATGCTGCTATAAACTTTACATCCTCCGTAGCCAAAACCACCAAAAGTTCTCTTTAGTCTAAACTCGGTGGGTTGGAGTATTTTTCGGAGTTCTAATATCGATCCGCGATAATAAGGACGATGGTGGCTCCTGTGTATCAAGTTGTGTGATTTCAAAGTTGTGACGAGGGACTTGCCGACAAGAACGCAGTCCTCTACCGGAGAGCAAGTGCAATTTCCCTGTCTGCTTGTTTTGAGATGAACGATATGACGGTACCATGCATCCAGACAGTGTAGGAGCTCAGACTGAAGTCTAATGTGCTCTTTTTTCATATTCACTACCCCAGAACATTGGTTAGTGCCAATCCAAAATCGTGAATTCTGAAGATCCAGTTTTGATACCCATAACACTTCCTGGAGCCCACCCTTCCCACATCTCCAGTGGTCCATCTCCGTCAAGATTTTTCTTTCCCTCTGGCCCCTTTAACATTCCTTTACCTTCTACCCATCCCGTAAATTCGACGATAATCTTTGCCGTTAGCTGTGCGTAACCATCTTCGCATCCGAAAACCTTGCCAACAATAAGCCATGGCTCGTACCCGTACTCTAGCTTCTTCGGCTTCCAGTATTCAAGATACCGTACAAACCATTCTGTTAGATCTATCTGCAAAGTATCCAGAGTGGCGGGAATACCCCAGAAGGTTCTGAAGCTCATATCCTCCACTCTAGGGAAAGCGGCTGGGACGTGATGAACGATCTTCAGAATCACGAGGAGAGATTCTCGATGCCACCAGTCTAATTTAATGCATGGATAGTTTTCGCCTCCAAAGGCAATGCGGCGATTGTGCGTTACTGATGCAACATAGGCTCGTTTCAATGGTCGGGAGATGGTACAAACTCGCTCACGAGAAAGCAGAAGATGGGTATCGGCCTTTGGATGATGTTCGGATGAGATTATGAAGTAGAGATCTGGGTCCTCCGTAAGCAAGAGAGGAGCTCCGGCAGACATCTTTGAGCTATTTTGTTTACCTACATTTAGTACCGGCATGTCCAAGTGAAAATATCCTGCGTACTTACTTGAAGAATAATATTATCCTCTATTCTTTTATCGATTGTGTCTTGCAATGATTAGTGGTACTAGTATTGGGATTTGATCGAAGTATTTAGATGAAAGATCTAAAATCAAATAAATCGGCTTTATAGATAGGAAGTGATGATGGTGTGGTTTGTTTACTTTCTTTGCTCTGTTGTGGTGATATTAAATATTGCTATAGCTAATTGGAAGATGCGAGGCGAGCATAAGTTCTCTGTCATACAGCTTAATCAACGATTAAAGCATCTTCGTACATGCTACTAAGTAGCCATCCTCCAAGAAAGAAATACCAAGCTCAGCACAAGTTGAGCACAATATCGCCCTACCAAAGTTAGAGTAAGATAGTAATTATGCCTTCCGTCAAAACTTCCAAAGCATCGTTTGATATAAAAAATATCTGACCGAAAGTCCAATTTCATTACCAGAAAAGTCTCAACTCGAGAGAAGAGATATCCCAGAATCAGAGAAACTATGTGCTGGAACCTATGGACGTTCACAAAGGTAAGCTCCCGCTTCTGCTGTTCATCCAGCTACAAACTAAATATCTTATTACAACAGTGCCAATACTAAAGAATACACAGTGCAATCACAAACAGGCGGAGATGACGAAATGTGGCCGTGGCACGCTCCTCTGCCGTACTGTGAATCTCGACACATCCATTCACGACGGTGTCTGCTACAACTGCACCACCTATAAAGCCGCCGAACTCACCACGGAGCGATATTGCAAGGAACTTCGAAAGGCAGAGAGTTTGTACTGGTATGTCAAAGGGCTGGGGGGCGCCGTTGGAATGCGGGGTGGTGATTACTGGAGGATTTAACGCTGTTCAACCGACGTAAGCTGTGCTTCGCACTAGTAAAGATAGACTATTTCAGAAATATCTCCCTGTACTAGTGATTGTCATCTCGGGATTTGCTTTTCTAAGTATTAAAGAGAATCATATTCCTGTTTTCCAATATATCGCTTCAAAATGCAAGCTACATCAATTGTGTAACATGCTTGAATATTGACCCACAGTCACATTTTCTAAATAATTGTACTAGGTTGATGGTTAAATTTTGCCGCTTTGATCCCAAAGGTTCTCACAAGATATAAATTCGAGAAAGCTAAGAAATTAATTAGTTACGACTATTCTTATTGCCGGGGTATAAGAGGACGCAATTTCGTAAGCAGAGGTTTTTACGATAATGAGTTCAGTATATATCTAATGTACCGTCCTCAAAATTTAAAAGCAAAATATATCTTTCCAGTTTTCATCATTCATGGATAAACATTCCCAGAACTACATCTCGAATAATAGGTACTGCATCCAATCAAAATCTGTTATCGAAAGTTCAAGTATACTAACGTCCTGACTCAACTCATCATTCATCATAGTTCGAAACAGAAACATTCGGACGGAGTAAAGATGCCCAATCGTAAGAAGATCGCCTTCCAACCGCGGTATCTCAGTCAGTGGAGCAAAGGACCACCAAAGACTCCTTGGATTCCTTACCGTAGAGTCCTCTCTACATCCGACATCCCGGATGCCTTTGAGCAACTGCACTTGACAGCGCCTATCGCAGCAACGCCCGACGAAAACAAACCCGAATCGGCGGTGCAACCTGCTTCAGAATGCTCCCATCAGCATGGGAAATGGCATATCGTCTTCCATAACCCAGAAGGACCGTGGTGCGCATGGAAATTCAACGGAAACTCGTGGGGAACTTGGCTTCAATGGCACCAAAAGCACCCCAAATCGCGATGCCAGAAAATTTGCTGGATTTGCCAGTCTCCGACCTCACAGACCCCTCAATTTACAACTGGTCCGAGAGCCATCAAGAAGATTCATGCTTTTGCTACGAAGGAGGCTTTAACTTTACATATTGAAGATACTCATCCTGGTCACTGCATTACCTGTCAGCAATTTCGCGCAGGACGGGACATGGAAGTCGCGGATGGGGAGGATGAAGTCGACGAAATACAAAAGTGAGGTGGCCGATACAAGCATAGAATTAATCTATATCTCCAATGGTGGATATTCATGTATTGAGAATGGCTTCTTCATAGATTAAATGTACAAAGAAAATGTTTTTTTATCTGATTAGACTTGAATCGAGAGGTGGGCTACCAGTAGATGTTTATTGAACTTCGAGAGACATCATTTTATACAAGTATATAGATCTACTTTAGTATTGCGCGATCTGCCTATCCACTCAATTTAGAGGCATTGATGCTCTGGAGAGGGAAAAATATAATTTAGTGAATGACATAAGGCTTATATATTTTCGAAATTTCCCACTGCACGCTTTAAGTTTCCAGACTCATATCTAATCACCCTTCCCGGTTTGCTAATCTTCTCACCACCTGCTTCTCTTTCTCATCGCCCACCTAATTTTTCACACCTACTCCCTTTCTTCTCTATCGACGAATCTACTGAACGCTAAACACCACTTCCTTGGTGCACAAGCCCCTTCCCGAGTCATCACAAAGCGCAGTCTGTACAATGCAGAGTACTTGTCAAATGATGTCTAACCCTCCAGAAAATTTGATCCCCAATGGGGCGTCCTATCAACAGGATTCTCTGGAAGTCCTCGAACAATTTCACGAAACTGAAAAGTCCTACTGGAGGAATGGAGAGTCTATATATTTCAACAATGAAAGCAAATTCAATTTGCCAATTCAGTATCCAGGAACCCAGTACTATGATGCCAACAATCAAAGAAACCACTATCAAAACCATGGACAAAACGAAACCAGTCAGATAACAAGATGGGAACAAGAAGTCCTAAACATCTATTGCTGCTATCTGCTCCAGTACCACCAGTCCGCCTACTACAAATACTGGAAGTGGTACTGCGATATCATGCAGGACCGCAATAACAAGTTGTGGATATCCCAAGCGAACTACTCCTATGATATCCATGAACGCCCAAATAGCTGTCAGACGCCCTTCGACTATTCGGCCTCTGGCCTCCCCCAATAAAAAAAGTCTGAATCATTTTGTTGCCTACAATGCGGAGCAATGAATGAAATATTCCTAGGCGGGTCCCAAGGATATGATGTTTTCCAAACGCCCCAGATGAGCGAAATCCAAAATCCGATTCCCCAGATATACAGCCAGGGTTTACCGCAAGAGCTGCCCCAAGCGGGCGACAATGTCCCTCTAACTTCCACGGAAGAACCAGTTACGTACCAACCCATCAGCAACAAATCTGATTTGGTTGAGGTAACTCTTCGTGAAGAAACGCTAGGAAAAGACCCAGGGGTCTACTCTCTGGTTGCACAAGGCACGGAGACCGATGAGTCTGATGAAAAACAAGATATCATCATGTGCTCCCAGCCTGAAGACTCGTCTTCCGTTAAGCTCAAGCTCGCGCACGAGGACGAGGGAGCCAAAGGCTGCCCTACCGTTACGGCGCCCACCAAAGAGGTAGCTAAAACAGACGGAAGTCGTACCCAAGAGGGCGACAAAGCATGTTCGAGTCAAAGAGACTCAGGAACTGAACCGTGTGGAAACCCTCAGAGGAACCACAACCAAAAAGCGAGGCAAGCACTCCTCCGTCGATGGAGCAAATTTGTAACACAAAGCTAACGCTAATATATCTCACAGTCCGAAGTATCATCTTCGATCACCTTCTCATCCTTCTCATCAACCCCCAATGTCAACAGCGAGCGTTTCCACCTATCCGAAGATTTCAGTGTCAATCTACTACAAATTTGGGCGCGCAGGCTCCCAGACTTTGAACCCTTTGACTTGAAACAAGTCTCATATTGGGAAGATAGGCGAAAGAGAGCGTATCCGGAGCCGCATTTCAGGGATGGCATAACGAATGCACAGTTCAAACGAACAAACCTGTTTGCCAACCTCCTAAGAGTGAAGGAAAAGGCTGAAATAATGCCAACCCGCTACTGGGATCTGTCGAGAGATGAAGACAACGGTGAGCAAATTGCGACGACCCGTGGGTGGTGCAAGATATTGAATAGGTCCACCGGTTTATTACAATATGAACGGGAGGCCGGTGTTTAGGGTGAACAAAAAGGAGAAGAAAGTAGACCACTTCGCCATCGCGAAGGTGGTCAGGAAAGGGTGGGTGGAAACCCGGGGAGGGGATGTGGAGAGCGGGAAATTTGAGTGGACGGAGAATCATAGCGGATGGAAGAAGATCCCTCAAAATCAAAGGGTTTGGCGGAAATATGACCGCAACGGGTCGTGGCCTTACGGAGTTATCGGAGATACCTTCGTAGAGGATTTCAGGTAGGTACGAAGTACCACCCCCCGACCCCGGAGACTGGATCTCGTTGAGATCTCAGAGAGAGTTATAAGATAGCACGAGCGCAAGTGCTCGCGCGGCCCAGCCGCCGCCGCCTAATGTATCGGGGCGGGGCGGTTCGAGCCCCCAAATTATATCAACAACCTGGAACCATACTGTGGTATGGGCTATTAGATGACAATAAAACATAAATACTGGTCATGTTATCCGTTGATTGAAGCCATAGTCCGTAGTACCTGTACCCGAGAAAGTTGTGATACAGCATCTGTACTCGAGGCTACGAAATATATATAAAGTCGCCATAAAATACAGGTATATGTCCTAAGCCCCAATACAATACCACTATTTCACAGCAAAACTCAGCTGTACACTATGCCTATCCACGGCTAATACCCAACAGGGCCAATGCAATCCACCAACGAACGATGAGTATCCGCCCCAGGAACCTAAGATTTCCGACAGCACACATTAGCTTGCCTATTACCGATTCAGATAATGCCTTATTGTATTTCAGATCTCTACTTACATTATGGGTTACTGCAAATGGATCCCAATCTGGATCGGTGTGTGGCGCATATTCAATATCATTCATAAGAGCGTTAATCCGCTCCGCACCGTAAAACATTTTCAAGAAGGCGTAAGTCATATCCATTCCTATAAAAGTCAGTCCAATCCATATTATACCACTCAGGCTTTTAAGAATCAAGCTTACCAGCTGCCACTCCGGAACTCGTCCAAATATTTCCATCATTAACCCAGCGAGCATTAGGTATCCATTTCACCTTATCACCGAAGCTCGTGGCCCAAGCCCAGTAGCTCTTATTTGTCGTCGCCTTCTTCCGTTTGAGCACACCAGATCTTGCAATACTGACTGAACCCGTACAGACACTCAATAAGTAGTCTAATTGTGGGTATCTAGCCTGAATAAACTGCTCTATTGAGGTATCGTTCTTCTCGATGAGCGGCATGTTGCCCATGCCCCCTGGAATAAGCAAGATATCGAGATCTGGGGCATTCTCAAAAGTTTGCGTGGCTACCAGTTGGATGGAAGCCATGTAGCTTAAGTCAACAGGCGGCTGGCCGGGAACCATAATATGAGGAGGGGCTATTGTCGTGACTGGACCAGCTTTGGAAGCGATAGTATACACAGCTATGGGGTAGAACGACGAAGTCTATACCACATTGCTTAGCTTGAAGAACTGAGGGCCGCAAAGCTGTGGGAAGCTTCATACCGTAAGAATTATCTCCAATGGACCGATAACATCGAGGGGCTCGAACCCTGGGAACAAGACCTTTTCGAAAACCATTAGCTCCTCGTTATGATGTTTTTTTTGTACCATATTTCAGACTTAGAAACTCACGACCCCAAACTTAATTGCGCGAGCCCTGTTCGCCAGCTGTTTCTTGGTCGGCCCTGTTCCTGAAACAAGAGATACCAAGAAAAGAGCAACTAAAGGAACGAGAAGCCCAGAGGCCGTGAACTTTGAGCCAAACATGCCGAATGCTCCAAATCACTAGAGAAATGATCTGGAGTGAAGTCTGTATTTCAGTCCCAAAATTTTGAGTCGCCAGTACGAAAATAGTGGAGAAATCTTGAATTCCATTAATTGAGTTAGAAATTTCCACAACTTATATCCATTTCTTTCCATTATTCCCAACTCTCAAACACCTTAAACGGATCCCAAATTTATCTATATATGCAAGGGCACAACTAGCACGTGGTAGCGAAAGAACATCTGAAACAGAGTTAAAATTCTTGATGTTACCTCCGGCTAAATCTAAGCGGGCCGAGGGCCGGTATCGTATTGTCGCCTGAGGTGAGCAGAAAAGCATCAAAATGCGTTAAATGCGGTTGCCAAGATATAAATTTCTCGAGTGCCAATGTATTACAAGCTTAGAAATCAGCTCGTCGGCAGCTGTATATGTAATATTCAGCCCTTTAAGAGTGAGACGAATTACAATTCGAGATTCTGATCATACGCGTATGCGTGAACATGCAACAATCGTGCAGAAAAACCGACATCCTACATCATTGCATGTATTTCGCCGCCCCTGGACTACTGCATACATACTAGGTACCACTGCCGTTGTGTTCGGTCAGCCTCAGTCCATCGGAGACTAGAGCCGAATTCTAGATACAATCGACAAGCTCGAAATATTAAGGCGGCTTGGCGGTTCGATCCGATTTAATTGGAAAAATAGTGCAGACCTGATGCATCGATGGTGGACGGCCGCTTTAAAATGCGGACATTGGCCAACTGGCCGTTATATAGGAGTGAGTTTAAACTTGACAAATATAGAACTAATCAAAATGCGTATTACTCGTATAAATATGTGCGGCTGTAGAGATATAATCAACAGTTTATCAGTACGCGTACTATGGAGAACTGGTAAACCTCTTGCTCAGACAAATTTCCAAATTTCCATAAGTGAGATAGTTACAGCAAATTGCAAAGGTTTTTGATGGTCCCCCTGGTGGCAGCTCCTTCATCCAGCGTACCGCAGAAGCGGCATATGTTTCCCCCGCCATTTTACCAATTCTATTCAGTGCGCGCCACGTGCACATACGCGTGTGTTATCGCCCAGAATATGTATGAATCTTGTAGATTACTCGTGAACCGGAGTTGATCATGGATTTGGGTAGCAGACAGCATAGCCAGTGCTGAAGTGTTCGCAGTGCCAACCGCTGACGCATTCAGTTGGTCCGGCCCATTGTGAGCCGCCGCACTCCACAGATAATTAGAATTTTCTAGTTATTCAACAATGCAATGTATAAATTATGACCGAACAATCTTACAGTTCCCCAAGGAGTTTGAAGGGCCTTTTTGGTTGGCGTTCCAGTAACGGCAGCCGCAGAAACCAAAGCGGCGAAGAGAGAAGATACAAATATGGATTTTGCAAACATTTGGAAAGGTGTGGAAAGTAGTTCGAATACTTGAAATTAAATATAGATAAGATGAGCCCGGATGAGAAGTTTTAAAGGCGCGACCTATATCTTTAAAGTATGGTGGCTGTATGGTCGATTGGAATAATAGTTGTGACTCGATGCAGACTTGGTGCAAGCTATTTATACTCCTGCAGCAGCAATTAAGCTATTACTTGAGCAAAAACTTAGGTTCATCGCCATGGATTACAAGAGATTTCCAAGAATAAGCAGAGTCGGAGACCTTTCGAGGTGCTGTTATGTAATTCTTCGGGGGTACGGCTGGAGCGCAGACACGGCGGTTGCGCGTTGAAGCATAATGTTTGATGACAGAACTTCAACCATGATTTCAGGCCTATGACTCATGACATATGCGCCGAGCAGGGCTACTAAGAGCAGGATCTCTTACATCCGAGTCATGTCGTCCAAAAATGTTTACTTAGTTGTATATTCGACTGCCGATTTCTGGGGTTACGAGCAGCTTAAAAGGTAAGCTCCAGTTCTCCCGAACCGTTGGTTTCTCAAGAAACTTTGTTGAATACGAGTGCCAGGTTCGAAATATTAGAATCGCCTAAATCCGTGATATATATGTGAATGAGTGAATTAGTGAATTACTGGAGCTGTACAACGAGCTGACCCGTATTATATAATGGCTATGTGTACGTAAATTTCTGACGTACATGGGTTTAAATTTCGGTATTTACAAGCTCCTGAAAAATTTCAAACGGTAACATGGTGCTACATGGAAGAGCTGGCTATAATAGCATTGAACGTACCGGTCGTCTACGAAAATCGTGGTTGTCAACATGTACGTTTTTGCGTTGAATGAACGTTGCAGGCAATTCTTGCCTCGAAGATGGGCGCACGGGCCTGAACATTTGTTATTCGGGGGGTTTACTTCCCGAGCCTACCAAATTAGGCATTCGTGACCCAGATTATCACTAGTTAGCACGACATGCCCAATCCTGAGGACCTCGTCAAGATCCCTCAAGAAAAAGTTATCCATGAGAAATTCTCTATGTGACCGATTTGGAAATTTAGAGATAAATGTACAGGGAAATGGGATAAAATTGTGCACGTAGCCAATGTGAATACCCAATCAAAAAAATTCAGATTGCCTCTGTTTGCGCTAACTTAATTGGTCGAGGATTATTGAACATCTACCTGACCGAGTCTGCCGGCGTCTCGATGTCTGACCCAGCCCTTCAAGACCCTGAAGATCGTAAAGCTAGCTTCTATATAAAAGATTGCAACATCCATTTGCCTCGATATAGTTCCAACACACTGAGATGCATAAGCCTGATATATTCTCGGGTCCATGCGCCAGCCTGCTCTTGTATCAGCCTGATACATATTTTCTGGATGTTAAGTTTGAAATTTGGTGGGTAAAATATATTGGACAGAAGCACCTAATTCAGCGTATCACGAAGCTGACCCCCTTAGCACCGCAAATAATAAAATTTGAAGTATTCTCCAGCCATGATATGGTTCTTTGCAAAGCTCGCAGAGCGCTAAGCAAGAAGCACGTATCGGGCAGAACGGAACAGTTCTGCCTCTATAACTCTAGTGGATACGATATAGAATAGTCGGAATATGTGATCCGTAATAATTAGACCTGTATGATAGTAACAGCTAATCCGTCATATAATAAAGTCCAAATAATAGAAATTCGCCAAATAATCTCTGACACTGCTTCTAATGAGGAATCATTCAAGCATCGGGTATTGATTCTTCCACAAGAACTCGCCGGGCATTAGTGTAGTGTACCAGACGTCATACCATTTCGCCACATATTCATCACGAATCGTTTCTGCCCATTGGCGATCGCATCTGTCTGCAATACAGGGTCTCCCGTAAAATGTTCGTCCTGTTGCCTCTCTATTCGGTTGAGCAAATCTCTAAGAAAAAGAGCCCATCCCGTGGTTTGAGCGTCTACCATCAGATGATAGTTGAGCGATAGGTGCTTGAACACCTCATATACAATAACGATAGACGGTTTACCAGTGAATAAACGAGAATTAGAAAGGCCAAGCTTGAAGCTTGAATGCATATGTAGACCAAAAGTTTGATTCTGCATAAACTCCAGTCGTGACGATGTCGGCGGTGTAATTCCCTCGGTGTGGAGTTTGACAGTCCATGTGAATCTGTCACCAATCCATCTATGCGGCCGCAGCGGACAGAGCCTTTACATTAATGACAGCTCCCATACTGACCAATTTCATACCCTCTTTTCAAGTCTTTGCTGACTCCTCGCTCCTTTTCTTCCGGGCTTTGGATCAGAAACCCTTTTCTTTCAATGGTAGTATGAAAGGGGAAAAGGCAATACGCTTTCCCCACGTAAAAGAAATTCATCATATGAGTAGCATAGCAGCGTGCGAAGATAGTCGAGAATTCCAAATCCGTCGCCTGAACTATTTCCACTAATTGTTTCCCAGGGATATTTGTGAACCTAAAGATCTATGGAGGCAAAGTCGGTTAGTTTTTAAACGTAATTTTGCGTAAGAAACAAATCCTACTTCTTTGATATAGTTAACATTGTAATGCTGATGGGCTCCAGAAGGCGTATTTTCACCTGCATTTTCGATTCCGGTGACCTTAGGGAGAGGTTTACTAGTCCGAAATCTTTTTAACGGTCGACTCCCAAGGGTGCAAGATTAAAGATTAGAAGTCTCACGGATCGAGTTTGTAGCCTTCAATACTCAGGAACTCAAACAGTGGCATCAATCCGTCTAGTGAGTTCATATAAATAGACAGATCGCTAGCAGCCCAATCATCTCCCGCAAAAAATTTCAAAGCAGTGCTGCCCCCAACAATCAGAGAATGTCCAACAGTGTCAGCGCCATTGCAGTGCCGCTTAATCATTGACTTCACGCTGGCGGCGAACTACAAACTCCGTCTCTGTATTTAGCTGATGTATAATACTTACAAGAAACCAAACCCCACCTAAGAGACGCTATTCCAAAGTATGTGTGTATATTTCCTCGAGAGTGCATCTGTCTCGCCAAGTGGGTTGCAGAACCGATTTTATACGTGGCGAAGCTCAGAGGTGCGCGCGTCCTATATCAAGTGGGTCAACAACAAAACTCAAGTCGCACGTTCAGAGATGCACCAAAGTGCACCAGGTTACACGTTCTGGTTCCGAGATTGTTACTCGTTTTGGATCACGGAATTGTCGACTTTAGCAAAAATACTCTATATAAACCACACGCAAATTGAATATTAAAATACAGGACGATGAAGTAGATGCACCACCGGAATTCTATTTTACTGCAACATTGGGTATTGTCCTCGCCATAAGAGTTCTCCGGGCATTATATTGTTGTACCAAAATGTGTAATATTTCTGGACATCTTCATCCATGAGCTTCGTTCTGCCCATCAACGCTGCTTCCTGCTGTAATAATGGATCTGCGATGAAATATGATTTTCTTTGCGTATCAATTTTTTCCAAAGTTTCTTCCAAGAACTCCGACCATGAGGTCATACGATTATCAACCAACAAAGGATATTTAAGCATTTTGTGTTCGACATGATAAGCGGAGATATTTAGGTGGCTCTGGGGCGCAAAAGTCCGTGCACCACCACCCTGGAAGCTGCGATGACATTTCATGTGGAAAGTATGCGACTCCATGCTCGCTTCGTCGGGGGGTGGGTTGATACCATCCGTGGGGAATCTCATGGACCAAGTGAAGCAGTCACCAATCCGACGGTGGGGGCGAAGAGAGCAGCGAATAGAACATCGATGGTAAGCCCCATAGGTCTCAAGTTTGTAATTCCGCTGGTCATATTTCGCGATGCCGATCATGGTTTTCTGGTCGTCCGCTGTTGAGGTTCGAAACCCCTCCCGCTTAGTAATTGTGTGGTAGGGGAAAAGACAATAGCCTTTATCCCACGTCAAAAAATTCATGATGTATGTCGAATAGTAGCCGCGAAGTATAGCTTCAATTTCAAGACGCTTGGTAAGAATGACCTCAACCCTGCCCTTTCCGGTATGACTACTAAAGCGATAAACCTAATCAAGTGTGATATCAGCAGCTGCAGGAATCAAAGTGTTCGGATATCCAGGCATCCTACATCTCTTATCTCTTTCGATCTGTACATTTTGATGACTTCCTCGTCTTCGTCGGGGTCTTGGATCACTTCGCTCTCAAGAATACTCCTTTGCCGCT
Source organism: Orbilia quercus (assembly GCA_036971405.1). Classification (NCBI taxonomy): domain Eukaryota; kingdom Fungi; phylum Ascomycota; class Orbiliomycetes; order Orbiliales; family Orbiliaceae; genus Orbilia; species Orbilia quercus. The sequence continues at coordinate 1,241,294 of JAJTUE010000012.1, forward strand.
CTCTCAAAGTCCCGATGTTCACTACAGAGGCCTCAACTGTCGAAGAGTGCCACGCGTATGGTTCGAATTTGTAGCCTTCTAACTTGAGAATCTTCGAGAGGGCCAACATAGAACCAGTCGAGTTGGTATACACGTCCAGGTCGGCGCTTTTCCAACTGTCGCGTGAGAAGAGTCTCAAGGCAACACTGCCACCAATGATCAGGTTGTGCGTGGCCATCGCCTGTCGAAATCGGGTAGGGTTATCGAAAAAACGCCGAAGCTGAGAATCAACGTTGAAGATGCATGCTTTGATCCCATATATCTGGCGACATGTAGCGAGCAAATGGAGGGCATCTTGCGCTTCTAGGTATCCAAAGACGGCTTCGTAGAAGATAGGTTCTGCGGGGTTGAGCAGATCCAGGAGAGAAGCAGCCATGTTGAGACAATTGTAGAGAGAAGGTGGAAGATACCTTGAGAGTGATAGGAGTATAATAAATTCCACACCAGAGGCTCGGAGCAAGAATCAGAATACAGAAGTGCTGCTTTATATATCAAGTAGCTCCTTTTTTGGAACTACACAGGAGCAATCAGGATGGGGAAGCTGCGGGTGGAGTGGGGTTGTTGAGGCACGCCACATGAAAACAACAACTCAGCCACAACAAGCCACACCCACTCAACCCTCGATCTTCTTATCAGGTTACAGTTGTGATTAGATAGTAGGGATTCCACTATTTTCTATTATATCAATGATATACCTAGCTACAGAATAAGTAACTTCCTTTATACATTACTAAATGACAATAGCCACTCGACCTAATCTTAATGAAACAATCATAAAGGCCTCGTCGCACCAGAGCCCTTTCCGCTGTGGCGTTGCACGTGCACTATCAATTGCAATCCGTATTCGCTCTCTAGCTATGATCTAGACAAACATGGCGCGATATTTCTGTGCTATATGCTCAACTGAGTAGAAGAATCACTTATGGACCCTTCGCGATAGTATCTTGCCCCAACAGCAAGCATCTGGGATTCACAATATCGGCGAAACAAAGACGACGCTATCCAAAGTATTAACCAAAGCTCACAGTACATGGATAAAATTTGGTAGTCGGAAGACTAGGACTCACTGTCTGCGAATTTGAGTTCAACAGTACCTTGCTTCATTATGCCTGTGGGTTGGTGTAAACTTGCGGTTGAAATCGAATTTAACAGCGAATTCAGGCCAGAAAGTGAATCCATTTCGTAAAGAATCTTCAATCGCAGTTCGTTGTTAAACTTCAGCTTCTGTTTTGAAATTCTCTCGACTAATGGACACACATTTTAATCAGCCGTAAGTATTTTCGAAGGCATGCAACGAGGTCTATGGTAAGGGGAAATAAAACCACGTACTCGAAAAGTACATAAATCTGTTTGAACTTTCGCATTGCACCCAGCAGAGAAACTCTTTTCTCAATGGATCTTGATAATACATGAACTTTCCATTTTTTCGCGTAAAGTCCGGCTCCGGAGCACGTCGAAATAGAGATCTCGGTTGATCTGAAATAGACTGCCGAACAGTCAATTCCATAAAATTGCATAATGGAGTCCCTTCTCCGAGCTTCCGCCAGTGAGGGCAGATCGTGTCAATTATAGGGAAATCTGTTTCACATATCAGCTCAGGGTCCGTTTAAGCCCACTGGGCCTTGGGATAGAGATTCGACCAGCCTGTAATTTTATCAATCCCGTACTCGGACAGTGGTGAACTAGCACCTGCCCAATTTCGGCCCACGTCGCCGTCGAACATGCGGTTACCATAAGGGTGGCTGAGCATATCCTTTAGGCGGTACACTTTACTTCGAGAACGTGGAGCGAGATCTTCGAGCACAAGAGAGCTCAGGGTGTTCACTAAATAAGGCAGTTCATGGTGAGACTCCCCATGCTCCAGCAATCAAAGCGTTTTAGTTACGTATAGGCAGGGACATACTAAATGATACTCTTATAATTTGGTCATATTCGCTAGCCTGGATCTCGACTATTCGTCGCTCACGCGGAAACAGCTCCGACTCAAAAATATGCAATTCATTGGCGGGGTTTCTGGTAAAACTAGCAACATGTCTATAGTCCGAACGTTAAAATTATTCTTGCTCGAGGCCATTGCATTTGTCGGGTAGGAGGCTTCAAAATACCTTTCCAAGCTCAGTTCATCGGGGGTTTTCTGGAAGAGCCACGTATAAAAGTCATCGAGATCTGTGGGGAAATAGCATTTGTGATTAATGCTGGGTGTGACAACACATGGGACAAGGACCGAGAGTGCTGAAATGATAGTTATAGCGTACCTTTAGTGCAATCTGTAAAATCTAGGGTAAGCCAGTGAGTAACAGCTGCCTTTTTACTCAATGCTTCCATATCATTGAAAGGGCAAGTCCAGGAGCACCCATCATAAAGGTGTTCTCCAATCACGCCGTCTTGCGTAAAATATCCATTATTATGGGAAGTACAGACCATTGACGAGCGAGAGCGATCAGGAGGGATTTGTGTCGTCTCGATTTGTGACCTCCGAGAAGATGTTTGCCGCGGCATCGATCTATGATCGGATTCGTAGAGCAGGCGATCTTGGCTTTCGTTGTGATAATGATGGATTTTCGGGTATCTGGTTTGGTTATATGGAGAATACATGTACTCTTCCGGCGAGACAGTATGCACAGTCCATGATATTTCAATAGAAGCTCCGGTAGGGGCGTTCCTCGGGGCTGCATCCCGGACCTTTATGCGGTTCAGTGGCATATGATCCACTATTATGTTTGTCATTGCCATTAACCTTAAGAGTGGCGAGCGTAGTCAAATCAAATAACAGATAGAAGTATACCTGTAAACCCCAGCTGTCCACGGCGTCGGGACTCCACAGAAATGGTCCGTTTTCGGCTCCCACCTTTAGACCCGGGAAGAAGAGTTTCCTTCATTGTTAATTTCCCCGCCTTGCAAATCGAGGTTTGTGTTGTAAGAGAGGTTCTATATTTAGCGCTCTCAATTAACCTGTACCTCAAAAGTCAGTTTTAAGAATGTGGACAATAGATAAGTTTTCTCTGCATAATCAAGTTGTTGGGTCGAGCATTTCAACCACAAATAGCCTGGAAAATTTTAAACACTGACCACTGCTTTGACTTCTCCTGTTTCAAATATTTGCCAGCTTTTATTTTATCGCATATTTCTTTGAACGTTGTACGATCTGTCGAATGCATGCACGAAGAAATTTTAGATAAGAGGTTGCCATATTGAATTTTATCACTATATACTGCTTCGCACCTTGTTCTGAGCGTATGGCGAAACTGACAAACATCTTTTCAACCTGGATTGACAGAACATCAATGTCATACTGAACTTTAAGATTATACCCGCATTAGTCAATAGTAACGAAATAATTATGGGGAGTCGTACAATGAAAATACTTACTTCCTACTTGATCAGTGTCAATTTTTACCCAGTCAGCTAATGGTGCTGATTTGATAGTATCTCCATGGGCGTTTTGAAGTCTGATCTGAGCAAAGTTTCTTCTCTTGTCTGTATAACCAATTTCAACTGATGCGTATATGTTGATAGCATCATTATTTAGTGTTGGGCCACTCGGACGTGTATTAAACTCGACCACCGCGAGACTATGCGTCGTTATATTTACTACAATTAGTTTCTTAGACCTTCAAAATGCTGTTGTGGGTGGATGAAATATAAGAAGAGTGCGAACGTTTTGAACTCCACAACTAGTTCATCAGCACCAAAACCATCTCTCTCTTCACGCCTGTGCACCTTATCGATGAGGTTTAAAACTTCAATTTCGTCCTTATCAGCGTCGGTTGTTGCATTGTTGGTCTGGTAGGTGCCATGCATCCTTGTCAACCGTCTGTTCGTTTCTCGTATGAAAGACTCGATATCCAGGCCAACCTGCGAACACATCCTTTGAATTTTCTATAAAAATTGGTTTAATTAGGTGCGGCCTGATATTGTGAGAGAATCATTTGAGGTATCCTACTCTTTGTAAGTCTTGCATTTCTAGCCGTGCAGAATCATCCAACAGGTGTAGAATACCACTACCTCCGGCTAAACCGTAGAATATAAATATCACTTTCACAAGAGGAAGATGCAGATTTGAATTCCGAGGATTCTCAGTAAGCCATTGATGTAAAGTTTGATCAATGGGAAGGGCTCTTCGGACGAGCTTTTGCCTTGGTCCGGGCGATTTCCCCAAACTGCCCTGATTGAAATTAGCTTAAGCATGGCATTACTTTTGTATATCTTATAAGGCAAACTTACTCTTGAAAGCCACCATTTAGATAATCTAATCCAGTCTTTGACGGTCCAGCTTCTGAAGTAAACATTCAATCCAGGAAACTGCATCCCACTATCCACAGGCTCGCCTGGTACATCAGTGCCTATGGATCCGCCCGCCGTAGCGAAATCATTGAGAAAGTTTTTGCTCAAAATCTCTTTTCCCAGCTCTTTTAACTCACGAGCAATACCTTGCAAGGCAAAGTATTCGAATTTATGGTTTATAGTAGCCGGTACCGGAAAAGTTGCCAACCATTGCGTAACTCTTGTTGCAATACTTCGGAGAGCTTCAATGATCTCCAACTGTTCCTCTTCAAGCTCCAAGGAAATTTGCTTCCTATTTGTAAAATTATCGTCCGGTATCACATGCCGAAGGGGTATTCTGTATTCGTCTAGCTCGCTAGTTTGTCCCTGCTTGACAACTTTGAAAGTTATCTCGTTTATAATACCATTTATGCGCATTCGAGAGGGATTGGGTCCCTGTTCATTCGCCGCCACGCTTTCCGAAGTCGACGCTCGAGTTATAGGTGCCGAAAAAATTGTTCTCAACGGCTTCTTACCATTGACGGCACCCCTTTCCACCGAGACAGCTACGTTTTCGGGGGGTCGTAGGACTGGCAACGCTGGAGGTTGTTGAGGGGCAGCATTGCCCTGATGCAGCCAGTCGTGAAGCTGACAGTCATTCTGAGAGACTGGCTCGTGGAAACGGTTGGCAAAACCATATAAAAAGCTTTCGGCACGAATCACCAGGCTGCTGTTGTCGCTTCTGTTCAGGAAAGTGATGGTTTATGTGTTAGTTCAAACATTCGAACGTTCACACACGACAACGGTATATTGTAAGACAAAGTGGATTTAAAAGGACAATTACTTTTGGAAAGAATTAATCATGATCTGGATGCATGCCATATGAATAAATACGCAGAGCTTCGCTCGGTATTCCGATATTTGCTTCCGTTGCGTCTCCGAGATCGTGTTCGTGATACTCATATCGTCCAGGTCGGCCAACACATCTTCTACCTGTCGCAGCAAGTACGCGATCTCCAAGTCGACTCCGCCGTCTTCTTCGTAATTTGCATATTTGGGTGCGACATCTTCGATGTAGTTGAACATGCACTGGGCGTTCATCAACTCTGACACCAGTTCCTCGATCTCCGGTCCTCCTGTGCTTTCGGGAATAAGATAGAATTTTGCATATGCCCTTAGCAACAGATTTCCGAGGCTCAATCTTTCGTTTCTCATTGCCGGGAAAGAAGAATGTGGGAAGTCCATCTTGAATTCGAAACCGTCGCTGAGAGATAGATTCGTGAGTTGAAACAACTAGCCGACTTTATTGTAGATGTTCGAATAAACGTTCCTATCTTCTAGCCTCGTTACCAGGTATGTTTCTCCAATGTCGGACTTGCACCTGTCAGCTACCATACCAACATACCATGTGCACTCACTAGCGGTGCTAGGTTCTTGGATGTGCTGAGGGATATGTAGCTCGGCGTCCTGCGACTGACACTTGGAACATAATCTCAATGCAGGTCTACACTGTTAACACATTGGAGATGCAAGTATTATTCGGCCATAGATTCGGCCTAGCTTTGAGTCCAAGGGCCTATTTATGTAAGCCTCGGAGCCTTGTCATCTCAACGTCGTCCCCGCTCATGATCAATTGCTCAAGTAATGAGATATATGTAAAGTCTCGCCTTGAAGCCAAGGCCCAAGGTTCAGCCAAACCCTGCCGTGCAGCCGTGCATCATTCCAAATCCCAGCCTTGACATATCGGGCTAGCTCGCGATGGTGTCCGTTTTTCATTGGTTAGATTCCCAGGATTTTGCTTCTCTTGGAACAATGCCAAGATGCCACAAACGCGAAACACAGAAACGCTAACATTGCGAACCACACAGCCTTGATCCCTCAGCGGGGTCTCGACGAAAACGAAAAGCAAATTACGTAAACAGAGGCGGCCATAAAGGATCGTGCCCGTAGGTCAAACCTGGAGCTCATGCATGAAGCGCGGATTGCTTCGAATGAAGCCTTGAATTCCCCGACGGAATGATGACATGGAGGACCCACGTATGTTTGGAAACAAATAAAAAGCGAGAGCGATCCAAGCTTCTTCCATGTCTATTAGATATCTCGAAACCTGGTTAACGTATACGCCAGCTAAAATATTGTCAGGATGGCCATGAATCCGCTGAATCTCGACCATACTCACCTGCCTCATTTGGACAACTATCCGCTGGGGACGTTCAACGCCACCTCGAAGGCTAGAAAAACACAACCAGATGGTTTGGTCCACTCGGATAACGATACAGGAGAAGCCGCGAGCATTCAAGAAACTGAAGAGCAGATCAAGCTACGTAAATTGATAGATTGGAAGATTTTACCAGTTGTATGTGCGGCCGCATTGCCATTAATTACTTTGAAGTTAAAGCCTTTGCTTGACCATCCGCTAAAGTCCAGCAACAATAGTTGGTGCTGTGCTACTTCTTGGTGTTCACAAACAGGACGGGCCTGCAACTCATCGGTAGCTATAAATCTGTAGTTATTCTTGGGCTTCAATTAAGGGATACGTTACTTACCATCCGACTCGTAGGTTCTGACGAGACATATAAAAATGTCACATTTTTGTATGATAATTGCGTCGTGAACGGGAATTGCATTGATGAGAAAGAGCAAGAACCAGAGTTCGAAAATCCGGCGAAGACTTTCAATTTCAGATACATGGTTGCTCAGTTTGCATTTGCAATCGGATATGCGTTAGTTCACGCGCGCTTTTGATACCATCCGTATTAGATGAAAATTTGTCCAACTAATCTATTTATCGCGACAGCTTCCTAGAGCCAGTTTGGAACGTTTTCTTGAGAAAACTTGGCCCAAAGTTGTGGTTAGCACCAGCTCTCGCGTTGTCTGGCTTTCTGGCACCGTTTTGCGCTGTGCCAACACGATGGGAGAGCCTTGCAGTTGTTCGCTTGTAAGTGAATCCAAGGTTAATGATTTCATAAATTCATCTTTGACCTTACTTACATACTTGATACTTTACAGTTTTCTGGCAATATTCCTCGGTGTATGTGAGAAATCGATAACCTTTATCCTAAGTATCTATTTGGGTAGACACTAATTTGTTGCCACCAGGCTGTGTTTCCGGGCTGCGCGGTAAGCCAACATTTCCAATAAGTAGCGGGCTGTCATTTAATATTACATTTAAGCCAATCAAAGTTTATATATTATAGTATTATTTATCATGCTGGTATCCTCGAAGGCAACTTGGACGCTCTTTTGCAATATTCTACACTGGAGGAGCGTTAAGCGCAGCAGTCGCAAACCTTCTGAACGCGCCAATGTTAACAATCAGAGAGAATAAACCCGATGGGGTTGCGCGAATCAAGTGGATTTTTGTAAGATACTCCTGCCTGCCGTTCTGGCCTACATCTTAGGCGATGGCGATGAAATAAGACATGATTTTCTAATCAGAGAGTGGGTTCTGTATCACATTTAAGATAATATGGGGCATCTTTACAATCTTGGCATCCGTTGTCGTATACTGGTACATTCCAAATTTCCCGCGCGAGGACGATACATCGATCTTAAAGTCCGGTAGGGACCAAGAAATATTTCAAAAATGGTATGTTGGGAATGATAGTACCCGTAATGTCAGCGAGCATTACAGGCCACATGCATGGCGTCAAGCATTCATGGATATGAAAACCCTACTTTTCATAGTGGTACAAATGTAAGTCTCTTATCTCACGTATGCTATGCATGGGGTCCAGCTAGTTGACGGCGTAACCTATATATATATATATTAGGAGCAATCTTGCGGCTAGAGACGGGTTGGTTCTGTTGCAAAGAAGTAACGCAATAAATTTTGCTAGGGAGAGGCTTGACACCGAAAAGGTGGTGTTTCAGATTTTACTCTACGTACCGCCGTATGTTTCTGGTCCTTGATGCTTTAGCTATTATTATGAGCCAAAATCACTAAACTTCGGATGCGATATAGCGCCGCTCTTGCAGTCATATCAACATTATATATTGGAATATTTTCTGATCGAACCGGCCAACGAGGGTACTTCATGATGGCTACTTCTTGGCTCTCAATTGCTGGATTCGTCATTTTTGTCGCCACAGACGACGCTCTAGCCCAATATCTCGCAGGATTTCTCGCTTCCGTGGGGACTTGGGGCAGTGGGACCATAGTATGGGTCTGGCTCGCAAACAACATTGAAGGCTTATACAAAAGGGCTATCATTATTGGTGTCACCGTTGGAACAGGTAATCTGATCAGCGGGTTCACGGTGCCTCCTACAGTGACTTTTAAGGCAGATAGTCCGAAGATTAGGTATGATTAACCAAAATTGCGCCCTGACATCCGATATATTGCCATTAGCGTCTTTCTCCTCCCTTCGCGGATTTTCATGCATGACAACAATGCTGTCTGTATTGCCATCTAATTCAACCCAATAATAACAATATGACGAATAATAGTGCTGGATACTTCCTCGGACTCAGTTTTGTTCACTTTATCTCCATCGTTGTAACGAGATTGTACCTCGCGAACGAAAACCGCAAAAAGAGAGCTAATAGAAACCAGCATCAGGCTCCGGTTGATCAAAGCAAAATATCTGATGGTTCGTTTGTCGAAGATCAAGGGGACAAAAGGTGCGTTTTTATTGAATTCTCTGATTTTTACCCGAGATATGCAAAAGTTTTACCGGATAACTAACCGTAGTGCCATAATTTAGCGATGATTTTGAATACATCCTATGAATCAGTTGGGACAGCCACATTTGCCAAAGATGTTTTCAACAATGCCTGCACTATATATTTATGAAATTTCTTCCACTGAAGCATAGATGTGACGGATTTGGAGTGTCTTTATCCCTGGTATTATAGTGATAATGGGAAGCGTGTATTAATGATAATCATTTTCTTTCTTTCTTTTCATTTCTTTTTAAATTCCATTCCAAGTTTGTCAAAACGTAGGAGACTCGACCTCACGATCAGCGTTTGTTTCGAGAGACAAGATAAAACTAGACGCTCAACTTCTTAGCCCTGATTATAGCGAGACATTTTATGATTGTTCTAGTGACTTTTATCTATAAATACACGCCGCCCTATGAATACCCAACCTTGGCCATATTGCGTTTCCAGTAGGATCATCTGAATAGTTCGACCAACTAAACAACGCCAAGATAATCCATCTTTCCGATGGGAACACCCTTGCTCCTCAAAATATCATACGCAGTAACAAGATGGAAGTAGTAGTTGGGAATGGCGAATCCCTGAACGTAGCTCAAACCCGTGAATTTCCTCTCCCCACCCCTGACAACCATTACGACCTCAGCAGCCTCCCTTCCTTCAAATTTGTCCTTGGACTTTTCAATCTCGTCGAGCAATGCGATCGTGGTTTCGATACGTTTGTACAAATCGGCGTAGGTCGTCTCGTCGTCTGCCATGACAGGGAGCTCGAGTCCCGCAACGCGAACGCAAGTCATCTTGGTCGAGTTGCTGCAAGATTGAATCTGGAAGCTGAGCGGCTTCATGTCATCATAGAGTTTCCAGTTGACGAGTTCGTCGACATCAATGTTGTTCTCCTTGGCGTAGGCCTCCGCCTTCTCGAGTATGTGTTTGAGGGTTTTGGCACCCTTGCGGAAGAGCGGGACGGTGACATCGAAGAGTGAAGTCATTGCCGGTTTTGTGTTGTTTTGTGTGTTGTTTGTGTTTGATAATGGAATTTGGGATGGATCTGGAGGTTTTGATTGGTCGATGGGATGGATGGGTTCGGTGGTGGAGAGTAGACTGGCCTGGAACACAGTTCCGACCTGCTTTATATCAGTTGTTTTGATGGCAAGTTTGAAGCAACAGGAAAGATGGATCCAAGCTGTGCTTACCAATCGTTATTCGTGTTGTGGAACGGATGTTTGTCCGACTTTTACTGCTTACAAATTGAGCTGCTTAGCAATCTTAACGTTAGTTTACCTGGGGAAGCATAAAACAGAGTATCTTCATGCATACCGTGTCAACAAAAAGTGCCTGTTCGAGACGGGCTGCAGGGATTTCGAAGATAATCTGGTCAGGGTGTCGTGGTTTCGGTCTGATAAGGTTACTGTTTCCCCGCAATGGCTAAAAGCTTGGTTAAGAAAAAGGGCGTTCGAACACGGATGTCCCGAGCGTCGCTTAGCTCTCTCCCTTGCATGCATGATGGGCCGAGGCTATGTTGGTGCTAGTTAGTTCTGCAAGCCTACACAAGTCGCTTTCTACCTGTTGCTATACCATGGGGAAATACTCTCCGAGACCGAGGAAGCTAGGTGAACGTATCTACCTCCAGATCAAATGTGATAGGTTTCAATGCAAGGTGATATTTACGTAAGTGGTATAGTACTTGCGCCGAATCAGATATTAGTTCCGCCGACCCACGGACAGTAAGCGGTTTAGAGCCATCTAAAGATGGAATTATTGGGGATAGATAATTTCTATTAGTCGGCCATTAATTAACCCTAGAAGAAAACTAACTGTTATCTAAAGGTGCGTTAGTGAAAAACGATTATATCTACATATTAATGGTATGATAAGTATTTGATGCCAGTCATATCTAGTGAAAAGTGTTTTCAAGGTATTCATTAGCAGACGAACCATCCTCAAACATGAGATCGATGATTCTCGCGGGCGGGGCTGACGGAAATTCCATGGGACTATCCTGCGGTGTCTCTCCCCCCAACCAAATGGAATGGGGTATAAAGAATTTTTATGTACGGTATCACCGTTCGGTTTCTTCTTTCCCATATCTTGCGACATTCGACGCCGAAAGTATAATTCTCGACTGGCAGCTCTCCGTTCGATACTATAATAGCGGTAGTGGGAAACTCTATAGTTCACGTGTGGCGATCACCTACTCGGCAATGCTTCTCGTCTGGGTTAAGACGATCACAAATGTCCAATTCTAAGATAATATAATCTCGCCTTTGGTATTTTTGAATGGCTCGTTGCGCCTTTTCTATTCCGTGTCTACCAGTGACGATACCGGTTCTTTCGTAGATAGTCTTCTTGGAAATACACAGTATGCGGCCCGATAGGTGAAGAAGTTCATGAGGTGAGTGGAATAGTAACCAAGTATATCTTGGACCTCTGGGCCTTCGGTAAGGATAACTTCGATTCCCAGACTTTTGCTAGCGTGGTAGAAACGATATACCTAGTAAGAGAGCTGTCAGTACTGTTAGCACGAATAGGTGCGACGAGTGTGAAGATATGTAAAAACGAGAAGCATTGCCACAACTTCCCATATCTCAGGGCACCTATAGATTTTGTCCTCTAACTCCTCACGGAACCTGTCAAACCCCGTGATTTCGGTTCCCGGCGGTACCACAAATCTCGCTCTTGCCGGGGCCGAAATGGATTTCTCCAGAGAATGGTATTGCCAATAATAGGGCTGAAACAAATAAACTTCTTTCTCGAGGAGCCTTGAAAGCTTTTTCACAGCCACATAGGAGGTTGTGTACACATCAATATCAGATGTCTTCCATTTGTCACAACTGAACAATTTTAGAGCAATACTGCCGCCTATGATGAGACCGTGTGAAGCCATTATCTGACGAAATTGCAACGGATTTGTAAAGTATTCAGCAAGGTGGGAGTTAACATTTTAGAGAGAGGGTCTGAGCTGGCGAAGAGCACAGCAGGTTGATAGCAAATTGGTGGTGGCAGGACCATCTAGGTATCCAACAATCTGGTTACAGATTGGGTAGTAGGACGAAGACAAGAGCGACTGTAGACTCGGCACCATTGATGATTGCTAGTATAGGGTTAATTAAACAGTTTAGGATGCACTGTGTAGGATGGGGAGTACCTGTCGGGAGGTCACTTGTGGGGCTAGACTAGGTGGACGTAGAGTAGCTAGAAGTGGAGGGCGTGCTCGAGCGTGCAACCTGTTGAGGAACACGCGTTGGGGAAAAGGTTGGAGAAAGAAAGCATATATAGAACGGTCAATTGATATAGTGTTTTACCGGAATCTCATTGCAGTTAAAGAGAGTGTGTGTGCCGAATCGATTTCCGGTGGTTGTGGATGGGATTGATATCATGAAGTTGTGGATGAAGAAGACGAGAAGGCGAAGGTGGTCAAAAAAACAGAGTGTTCTTGATTATAGATGGGGACATATGTATTATATTATATAATATTCCTCTGGAGCTGACATATTGATAGTACACTGGAGGGGAAGGGTAAAGAACTTATAAGAGGTTAATCAAACGAGTATTTAAAGTACTTTGGCCTGTAAGACTGCAACATTTCATATATATTTGATTACTCCCTTGGTTGCAAAATATATATATGTTGAGATTCTCGGATTCCCTCTCTCAAACAAATATGCATATGTGAGCCTACAGATATATGTCACTACTCGAACGATTAGATTCTTATATAGTATCAAGTTTGACATTTAGGAAACGGTTGCGATCCTCGTGATCCATCTTTATACCTGATCTGACGGAATGCCTGTAAACTGCGCAATTATATATATATATATATATATATATATATATATAATTACATACACAGCAAGCTTTAAAACCTCAATCATCAAAATTGTGGACAGTGTCTTGTCAAATCAAGAGCGTGCTGGACGCTGCTTGGGACTGTTTTCTCCCAAGAGCTGTTGCGGAGGGTTTCATACCCCGTAGATATATACCATTGTCTCCAAAAGAAAAGACTATATGTTTCCCTTTTCTCTCCGGCCTGCCCCTCATATACTTCTTTATTATATTACATCGCTATCATTTTCTTGATACCGTCGTCCTGTTCTCCATTGCATTGCTGGTTGAATCCATATGCATATGCATCATCAGTCCCGTCTATCACCTATTCGGAGTCCAAACGCTTACCGACTCCGCCTACAATGCAGCCCTCAATTCCGAAAACAATAGTCAACATTCCGGCGAGCAACAGGGAAACCCCCCAGAGCGACGATGATATCCAGTCCAGAGCGACTGGAGTCAGCCTCGCTTCATTGTATGAGGTTTGGCTAGAACGGGGCACCACGTCTCCACGCTTCTCGCCGAGCCAGATGACGATATTCCTGGACCAAGCCATATCTCTCCTAATTGACGGCCCCGTCGACGTCAAACACGCTGTTGCCCGCGGATTGGCACTAAAGTCGATTCAAAGTCACCTATCAGCCGTCATCTATGGTGACTGGGTTTCTATTCAATCAAACTCGGGTCCCTCCTGGCTTGGCCACGGCTTGCCGCTGCTTCGGGTATTCTAGGAGCTGCCCAAGCTTGTGGGCACGACTGCATACCGAGTCCAGAAGTCCATTTATTCCTCTCTCTTCCCGAACACTCCTAGCCTTTCCGCATTTATGAAGAAAGTCATCACAGCCATCCAGGAGTTGCATGATGCTAACAATCTGGACAACTTTTACAAGTCTATGATCGTTTCTCTCAGCGTCTTCGAACACATACTGTCGGTCATTGCTAACGAATTTACGGTAGCTAACTCCGTCATGAAGGAAATGGTAACCAGGCTTCTCATTCTCGTTCCCAGCATGAAGGTCGAAAATGCACAGGACCGAGAGGACGTCAGACATGAGGCTAAACAGCTGACGAAAATGTTTCATCTCACTGACGACATTCGTATTCAAAATACTGGCGATCTTCGGTTTCACCTTTCCGCAGCTTTCACGAGACAGGAGTGCCCCGCCAGAAGGGTTGAAGTTTGCCAGTTCGGCGACAGATGGTGCTGCTTCCATCATGAGACAGACACACTAGAAGATGCGAGAGCCAGGGTTCTAAAGATGGTATCAGCGGAGCCTAGAAGTGGAGGAGGAAACAGAAAAAACCAACGACTTAAGAATATCGCTAATACGAGAGCGGACAGGTAAGCTACTTGTAGCTTGTAAACTTTTTGAGTATCAAGCTTTCTCACTCTAATAGGTTGGATAGGGATCGAAAGTTGATTAGACGTTGTCTTGATGACGGAATCAGCATTCCGATGAACCTTCGCCAGCATTACGATTCCTACATCAAAGAACTCCAGTCTTGGAAAGAACGCGGCGAAGGGTGGGACCTGCTATATACAACATTTCAGGACCTAGAAGAGGCGAGCTCTTCTCAGCCGATAATAAAAGCCCCCGATGCTGTTTCCGAAATAACATCCAGTGAAACTTTCTCACAGTCTACAGTGGATGTCATGACCTCCGTCAATATTGATGGCACCCACATGGCACCCAGCATAGATCCCAGTTTTGGACAATCTATCACTAATCCTACAGCTGCCGAATCTACTACCACCAATCTCGAGCCTTTGATATTTCCGCTCGATAACGAACCTCTTCCTCGTATAGCTTTGAAACCCATCCAACCAGCGGTTTCCTTCGCTAGCGATATTGTTCTACCAGAAGATTTTATCGACTTCAGCAATACTATGGCTGTCGAAACAACAATCCCAACTTCGCCAAAAGTACCTACTCACGGTATCCTGATCGATCTCAGTCGCGACGGCATTCCTTATCTTCCAACTATCCCGTTTCCGCTCCCACCGATATCTAAGAGTACTCTTCCTTTGACGCCAAGTACTACACCGAATCCTCCAGAAAAGTCTATCTTCGACTTTGATGAGGGAACACCGGATCTAGGGCCCGTTCTGCAGCCAAAGGGACAGCACCTGAGGATTGTTAAAGCTACTTCACCACTTTCTATGGATGGTAATAATTTCCAGGGATCATGTCACACCGGCAGTCCTCAAACTCGGTCTGTCAGCAAAACATCAACCTACGAGGTACTTGAAGGCTCTCAAATGACAATTCCGATCGTTGGATTGTCCTGCGGCCACTATGTTCATGGTATGGCAACCAAAGACTACGATAATTTGGAGCAGTTCAAATGTTCTGCTCAGGTCATGAAGCGGCACCCTTCCTGCAACCATGCCGTTGAAGCGAAATGTCACTTAGATATCAATGCACACGAATTTCCGTGCCAAATCTGTATTTTGAGGGGTTCGGTGTGAATGGGGAAATTTTCGGCGTTATATGGTAGATGCGTATTAGTGATACCATTACTAACCTGTTCTTGTTTCATTCGGTGATTTCCCTATGTTTTTCTTTCTCTACTCCTCATTAGTCATAAAACTGCAATTGTTGAATAAAACCTTGTACAATGCATCTCTTTGATTTATGATATCAAGATTTCATCTTCGCTCCTTGCTAATACAGCTAAGTCCGAGATTATTAGAAACTATAGAAAGCTTGTTCTTTTGTCAATATTTATTAGCTCTACTGCGAGACTAGCTCTACTTAAAAGATCCTCACCGCGTATTAATGTGTCTCCGAAAGCTGCTATCTCGATTATATAGATATAAACTAGAAATAAAGGTCTCATTTTACCATCAACCAAATATAGATCTACCCTTTCGGCCTAATACACGCTTCAATTTATTCCGATGTCCATTTCATCTTGAATTGTCCATTAGGCAATGACGACAGAGCCATGTCTCGATGTCATAGACCCGAGGCAGAGTGGGTTTGTGATACTGTAAATACTATCGAATAGGATTTTACAGCGCCCCTAAAAACGGAGTACCATCGATAAGATCAGCTGCATTTTGCATACGCCTCGCTCAGCTCAAGTCGAGGCTATTCCGGCAATGCATCAAAGCTGCAATGACGGCGATCCTCGCGACGCCAGATGCCTCCAATCATCTATTTATCCCCGATATACCGACTGTTCGACGCTTGTCATGATTTAATTAGCGGGTCCGACTTCAAATTCCCATTCGAGTATTGAGAATAGATAGACCGGTCGACCTATCAGCTCTGTACGTGTACGGCGACATATTCAGACTATAGCCCGGCGATTCAGTACTTCTTTCACCAATGACGTTATAACCTGAAACTCTGATTAATTTCAGCAGCAAGTGTCAATGTGAATTCGCACCACCAATGTTGTTTCTATACGCCTAGCGAACGAAAGCGGCATACTACTGGACATGCAGGGCCGCAACAGCTACCGACTAGTTAATCACGTTAATTAGCTCAATTTCTGACCCGCCAGGCAGGAATAGCCGGCAGAAATTTGCGTTCTGCTACATGCTATGTCGAACGTGCAGGTACGTTTCCTTCAACATGCAAGTTAATGTAGCAACATCCCTGCACGTGCATACGGGCTTTGGTTGCAGCTTCAGTAAAGAAACGGCGTGTCCGAACGACCGCTAGCGCTGCAGCCAGCCCCGCCGAGATGTAGTACGCTGGGTATCAAAGATGAATTCGAAATTCGTGGCTACGGACGTCACAGACATAATTCGGAGAGCTTCGGCGCGCCCGGTCAAATTGAATAATGTCGACGGAAGGTCGAGCACAGTGCCAAGAAGTTACTTGATTTTTTAGTCGCACCCAACTTCATTCAGTCGTTGTAGTTTGAGGTACGAGGTGCGGCCCCGAATGCGATCCCGAGTGCGACCCCGAGTGCGACAGGGGGAAAACGCAACAAAAGGAAGTTTTCACTTCTGCACTTTGTAGCCCGAGTAACACTTTTGCCCACACAGTAACGTACTCTTTCTACCAGCAGTTTTTGAATGTGGGGAATATCTCAAGACTGGGAATAGCTTGGATACGGCCTCTATCGCAAGGGCTGGATAGCCACCACAAGCATCGTTCATACCAATCATGAAACCAATACTTATGATATAGCTACACTTTTGTGTCTGTGGAGCATTTAAAGTCGCGTCTTGTCTAGCTATAGATTTCTCAAGTCGTACTAGCATCTAACGATTGATATCGATATGAATTCGCAAGTGATCAAAAACAGAAATGGGAAGACTGTTTAATGAGACGACTTTTTATTTTTTAGTTGGCTTGGTTAGGTCTGAATCCGAATAGTGGATTTAGAGAGTGTCAAAATCCCAGCGTAAGCTATATACACACAAATTGGGTCTGTGCGCGAAGTATTAACCACCCAAGTTTGAAGGGCCTATTAAAAAAAAAACTGAGGTCCGAGTCCGGGGTGAATGGTCAAGCTTCGACGGTGAAAGGACAAAGAAAGTAATGATAATGACGATAATAATGATCACAATGAATCCGAAGAAAAGGAGGTGTATCTGGTCTCGTAATACCAGTCTCTAATGGTATGCGGTGCAACCTCTCCGGACAGTGCCTTTGTGCTGTCTGGTTTTCGAGACCGGGTATACCCGGTCTCGGGCGTGTAGTAAGAAACGACCTCCGTGCTTGTCCTATGAGCTAAACGCTCTACACAGAAGACAGCGCCGTACCATGTAAGCTAAGAATAGAAACAAAGAAAATATGGCGAAAAGAATCCCATGTATTAAGAATGGGAAATTTTTTCTGATTGTTACTAAACGCACAAGAATCCCATTATTCCGTCCCTCTTTTACCTTCGGCGACCGTCTCTGATTTCTGCTCATCTCTACGCCACTGGGGGAAACAAACCCGGCAGATCCTATGCTCCCAGACGGGTATACCACCGAGCTTGACTTCTGCCAGACACTCATTGCACGCGTGGCTGCAGGTATGGCTGCAGGATAGCTGTGCACCACATTTGATCCAGCAGCGCCAGCCCTTCAAATCTTGAGAGCATGCCACAAGGGTCTCGTGGCCGCAGATAGGTGTGACTTTTTTGATCAACTCGTTGCAGCTTGTCTCAGTACGATTTTTGCCCCGTGTGTGGCCGCAAGAGAGTATCTCCCGCGGTGCATTTGATTTTCCTAGGCCAACATCTGAAGATCGACGAGCGGGGACACTTTGTCGGGCTACCGCACGCGCATGCCACATACGATATCTAGATCCTGTGGATGCATCTTGATCCTGTACCGAAACCCTTTCTTGGTATTTGCCAATTTCTTTCCCATAGTCTTCGTCCGGATCTGTTACCTCTGTTTGGTGACTTCCCCAGAGCACTTCGATTTTTCGCGGCGCCGGAATAGCAATTAAGTGTGAAGTTGGTGCTTCTGAATGACTCGATTTACGATTCGATACTTTGCCTGGCCGCCCAGGTGTTGCCAGCTGAAAGGGCCCCGATTCGCCCTGGCGTCCGGCTAGTATTCTTTCGCCCGGGTTGGCGGAGTTCCCGTCTTCTTGGTTCGACCCTGGGATTGTGGCTAATGGTGTTTCTCGAACGGAAAATGGAGCCCCAGCATTGAAGGAGTGAAGAGAGATGGGCGTTGCTACTCCCGGATCGATGCAACTCTCACCTATAGTGTTTAAAGAAGGGCTAAATTCAATTACGTGAGATTTACAACGATGAACCCCATCTTCTTCACATACTGTAGATCGGCTACCCGCGATCTTCTCGTCAGTGGATATGCAAACATTCGGGCTTCGAGCTGCTGGTGGAAAAGATGAATGTTTTTCAACTCCGGATGGTGCCCCTAGACCTCGAAAGCCTGCGTCAATATCCAGCTTAGAAACTCCCTCCGAAGCTAGTAAATCAGAACTCAAGCCCGAGGCGTCGTTTTTGACGGAAGGGCGAGGCCCCGCCGACTTCTTCGCAGCCGACTTCTCCCGCGAACTTTGGGGTGATTTCGTTGTTGTTACTATCCTAGGCACAGATTGTAGAATTAGCATATGAATCCCATGTTTACTATTCAGGTTGATATTCGGTATTCCAAAGCTAGGAACTACTGTCAAATAGGCAGTCTCAACGATAGCAGACATACCAAGGTGGCATTCCACCCGATACCTTAGAAGTCCAGCTGTAAAGGCTTTTCATTTTTGCTTTAAATTCATTTTAGAAGCTTCCAGACTTGTATCTATTCAGGGGGGCATGATATGGCGTCGGAGATAACAAGAGACGATGAAAATGCAGCGCTCGCTAGGTTCGATATGTCTGAAACGATAATGACGTGGGGGGTGCTTGGGNCGAAAGGACGATGTGTGAGCAGACACTGGTATTTGTTTGGCTCTCGGCGGAGTGACAGTCAAATATCATAGGATCAGATGAATCTTTTCGCGGGGATCCGTCATGAATCCCAATAACCATTTCTTTCAAGCCAACACCACCCCGATCATATATAATCGCCTACCTGATGCGGTGTGAAATCCTATCTCATCGATGAACTGGAAAGAAGGGGCCTGAGGTAGGAAGTACAAAAAGATATACCCAGGTGGGTAATGGATATCTCAATATGAGCTGAAAAAATTTCACTTACATCCAGGGCAGCACAGATCCTGCTGCTTCCACTCTTATGACCTTCTCGTCATGGGGAAGAGTGACATGACTCGCAGAGCCTGTTACCATCTGGCATGCTTGCTTATGCTTTGCAACACGTCCTTCTTCCATGTAAGCCTTCTTCCCTTCGCCATTTCCTAGTGCATCTTCTGGCAGCCATTCATCTCGATGAACGATTGGTTTCCCATCATCCCAGCCTTGTTCGTTCCTTTGTATTTTACTCCCTGAGCTTGGCTTTGGCCTCAGACTGGTTCTCATTTGCACCTCTGGTCGTCGGATCCCTTCTAGATAGTTTCGAACTGGAATTGTCAGACTATTCCCTTTCACTCGACTTTTCAGGTCCTTCTCTAGCTCTTTAGTCGTCGCATGTCGAGTTTCAGGATCATCTATCTCCTCCAAGTTCCCTTGGGCTTCATCTTCTCTACGGCGGCGACAGCCACTGATCATTTTCAAATAAGGAAATTTTTGCTCATGGTCCCTGATATAGCTACCCAGACTCTCGAGAGCCATGGCAGCGGTCCTCTCACTTGGAGGCCTCCGACGCTCCATATCCCATGCAAACTCGACAAATGCTTTAGCTTCGTGGCGAAAATCCACCGAAATTTGATCTGATTTGAGAAGCTTGAAAATGCCATCGAGAATAGTGATGACACTTGTGACACAAGAACCTATCAGCTCAGGTTTGGATGATTTGTTTTTATCTTGCAACCGAAGATTCCCAGGTATGCCATACAGGAAGTCCGGAGCCATAGCAAACATCGCTGATATATTAGCTCTCAACTCCTTAAACTCTTTCCTGTGGACAATGTCGTCATGGGACATGATACACAAAATAGGGTACACATGATCTCGGATGTTTGGAGAAGGATAGCTAATGCTGTTTGTGGGAAGTTCTACCTGAAGGCACTCCCAAAATCTTGGAACATAAGAATCATGAAGCAAATGTTCTGATAGTAGTCGAAACCGAGTTTCCACTGTGGCTGACTGAAAGAGTTCTAGCGTCGTTTGCAGAAAAACCTTCATAGACTGCGGGCTCGCATGCTTGCCCCAATCAAGGTTAAGTTTTTTAGAGTCTTTCAGCACTTCTACCCATTGACGCAACAGATGTTTGCTATGTCCATGGTTAAACACCATATGCTTGGAGGTATCTAATATAATCAGCAAAGTTCAAGAAGGCAACTGATAACATAAAAAACAAGACTGTGTAAATCATTCCTGTAGGCCTACCTTGAGATGGGTCGACCCCTGAAGTTCCATATAAATCCGTTGCTTCGACTTTACCATCTTGGTTGTTGGTGATACGTGGCCAATAAGGAATATCCTGGAAGCTTTCCATTTGATAATGTATTAGCTAAAATCAAAAGGACATTCACGATGAGAAGTATAGAAAGGATCACAAGCTTACACTCTTTGTAGTGCTCCATCTTCGAAAATCAATTGCTCCTCTGACTGTGGGGACTGAAGATGTATCTCAGGGATCGAATTTCCCCTTGAGGTCTGGAACTTTATCTTCTCTAAGTAATCAGTAAGTTCAGCACTGTGGCTTATCTCTATGGCTCTTTCTTGGCCAGTAGGGCCTTGAATATTCCAACAATTCTCGGACAATTTGACCTGATGTGTTGGGGCCATAATTTCTGATGATTTCGTGATTTGGATCGCTGCGGGCTGCCTGCTCGAAATCCTTGTTTTAAGGCTTTTCAACGCATCAACTAAGCTCGGCGAAACATGTCCTCCAGTCTCTCGATCTTGAAAAGTCTCCAGGATTAGTTCCAGCCTTGGTAAGGAATCAGTGATGATTGGATTTCTGTAGTTTTGGCAGTCGAACTTGATCGAAGTCATAAAGATACAAATCACATCTCCTATCTCTCCTCCGATACTAGAGGGATAGACCTGAATGTCAGACTCAATTCGTTTTATGACCTGTTGCCAGAATGAATGGCGTCTGGGGCTTATGAGAACTGTGTATATCTTCTTAAGAGGTGCCAGTGCCTCATGGTGAATTCGGGTATGGACGTCGGAAACAATTTTGAGAATTGGAATGACATGATCTGGGTAGTTGATCTCAGGAGGCCAACGCTGCATAACAAAGCCAGGAGCGAGACAGCGTACAAGACGCTTTAGAGGCTCTCCATCTGAAAGGATCTCGAGGATTCTGTATCGAAGGTTCTCATCACCATCCGTGAAAAATGAAAGAGCGTCTCGAAGCCAGCGAGCAAGATCCGGTGGTCTAAGTGTAGCCTTTTCCTGACTAAGCGCCTCCCACCGGTGAAGATCGGGCCCAAGTTGAGCAATTGTTTTCTTCAAGTGCCTGTCGCCACAATAACGACGGGCGCCACAGTCGCTGGCATATTTTGATCTGCAAGCTTGACTTCACGCAATTTTATTAATGTTAGTCCATAATATAAAACTCAAGACATTATATTACGGAATAACTCACTTGTCGAGTTCTGTGGGAGTGGTGCTATGTTTGTAGATACATGAGTTTCCTCTTGGGCAAAATCCATTGAGATATGGCCAGCACGCTCTTTGGAGCCTATGATATATCTTAGTCCTATCAGAAGATTTTGCTCAAGGAGTAAGAGGTCTCTTACATCTGCATCTTGGGAGCCATCCTCAATCTTATGGAAATTCTAAAAGATAATCAAGGGATATATTACAAAGCCAGATAGCCAAGGATGACAACCTGTGTGCTCAATTTGGAGAATATTTTCCCAAAGAAGACATGCTATAGGCTCCGATAAGGTCGTAGTCTAGAAGTTGGCTCCAGGTGGTTGATAGTATAGGGATCACTGAGGAGAGGAGAGTTGAAGTGCAGATGAGTGGAGGATGGGGAGGAGGAGATGGAGGAAAGTGGGAGAGGGGGGATTGGTCTTAGAAGAAAATCTGATTATAACAGCAATAAACAAAGCTACTCTGCTAGTGAGGGAATCAATTAACACGTAACATGTTCTGGGAGACATCAGGGTTGCTATGAAGAAGATGTTTGCATAAACGTTACAAACAACCAAGGATATTTGTCTTGAGCCGAGACATTTTTGCACATTCTCATAGCTAGAACTAGTCTCGGACCAGACAAGGCACAAAAATTAGAACTATTAGAGCTTTTTCAATTTCAGAAAACTTGTCCATGAGGATTTTCCGATACAACAGCAGGCTGGCATCTGGACACGAGACTAGGATTTTCCGATGCAAATTTTCTTAGTTTCCCTGTTGCATTCGAGAAATTTAATCAGCCTCACTCCAAGTTACGGCTAAGCTTTATCACTTATACCTACCTACCTTTGGTAACATGAATATTCATGGCTTCAGAGATAAATACCTAATTGTGGTTAGACCCCAGTATCTAGGCCGGATAATACTGAGGTGCAGGTCATACATGACAGGCAAGCATGTATCCACACCAACCGTCTCCCAAACCAATTGCTTTATGAGAAGTGCACCGTTAGCAATGTTAGAAATTAAGTGCTGTGAAATTATGTTGCGGAATCTTTCTGTAGAACTTTATATTATCACCTCGAAGCCTCTTACCTCCTGCCATATATTTTACATACGTATACCTATAAATATTTTGCTACTTAGAGCAGCTAGCGCTGGCTGGATGCCATTCCACTAAGCCATCCCAGTATCTAGGGTACCTCTAGTTGGCAGAGAAACATCAAATCATATGATAGAAGTAGGAAACAAGAATCGTCTATCAATTGGTGACGTTAGGCCTAAGCTGCGTATGATACTCTGACTGTGATCGATGGTTACGAATCACGTTATTTAAAAAGTGTGAATATACTGAACTACTAAGCTACTCAGGTTGCGTTAAGGCGCGCTTCTTATCTTGTAAAACAGAATGGTCGACTTGCTGACAGGTAGTTGGGACTCGAGGCTAATCTAGCTTAAGATCACATGTCAATTTTCAGTACCGCTCGTAAACGTACTCAGCTTTGGAGAGAGCAAAATTTCGTTCTTTTCGATCAATATAGTAATCTACAAAACGTTACCTTAAACAAGAAGTTGCACACTAAGCTAATACTTTTTCCCCTCGAGTTGCAATTGTGGCCCGGCGTTCGTTTGTGGACTTTGCGCAACCGATCTCGGAACCAGACAGTCTGTTACGCAACACCGAGGCAGCTTTTAATAACATACCACTTACTTATATCACAATAAATCCTAGATTTTTGGCTCCAATACCGAGAATGAATTCTTCCTTGACAAAGCTGTTCATCTTTCCCAATCCAAATGTTCAGTAATCAAGCGGTGCTGAGGCTTAAAAGCCCATGTAATATACGAGAATTGTGATATTATGCCGCGGCCTAAAATATATGTAAAATTAAATACCTATCACTTTCCCAATCGATTTCCAGACCCGAGGAATCCGCACTTAACCAGCTGCACGCACAGTCAAGATGTCACAATAAGCCTACCAGGTCACTAAAATGTAACAATGCAATAAGTGATACTGGATTAAAATGAAATTTCTCTTTTGCGCAAATGACTATGCGCATCCGTGGATATATTCTGGTGTTGCTGAGCTGTGATCTTATGATTTCACTAGGCCAGAATGTATGATTACTTAGTTCGAGGGCAAGTAAGTGGTATACAGTGAACTACCTCATAATACTTTATCTATAGAGTAATTGCTATGAGATTCATTTTTCCTAGCGAAGAGATGCTACATGCACTGAATGTGATTTCTGTCACTTCAAGCCTCGGATCGCAGGCAAAGACCCCTAGCTAAAGCTTCCCAATTTCGAGATCTCGGATAAAAATTTTATGAGACGCTACTTTAACAGTATATATAATGATTACTACGATGCATGGATTCCATGCTTTTCACCCTGGTTAGAGATATCAAACCGGCCTTGATATTCTTTTACATTGCTCCGCACTTTGTGCGTCGCGGCTGGTTAATAATTTACGAGACAACAGCGCAGTGCAGCTGCACAGTGCAATACAAATTGTCACTAATTAGGAATTTGGATCCAAGCTTGATAAAACTGTCTCAAATTCATCTAATCGTGGCGAATAATGAGATCAAATGTTATCACTTGCACGTGAAATTTATATCAATCCATGGCAGATACGAGGCTACACAACCCATCAAATGTCCAAAAATAACATATATGCAAATGGCGCTTAAAATTTAAAGGTCTATATAAAGCGTACCGATTTCTCCCCTACTAAAGATCAATCTCAGAAACCACACTCATCAGCTAGCTAATAGTCTCCCAGCAAGACTATTCAAACACAAACTAAATAAACTCTTACCTTAATTAAAAGCACATCGATTTTAATTTACCTTCTCCCGCTACTATCAAAATCCAAACGGCTAATTAAAAGGTAATATCCATCGTTTGCTTACCAGATACAATTGTATACAAAAGCCAAAGATGCGTAGCTAATAGATATATCAGTGTATAGTCGAGTCTCTTAGATCAGAATGCACTTTCAACTCTCAACTCTCGCTTCCATCGCCGTCATGGCTACCAATGTGGCTGCCGGCTGGTATGCGTTCTACAATGATGGGAATTACCAACTTGTTGTTAAAGATGGCAACCCAGGTTGCGGCAATAAGTGCATGACCTTCACTAGCACTGCTCATAGCGCCAAACTTTACGGGAGCAGCGGCAAGTTCACCAGCTGCTCTGTATATCGAGGCAACGAGTGCTCGGGCAACTACGTTACTCTCTACTCCGATAAGAACAAGAACGAAAAAGCATTCCCGCTCTCTGAAGGATATGGGAGTGCTAAGTGCTACTTTGGTTGCTAAAAACGAGCGAGTTTTGGAAAAACGCGTCAACTAGTGCCTGTGGTTTTGTTTTGAAGAGGGGCAGACTTTCGAATTTGATCCTCAGTTCTGAAGACCCAGTTGCAAAGCTGGACGCGACGCAACAAATATATAGACAATGCTTGATAGATTAGTATATATGTGCAAAGCTACTCTGAATTTACCCTGCTATGTGCATTAAAATATTGTTTTCCTTGTTTCTTGTTACTTAGACTTGTATACTAATTTATTATAGCATTTCACGAGCTATATATACTGAACGCAGGCCCAAAAATGGTGGTATCTGATTTACGAGAGAAATGCTGATATCTAATATTAAACCTGAAACGAAAGTGGGAAGCTAAAGCGGAAGATGGGCCCTGCAGAACAACAAAGTGGCTCTCAAATGCTTATTTATACCTGTATCCCAGGAACCTCACTCCCCACGCATGACAAAAGCCCGATTACCCGATGAATTTATAAGTTATAGAAACATAAGGAATGCAGCGGATGATAATACGAATAAGGCAGTCGATACTACCCCTACTTGGTGATCTCGAAAGCCTCGGTTGCCCGTGCTTTCCAATATATGGTCTATTGCCTCCTCGATTTGAGATGTTGGAAATGTTTCGGTTGGGATATAAGCCGTCGATGTAGTAGTCATTATAACTTTCTTGACACCAGGTGTGTCGAAATCTCCTTCGTTGTTGCCTGGTCTGTCCAATGGCTCCACAAACTCCGACTTTTGCTCTCCATACAAAGTTCCATATTCATTGGCGGTGCTAGGCACACACCGAAACGACCTGATAAATACCTTCTGATTCTTCCGATGCCATGATGGCCTGACCCAAAAGTTGCTTGGATCCGAGAACACTATTCTGTATGCACTGCTAATGTCTGGTGTCGACAGAGTCTGTTCGCTATCAGTGGTACCGTTGACCATTCCGTTTCCGCAGGAGTTATCGAGATAAAGGGCGCATTGATAAGGAACTCCAGTCTCGCCGCATATCTCCACAACGGTAATATAGTCTTCATACAGAGAACATGTGGATATATCGCCATCGGTAGATATGATCTCGTTCAAAATTAGAGTAGTATCTCGGTAAAAACGGAATCCTTGTATTTCGCATGTTGGAGAGCTAGAACTGGGATCGTTCGGAGCAATAGTACGAATTTCTTGATAGCAGGAAAAGACAGGAAACAATAGCACAGCCACCAGAAATATCATACTGGACTGCTGGGCTTTGAAAATTTGACCGAAGTTCCGTAGTTTTGGTAAGGTGATACCTTTCAAAATGAGACTAGCATGATGAACTTTTAGAATTTAATGGTGAAACTATTCTTGTATTCAAAGCATGGCCGTGGTCGACTATTTAATTGGAATTAGGTGAGATTTACGGTTTCTCCTTGTCTCGTTAACCAAAAAGCAGTCCTTTTGGTTCCTCCATAATCACCTAGTGATACCTAATACCTACTTGTAGTTTGTCTAAACTTTTTGTGAAAGTTTAGACTCTGCGGGAATTTCTACGAAAACAGAGTTACTAGGCGCATGGACCCGTGCAAGTGTGCAACAACACCTCCCAGCTGATGGTTTTTGATGAATAAGTTAAGTGTAGTACCTAAGGTGCCTTGTATAGTAATTATACGAAGCTACCAAGTTACCTAACCACAGAGTACTCCGTATAGCTATCCTTCCTACTCTTATAACTAGTTAATCTCATTACTTGTACTGCTATGTACAAGTTTTACTCAAGGACAAAGTCCTGAAGTGCCTGAGTACATATAGCAGCGAGCTACTCTATATACTCAACACTCGTAAAGAAAAAGTCTTAGCTACCTTTTTGACGGGGTTGCGCACCGCAATAAGCCTAGCACCGAAATCACCAACTTTACATTCTGATATATATGATACGTATATACAGAACAATGGAAGACATCTAATCCGCAACCGAACTTATCAGCTAAATATTTGTTTAAATGAAGTCTCCATTTGGTGATAAATTTGCGCCCATTGCATTGGAATATAAAGCATACATATAGCTAATAACGGTATTTGGCATTTAACTGGGTTTCGCTCTGTTAGCTCAACGGTTTTGGTATTAGAACGTATTATTTAGTAGTTTGAATTTACGCCCATACTGAAAATGTAAATACCTTACAAGAGCAGCTCAGACACAATCTAGTCTCGGCAATACAAGACATCCAATGTACCGATGCATGAAAACCTTGATTGCCCTGCAAGGCTGTAGCTCATTTGGGCATTCTATTCCAGTAATCAATCATGTTAGATACACTAACAAAACAGAGCCAAGGAGAAGATTAGATAAAGAGATCCGAATTGCGACATCTAACAGAGAAACTGGGGTTTAAACATCTATTTTCGAGATTTTCCGCCTTGAAAGGCATCCTGCATGATAGCTGCGCCTCTCCGTGGCGGCAGATGTGGCACAACATATTGTTGACACTCGCCTCACGAGCCGGTCATAGTGTTGCCCGCTTATTTGTCCAATGATGCCACTTCCCAGCGCCGTTTTTTAGCTTCAAAATCCGTTACTAGCGCAGTAACTGAGAGCTGAAATGTGAACCATATGACATCAAAGGGAAGGATCATACCAAAATGAAAGCTTAACTCCCGTTAAAGAACGAGCAATTCAAATTTCTATTCCGTTTCGAAAACTGTCGAGACTGGAAGTTCCTCCGATTTTCAATATGCAAGCCATGGTTGCCTGACCGACTCTCTCTCCGCCATCCTTAAATTTCTAGGACCCTAGCGCTTGCAGACACAAGTTCTGACCGACGGAGGTGATGAGGCTCAGGGGATAATACATGGTTAGTCGAGCCTATAGTTAGCGACCGTCAGTAGCTCTGATCAACAACGCCGACTAACTGACGCAGGTTACTTTCGCAGTCCCAGCTGAGCATTCGTAGTCCCGAGCTGAGCTGCTGCACTTCGCACGACTTTGCTGTCTGTCACACTAGCTTTGCTTGGGGTAGCAAGCCGACGCTAAAATTCGGCAATTTTGCCACAACTGGAAATCTAAATCCGAGCAAACGGAACATTGTGCTCATTGATTGGTAGTAAGGACTCGGATGATCTGAAAAGGGATAATAGTGCGTTTTCTCTGCATAGAATCACGTATGTTCTTTCCCGGAACTAATGTTCCTTGATCGGTTCTTCTTCCCCCCCGAACGAAAGGTACTATTCGCTAGAGGCTCGGAAACTTTGGCACCAGGATCAGATTTGAGCCAGCTGTATTCGACCTTCGGTTTCGATAGAAGGAGAGAGAAGAAATGGTTAGCAATGGATCTACAGTCCAGGACAAATCAAAGGACCCGTCAATTTCCGCGATCAGAACTCCAGGATCAAAAGTTTCGCGAACTCGTCAACGATGCGCCAAATTTCTGTCACAATTAAAAAAGATCAAGAAATTCATAGATCTATTGCCCACTCAATCAGAGATCCTGATTAGGGCTGAGCTGAGCAAGGACTGCCTTGTTTGATCAGTTGAGGCCTGTTGTGAAAATGTGGGAACGGGTTTGGGCCAAATTGAGGCGGGTCGCTCAGCCCATCAGGTCAAAAAGCAGGAGCACCGACTGGTAAATTTTTGACGCCGACACATCGATGGCCTCCACATTGACAAGAGAAGTTCCCTTCCCGATATTGCGGCATGTTCAGGCATATCCCCGGCTATTGAATTTTTTCTTCCCACCCAGCTTATTGGGCCTTATCACAGATGCATATTTAATAATACATAATCGCAATCGGGAATATACAATCTGTTAATCCTGGAGTTGAATGGTGCTCATGCGGCCTCCGCTTGCTGGTACGACCTGAGGTCCCGCAGATATAGTGACCTGGGTAGGCGACTTTTGAAGTGCAATTTAGTCTGTTGCGCTGCAAATCCGCCTTATCCTAAGCGAGCCAGTAAACTTTGCAATCCTGCAAGGAACAAATGCTCCGGTAAACGTTGGCGCAAAGCCATGGTTGACAGGTTCGACGGAAGCTAGATCCCAGCGAGGCGGGCCGACTCCTATGTGCGAGCGAGCGATAATGGCAAATTGTCTTTATAAGTATCCATCCCGCTATCTTGTGTTAATGTTGTATCTACCATCATCATCATCATCATCAAAGGCTTCATCTTCATCTTTATATTAGCAACATTGCATTTCTCTTTTGCCTAAATAATAAACTCAACACGATTCCTAACATTTTACTTACTCACCACTGTTTTTCCCAGTGTCTTATCCAACTTGAAATTTAAAACGGCTAGGCCATTTAGAAAAACACTTTGTTCGTACTTTAATATATCATCCGCCTCGGATCCACCTCCAATTCCCTATCAATTATCAAAACACTCCCATGTCTTCATCTTGCACTCTGCCATCTTCTTCCAAGGCCGTTATGCGCGGAAAACAGAACAATCTTATCTGCAATAACTGCAGAAGAGATAAACAAAAGGTAATTAGCTCCCTTGTGTCATTTAGATCGATCGCAGCGTATGTAGATACTAATTATACCGCAAATAGTGTGAGAGGCATGTTGTTGACACCGACGGAACACTGGTCTGCCTGCGCTGTGAGAGATACAACTATACCAACTGTTCAACAGACCCATCGGTTCAACCTATGGAGCGCAAGAAGAGAGTCTTGAACGACTTGAAATGCGATAAATGCCGCAAAGATCATAAAACAGTGAGTGCAAATCTTTAAAAACACTAACTCGACGATTAAAAACTGGCACGCTGACACAGAATAAAGTGCACGTTTTCCTATGGTCCATGGCCGAACCCGTGCGACCGTTGTGCTCGAACAGCTGGGAGTCAATGTTCAGCTCCCACAAGACCCTCACGCACTCGCAACAGCAGAGGAGGATCAAACCACGATAGCGGAAGCGACTCACATTCTACAATCGCACCATCAGAATACAGCGACTATGCCGACTGCGGAAATCATCCAGATTATGATTACTCCGCCGGCTACGAAGAAGATTGCTACGACTGGCAAGCTGAATCGAGCACTCAGTGGCATGAGCACTACTCAAACTCAATGTATAATATGAATTACATGCCCCCCTTTTCGCCGGATTCTGGTAGTTCGGATTACTCGGAAGCAAGGGCCTTTGCTTTACGCAGATAGACGGAAATTTCTCGCCACAACCTGAACGGCTGAGCATAACACACACATTATTTATTTACAGCGGGTTTTCTTTGTTTCTCCTGCACCTTACATTGGCTCGGAGTTTGTGTTCGATATTGGGATATGAAAATTTAGGGTAATTTGGGTTAGAAAGCATAGGTTGTGTGGAATACGGCCGACTGGGGCGGGAATTGATTACCATATTGCATTTTTATTTATTTTTTATTTCCTGTTGATTATTCTTGACTAGCAAGACTAGCGGGTTTGCGGTTCAACTTTGATTTTCTTTTCTTTCTTTGTAAGCATTTATTTATCAAAGGCAGTTTTTGGCCTCTCTAAAAAATTTCTGGGCGTCAAATCATTTCCTCTGGTGGCCCTGTGTGGCACCACCCTTGTACAAAATGTACACGTCGATACATGCTCGCATTGATGGATTCTTTGTATCTTAATATCTTGTTTCATGTTTTCTATCCCTAATCCCCGTTTGTACAGGTACTTGCAGCCCTTTCGTTATATTAAAAATACAATCCTCTTCGAGAATACGGCATAGTTATTTGCTAAATTCAAGGCCCGAGATATTTCTCGAAGTAGATGAACAAGGATGTAGAAGTGCATCATATTTGAATGCAGCCGGGTCTGAACATAATCTCCCGTGGTTCCAATCGTTTTGTTTCTAGTTGCGAAAAGGGTCCATCCCGAGTGCGATCCGCAAAACTGGCGAATCTCGGAAGAGGTCTCTGACTAGCACCACAATGTCCGAGTGGGGCTGGACGGTTTTACAAGCGTTGAAACCAGGTAAGGGGGGCTGTTATCATTTTGTATTTGTACACAGGAAGACAAGCTAGCGGGACGAGGGCCGCATTTAATAATCAATAACCAAAACTCGTTGCAAGACACCACTACCCGCACAGCCATGTATATACTGAGCACAGGTTGCGTTGATTGACTCGTAGCATCCAGCAAATAATAGAATTATATGGCCCCTGGATAATATCCTATTCGACTTGCATAAAGCCGCCGCTTATCTGGAGATCTCGCATCCTAGTTATGTACTCAAAATTGACTGCATACGGAATTGTTTACTTCGGCCCGACTACTTGCATTTCATTTGCTTGCTGGCTAGCTTTATAATTTAAATATATCAGTGCCACAGGATTTTTATCAGATCTTATCACCCGGACCAGCATATAGGATATGGGAAAGTGCACCTGCAGGAATATAACACATGGGATATATATGTATATTATTTGATCGAGATTAGGTGACTTCCAACATTCCCTCACATCTTGGCGCAATTGGCAGATATGTGTGTTGTTACACGAGCGTCGCGTGGGAAATTTTCAGCCTCGTACGAGCTTGTCTCTGATTTAATTCGCCTTCATCCGAATGTTATGAGCGAGAAATAGATTCGATTAACAGACTATGAAGCCACCTTTCAAGGGAAACTTGACGTGTGCAAGCGGACGCGAGAGCGCAGAGGCTAGAGTCGGGATGGTTTCTCCCGGACTCCAGTTCCCTTCCCACCAACCTTCCAAGTCTCCATGCATGGAAGCCACAAATCCAAAAACAGCTCGAGGGCCGTCCCTCTAGCTCCCCAGGCTTGAACCTCCCCTCTCTGGGTCTTTTGGCACCCGAAGATATCCTTAGGTCGCGCCTGTGTACAAAATCACCGAATCTATGGTCAAGTGGAGAAGCCTCTGCCAGCTGGCCGAATTACGCGAATATGATTGGTTGGCGCACTTCGGAATAGACCCACTCTTTAGCGCAAAGTTCTTCAGCTCAAGATGACTATCTTTCCTTGGCTGGATCTTTTCTGGAAGTTCGTCGGGCATTTCATGTCAGGATAAGGTGGTTCGCGTGAACACTCTCACTCGCTATAGTTAAGTGAATATACCTAATATCCAGCCTGTACAGTCCGCATTGTGGACACGAGACAATTGTGGACCGGTTCCCAGCTGGGAGGTGCAGTGCCGCATCATGCAGCCAAGGGAAAGCTGATAAGTTACTGGCAGCTGGGACTCGAAACTCGGGGAAAAGACATTTCTAATATAAATAAATTATAATAGTATACAGGGGATCTCCATTACACCTACTATACGCGAGACTATTTGCAAGTAGTAGCGTTCGAGATTACAAACAGTAAATTAACGAAACTGTACAATATCGCGTCAACTGTATTCAGGCTATGCATGCGTTGCATACCTCTGCTAAGCTTGCTGCCGACTGTCTGAGATGGGTATACCCCAAACATACTGCACTGATGCATGATGCACAGTTTGCTCTTTTAAACGGCTTGTCCGATAGCTTAATATAATTATTAATCTTTTGCATAGTCATCTTAATTGACTGAATACACTATATTATTGGTGATGCTTGCTCGAGAATAGATAGCCGATTCGAAAACTAGGTTGAGGCTGTCTCGTCCGCATAACTAGGTTCGGGAATTCCCAAAATTATATTTGCTCCCTCTTCGCTTCGTCATTGCATAGTGCTGTAGCGCCCAGTGAAAAGAAGAAAAGTCTCGTACTCTCACGTAACCCAGGAATAATTGTGTGCCATCAAATCACTTGACACGAGCTGAGTTATTCTATAGTCTAAGCCTCGAACTTCCAAGTCCGGCCAGAACACATGATGTTAGCTAATAACGTCTACCTATTTGCTGCCCGGCACCTCCACTACATCTTCGGGAGCCCCTTCTGATCAATTTCTCTTTCTCTCTGTATGTCTGTCTGTCTCGCTAGCCCTCTCTCGGATTGTAAACCTAGGTCTAGTTATAATTCCTGTATATACGTACGAGCAGCACCAACCTCTTCACATTTATGCGACCCCGCTTTGGCATAAATCTGCAAAACTAGATCTAGTTCAAATTCAAGCTCTGGAACATCCCAATTGCTTTGCTTTTTTCTGGCAGGTTATTTTTATTCTGCTCATGGCGGAGTCATGGCAGTGCATCGAAGCTGTCTCTCGAACTTTAGCTATATAATATACAACCGCTAGCTGAAAGCTGACTTGAGGTATGCAGAAGCTCCTTGGACATTGCATGTTACCAGACAAAGTTTCTGAAACTTCCTTCTCATATCAACAAATCATATCGATCTCATGTACTAATCAGATAGATCATGAGATAGTTTGCAGCATGGTATTCCCGTTTCCTGCGTGCGACTCTAATATAATTTGACGAAGGATTAGCGCTCAAGAACGGAGGATATTTTCATCTAATACCCTTGATCCATTGGCGTTCCACGTCGCAGAGCAGAGGTGGCTCCAGAAAATATGAATTACGGTGCCCCTGCAAACACTGTTAATTATTATATCTTATCATAATTGATAAAAAACAAGGAGCGTCGAGGTCTTGCGTATGCTACCGGGCCATCTAAACTAGAATTAGATGCCATATCGTCCGTATGTTTTGTGAAACTACTTGCTGTATACCAATATTTAATCAGCAAGTATTTAAGTATATAATATGAGGCGAAGAGGCGCTAGAAATGAAAATTAGATGTACAAAATACTATTAATCTGTCGATGTAAAATTGCAAGCTCCTTGGGGCTAAGTGACGTCAATTAATTTAGGGCGCTAATTATCAGTTGGTTTAGTATCATCACCGTGCGATTGAGATGACATTTCTACACTATACCACCCCCAGTCCCCTGCGCTTTTTTTTTTTTAGTTTTTGGCTTGCATGTATACTAGGCTGCGCTTCTGCATATGCAATATATCCCGAAGCGCGATTGATCATATTAACGTAGCTGCATGAACAGCAGGTGTACTATCACGTCAGGATACTGTTCAAACATCGGCCTTGAAATATCATTGGAAGTCCACAACAAAGAAATGTTGTCTGCTTCATTTCCTAAGCACGCAGTTTCAAACATCAAGTTTCTAGCTATTATTTCCAGTATTATGGTCTATCGACGGCTCATGCAGCAAGCTTTAAAGATCAAATGTGCCTTTGTATCCGTTTCGATTGGAGAATCCCACCACTTCATTGTACAGCGGAAGCCACAACGGATTAATCCGGGAGGCGTTAGTTTGGAGATGTGGATACAGGGTAGATAGATTCGAAGCTAAGCCCAGGGTTCCGGCTTGCGATGCGGCATGTATGTCCATGGGTATATCATAACGGTTCAGCAGTTAGATGTCGGTGGTAAGGTCAAATTCTCCACATTTTTATGGGTCCCTGAAATGTGTACGCGAGGAGCTAGCTGAATTGATCGATATATCCCCGGGGTGGGACCAGTAATCATAAATTGGGCCACTCCAGAAAAGAAATTATCCGGTTCCTGTGTGCAACCAGGAAAATCAATCCGCAGTACAGGGAAACAATTCGCGACAGCGCTATGATATCGGCTGCAATAAAATGTCACAATCTAGCTCAAACTTTAACCAAGAAGTGCGGCAGACGAACTGCAGCCCTGTGCAACCCCGTACTGGGAACTGTTTCACTGGCTGGTTACAGCTGTGATTCTCCTCTGTCAAGCCACACATTGGTCTAGTGGCTGCCCTATGACCCCTGGCAAGGCGGTGCGATGCAGCACCTTCAGTGGCTAGTGGTCAGCCTCAAGATCCACTTCTTCTCCCTTCTTTTTTTCCGAACATTGCGTCCATTAAATTAGTCGCTGGTTTATGCATGCAGATTCCCATGTTAGAACACACGGCTCAAAATATTGAGCTTGCGATCGCGATCGCGGAGGTTTCTTTTTTCTTACTAGCTTTCGTGTTTGTGGAGCGGGATAGCTCCTCAAAGAGAGCGCCACCGGTTGGAGACCGAGCAGGAATTCCAAACTCAAACAGCAATCATTGGCTAGCGAACAGGAAAGGCTGGGTCCACGGAAATGTAGTTCACTTCCTCTGAGGCGCGGACCCACCTTTGTAGCTTTCCGAAGGAACGAGATACTTTCGCTGTACCTGAAGATGCCCCATTTGAGGCTAGTGATGCAGTAGCTCAGCTTGAGGTGGCAAGTGTCAATGTTAACGTTCATTGAACGGCCTGGTATCTGTATGGCGCAAGCAGTTTTGATACTTCGTGCGGATGTGCACAGGTACGCCGCCCGGCCAGTACAATTCCAGATAGAAGCATCGCGTGGTTAACGGATTTCGAAGCGCTATCCACTAATCACACTTGCGACAAATTATAACAATCATATATATAGCTATGCTCTGTGCGCGATGCCGCACGGTATATAAGGCACCGCTTCGAAGCATTCCAAGATAGAGATATCTCGAAGTTCAGCAGCGATCAGCGCTTCAAAGAATCAATCTTCTTTAGTATTAATAACGGTCTATTGAGTTTCACTATTTTGTCCATCTTCGGTCATTTTACAATTACATAGTCATTGCCATCTTGAGAAATCTCTTGTCTAAACAGCAGAGCTTCAAGCTATCTATCTAATTGCCAAGATGCCACCAAAAATCAACACAACCTGCTGGAGGTGCCGCCATGACCGCCAAGGCGTAAGTCGGATTTGCCTGCACCAACTGCTCCACTTTTTGTTATGGATGAGAAAATAGCATGCACTGACGATAGAGATTGCTTCCAATTCATCGGTAGTGTGTCCGCGACAACCCTCATGATATAGAAACCTGTAAACGCTGCAGGAATTTGAAATATACTTGTAGCCTCAACGAGCCTTCACCAAATGAGAGAGAAGGCCGCAAACTAAACTTTGATAAATGCACCTACTGCCGCAGGGCACGCCAGCTCGTAAGCCCCACTTTGGAATCCCCAAATTCATAAATACATAAGGAGATGGTACATCTAACAGTTTTCCTGTTTTTCTCTGTTTGAATTTATAGTGTCTTCCAAGCGATGAACCAGAGCGCTGTGCTCGATGTGTGGAGAGAAATCTACCCTGCTCGCCTCTAACAAATACTAAGAGCCGACCACGAAAGCCACGAGACAGCGATGGATCAAGCTCTGGCCCTGGCGGCCCCTCTGATTCTCAAGGAGGTGATGATTATTACCCAGAGGATGACTCTCCTGACTATTACGAGGATGACCATGGTGCCTACGCTTGGGGATACGGATACGGAATCAGCAATACCCACACCCAGTATCAGTATGGGGTAACCGATCAACAATATCAAGAATATAATAACTATCAAAATTACCCGCCTGATGTTTACCAATCGGAAATTTACGAACCATCTCACGAATACGCTCATGGCCAGTATCAGTATGGATATACAGGATACTGAGTACATTGAATCCCAGCGTGCTATGTGAGTGCGTGCGGGTTCTACGAATATATAACGGCCGTTAAAGACAAAAGTTGGATTTATGGCGTAACTTGTAGCATTTCTACTTTCATAATTTTTTTTCTTTCTGTTTTCCATTTTTTCTTTCGCGATTCTTTGTTGTATTTTTCTAGAAACATGCATTTCCGCATACTATTTATATTTCCTTACAGTTTAGTCTTTTGATGATACACCTCATTCGATGCCTTGAGGGCATCAAATGCGTTCTGGTCTCTTTTTACCTGAATTTTTCGTTTCCCAAGATCATATTTACACTGCGTTCTGGATTTGGTATTTTTTAGCGCCTTTTCTCCTCACTCTTTCTTTTGGCCCGGACTGCATTCATTCTCACCATACTGTAGAAAAATACATTGAAAATGCTAGTTTCAGCCTCTCTTGTTCTTAATTGCTTCGTAAATATCAAATACGGAATTGTCATTTACTCCCTTTCGACAGGATCCCAGGATCTGTTTCGGCAATTATTTAATTAAAACCCACAACTTTTCATTCGCCCTTAGTTCAAGATCTCGTTAAGAGGTATATATAGCTGGGATTTCAATCGCAAGGAGTCTATAATTGGTATTATTGCGATAATACAGAACCTAGAACGAGGTTGCCTTGTACTCCAAAATGAGTGGGCGAGCGCGAAAGAAGCAGATAGAAAATCAAATTACGAATACTCAGCCTGATTTTCGCCTTATATATTGAAGAAGACTAGAACACGAATCTAGAAAACATAATATGGTTGATCCAAATTTAACTCAAAGCATAATTAGCTATAAAGATGCATTTATCCGGTACCTTTAGATCTGGAATCGAAAACTCCAGCGACTTATTAAGATCTTCGTCTCAAATATTTCAATTAAATGGCTGCCAAGGAGGGTAATATATACAATAATTGCAACTAAGGTTATATAGGTTGGCACAGGGACACCTAGAGGAGAAAGTGGCTGACTTAGAGTTAACTTGCATGAGCATATCAACCTTGCTATTTTTATGAAGTTGATTATCATTTTCTAAAGTCGAAAGTCACTTAATTCGCCAGACAGCCAAGTTGCTTTGAAGTTATTAAAACCCCTCCACAATTCGATTCTTGTTGCTATCGCTTATTCAGCACTGGTCCCGTTCGGTACAAAGCTTGGCAGGTTCTCGTTCGTTTCATGACCAGTGTTCGCCTGGGAGAAAGCTTGTTGATACTATACAGTAGATACTTGTGATTGGTTGAAGGTGTAATATCTGCAGGGGTATGCAGACTTGGTCTGGGCAATAACGTTACCGGGCCTCCTGAAATTTGATGCAGAGTGCTGAAAAGGAGGATAAGAGCATCGACCGTCCACTATTGGCGTCGATTGTTTGGATTTTCAACATTAAGCTTTTTTTGCAGCGCGGTTTTGTCTGCTATTTCAGTACAATTATGCTAGATTTTTTCTTTGTTCTACAATCGTTGAGTTACTCTAATTAAGACCGCGTCATCAGTCGTTCTATAATAGATCGATATATACAACTCCAAACCCAGCGAGTCTCCCGACAGGAAAATGGCAGACGAATCTACTACAACAAAAAAAACGTCTTACCCACTGACAACACAGTTCGTTCCTGCACCGTCATGTGCAACCGAATATTGGCTGCCGCTAGCTTACATGAGCCCTACTGTTGTATTTGCAAATGGCCCACCGCCTGCCATAAATGGCTATATGACGGATTGCTGGCCCTCACAGTTTTCCGAAAAGGCAGAGTCCACATGGTACAGCCCTGGAATTTGTCCATCGAGTTGGACCACAGCCGCACAATTGTATATAAGTCGGACCCTATACGGATACTGTTGCCGAGACGGCTTTAAATTACTTCCTGACCTCTTACCCGACTATTTGCTTCCTAAAACTATCAACCCAACTGTCTTCACTGAAGATGGTGCAGTCACGCCAGTCTGTGTGCAACCACTGCCGACTGCTATCGTAGTGGAATTTAGCGACCTTGATGGCGAGATTTTCACGACGGACCTTAAGAAGGGTCATTCGGCGGCACACATTCCTATACGAGTCAAGTACCGGGCAGCGGACTTTTCCCTATTTCCGTTGGATGCACAGCCAACGGATATACCAACGGAGCTCCAAAATGACCTGGAAGCGTTTATTAAAGCCGGCAAGGTCACAATTATCCCACAGACCGCTATGAAAACAAGCTCGATTGTAAATCCCACCAGTACTGAAAACACAGCTTCCTCTAACAGTAGTAGTGACAATGGCGGGTCTAACGATGAGACGCCATCGCATAAGAACACGGCGACTATAGCTACTGCCGTTGGCGTCACTATCAGTGCTATGATTCTCTTGGCTGTTGCGGGATACTTCATATTTACATGGAGACAGAAAAGGCGAAGACAAAAAAATGGAACTTTCACTCAGGCAGACGGGCCATACAAGCAGCATCAAAACAATGACAGCCATATTGGTGGAATACAGGAATATCCTGATCACACAGGTGGAATTTGCTAGCGGAGACAGGGGGGTGGATGAAAGCTCACCAGTAGCCGGGTTTCTATAATTTTAAATTCATTCATTAGTGGTTATGATAATGCTTCGAGATGTTTGATACAAGGCATTTGCACGAATAAGACGGGGGCACAAAGTGTGACCTTTGTGTTGTCTGGTTTTCAAGATCAAGGGGGGAGGTTTCTTGATCTATGGAGCAGAGTTTACCAAATTTGTGATGGCTTCTAGATATAACTCCAATTGATTTAAAATTGCTCTCATTGTATACCTAGTGCATTATAGATGGTGTTATTAGAGTACTTATTGCGGAATAATAATAAAATTAACCTTGGCATTAACTGTCAGGATTATAAGAAAATTAATAACTATTCGAGAAAATTGAATAGTCTGTCCGCCACGCCTCATGGAATAATCAAACATTCAAATTTAAAAATGGGATCTTTTGGTCTAGACTCGTCAGACGTTTGAAATTTAATATTTCTCGAGAAAATCGGGAGCCTCGATCGCGGTTCAACCATGCAAGCTCACAAGATTGAGACGAAAAGAACCTGTCATCGTTTGTTCTTTTAATAGGGGCTTATAATTTCCCAGTATCTGCGTGTCTATGGTCCAGATCAGACAGACAAGTAAAACATAAAACACGCGATTTAACATCTTGCTGTGGGCATCTACATACCTGTTCTCTAAGTAGAATGAATACAATTAACTCGCAACGATCAAGTGCGAGCTTAGACGCGAGATCCTTATATAAGTGCAAATCAATCCTGTAGCATCGTAATTATTGATTACTGCATGAGCTTTAATAGCTTTGCGTAGATCTACTCACAGAAAATTCTGTCGCTTGGAATGCAATGGAATAACTCTTTTTCCTTAAACCCTTTCGGTATCAAAACCTTTGGCCATCAATATCTTTTTCTTTGTAACTGTGCGACCCGTTACCCGCTGCTCAGATACGGCCCTGTCCTAGAATTCATGTGTATATATCAACAAGGAGAATTTCAATGCGGTCACGAAGTTTCAGATCTCGGCCCCCTGTGTCGAACAATTCGAGTGTGCGAAGGAACTGAAATTCGCTACATAAAAGCCCCTACGAAATGTCATAGATGTATGTTTAGTGGTAAAGATTCTGAAACAGATATCAAAAATATGTTGAAATATGGAAGGCGATATTTAACCAAAAAGAAGATCAACACCCATGATGGGGAAGTGGAAGTAGAGATTGAAAGGGTTGTCAAACTGGCTGACCACGAAATTGAAGCGTTTCTGAAGATGAAATCATGCAATGGCAAGGACGAAACACCCGCACCAAAGAAGGTAAATGTATGGTAATGTAATATTGTAACTGTAGACTACCTGGGGATAATATAATAGCTCGACTGGTATGAAATTGTTCATCGCAACCATATAACATCTATCTAAATTTATAAAGCATTAATTTAGTTTGAGAATAAAATGCTATATACAGAATTCAACATTCTACAGCCCTAAGAATCATTTCTAGTGATATATAATCGAAAGTGAGTACATCCAAAACCTGATATTTTTAGCTGAATTGTGGGTAAGTAGAGCCAATTTCGCCCCACTTGATCTTGCTAAAGGTGACGGCGGTATCAGGTTGAATTTGCCTGATGATAGTAGTGGCCCCCTCGGTTGCATTGCAAGGACCACTGCTACCGCTATCCAACCAGTTCATGAACCCACCTTCATCCCACCATACAGACATGGCGAGAACCATACCTCTGGACAAAGCATCTCCCATCTCCTCAGTTGCGCCCAAGGCGAGATAGCGAGTGGCACCGCCGGTGGCAGCACAATATGTGTCGTCCATGTAGTTGACTGATGGTAACCAAGATTGAGTAGCGTTTGGTGGGTCGATTCTCTTATTGTTTTGGATGTAGAATCGGTGGTAAGACACGAGTTTACCCCTTCTATTGGAATCAAATTGTGTAACGACAGTGAAAGGTTTCAGAGTATTGACTTTGTAACTCGGGCCAGGACCATAGAAGTCAGGGGCGCCGTTAGCATAGGTGTTTTGACCGCAACCCCATTCATCACAAACCCCACTCCAGCCGCACTCGTCGCCGGAGCACTTGTAGGGCCCGGTAATATTACAAGGGTGAGGAGCATATTGTTGAGCTACACGATTCGCCTCCCAGATATCCATCTCAGGGCAGCAAGCGCCATATCCGCCAATGTTGCCCTAATTAACAGTAAATATTAGCAATCACGTATGCAGATATATTGACATGCAATTTTCTGACAGGCGACAAAGACTTACGACACCGTCAATGAATGGAGTGGCGTAGCACTGAGCGTCGCAGTAACCTGCGCCAAGCTCTGCACCTGCCTTGTTCAAATAGCTATTGCCACCATATTTGTGCATCTCGGAGAGGTATAGAGCACCATTCATGCCGCATGGCAGTTTAGAGACGTCGACGTCGAAGGCGAATTCTTGGCCAGTCAATTGAAACAGTTCGTACTTGTGCTGGTCGGAGTGGAGGAGGTAAATTCTGGGGCTAAGGCTGGACAGGTCGGTGTTTCTCAACATATCCAAGTAAATCTTGTCGCCAGTGGCCACTACACCGTACTTAGAGTAGTCGCTAATCCCGTCAATAAGACAGTTCTGAGCACATGTCTTCGCGTCAGGGCAGACAGTAGCATTTGGCCCTGATCCCCAGTCACCGCAGCCCAACTTCGGGTTGTTCTTTTGGTAGATGGGATGAATACCAGCGTCGAGGACAATGTAGTTGGTATTGGACTTGCAACCTCCTTTTTTGGTACATTTATAAGTGGTGACTTTGGGGTGAATCTCTGGGGTTTTTCCAGCGAGGCCCTGTGCGGAGGCGAGGCTCAGGAGGAGAGAAATAATCAATGTTCGAGCCACAGGAGCCATTTGGAGAGGAGATATGAAGTCTGAAGGATGTGCGAATTTGAATATTCAAAGATCTCATCCTTGACCAGTGGTTGGGTAACCGAATTATATATGCTTTGGGATTTACATCCCTCTTCACCGAAAGAAATGCCAATGCTGGAAATTATGCCAATTTGTGATGAAACTGACTTCTATACGGGTCTATATAGCCGCCATCGGTAACGGAGCATCTGCGCCCGTCGCTAAAAGCGATTATCCGGAAGAAACATAAAGCGTGACCCTAATTCGTCGTAATTCCCTGATTCCCGCTGTGGGGATTGAAAAAACATCGTAAGAGTCCAACGCGTCAGCCTACGTATAGATAATTTACGGCGATCCTGGATTGCGCGCTCTTGGGAGAGAAATCTGGGGTTTGGTAGCGATGTCACGGGTCCGGATTGGGCTGTCGGGTTAGAGGCCCGGAAATCCAGACTAGGATAAGTACCAGGGAAATGCGTTGCTGGAGCGCGGGAATCGACTTGAAGTTAAGATTGGTGTGCAAACATTGACCAGGATATATATCCGTGATGGTAAGACAGCAGGGTGAAAGCTAAGAATCGAGATATCTTTCTAGAATAACCTTAAAAACCGGCCATGTACAAGCGGATTAGAAAAGTATACCGGTTTAAAATATTAGTTAGCACAAAATAGTCTAAATATTAGCTAGCAGAAAATAGTCTATCGGAAAATTTTTTATCGTTATATTGGTCACAATCTGTAAGATGATTCTGGCTCTAACGAACTTGGCAACATACAATATAGAATTAGTTTTTAAATCGCGGGAAGAAATTAAAGTGAGAGGGTATATAATGCATAATGAGGGTCTTATGAACCACCAAGGATATATATCTCGAAGTTTCTTGGAACACAGGCTCCTTGAAAGGATTGCCTTCAAATATCGGTATATCCTCCAACCTTCCGCCTTGGTTCGCCTTGGTTTTCGATCCACGGGGTTCTTCTTTAGGTGTTGTTGTCCAACGCATTGATAGCTTGTTGCATTTATGTGTTGCGAAGTTGTGTTATATAGCTTCATTTCGACACTGCGAAAATTGTAATATAGCTATATATAGTACGGAATGGCGAGGGGCCGTTTTATTATGTTTCATATGTAATTTCGAGCTCTTCACAATACAATTGCGGTTTATATGAGCAACTTCGACATTCTTGCAAGGGCTAGATTACAGACTCTCGCCTGTTGCCAATTGTCAATTGTCATGGATCACAGCTGAGAATTGAAGTTTACAATTCAGTCCCAAGCTTGAAAGATTCAAATGCGTTAATATTTTCCCTCAAGCTCCAACATTTGGTACTCACATTGTGAACTCAGGTACTGCTAGCTTGGTCTTGAAGCAGAAATATCTGTATTATATCTAGGATTGAGTTTTAACACCAATTTGGAATAACAACACGAATTCAAGCTTGTACTCTTCCTATAGCCATGTTTGACGTCACAAAGCTTTTTCATGCACGATAATATAATATTGAACCGGAGTAGATAACTTGGGCGCTAAAACAAATAAGCTTCCCTGGTACTGACTACTGAGCAAGCTCGCAGAGGCAGTGTCCCCAGACCGTACTGACCAGTATCTCTCCGTCATCAACTTTGTGCAATTGTATACACGCTGTATACGTATATGTGTATATATAGAAAATTTAATATAGCCTTGACCAAATATACCCTCGAATTGGCAATTTTCAAATACATGATGAATTTCCTGGAATTCCATGGAATGGTAATGGAGCTGCTAGCTAGGCTGGACACGGCTGCAATTAACTCTCGAACAACTTCGCAACACAACACGGGCTCTAGGGAACCCGACCTAACGTTTAGTATTGTTTCAGCTCAAGTCGGAACCGTCTGAGTGCGGAATTCTCTTAATAATTCGAGTTTCCAACTATGGTTAATACGAGACTTTTTGAAGTCGTTGGAGTGAGTGTGCGTGATATCTTATTGGTTAATCTCGAAATAAATGCCGTTCTTCCGATTCGCGACCAACTCTCACATTTTGCTGTTCGACACACCCTTGCGAGCACATTGATCTTGAAAGCTATTCTGTTCCAGAGTGTAGCTCTGTAGCCAATAGGCGTTTGAACATGTATCTCTCAAAGTCACTTTGTGTGTACACTCTTCCACTAGAAGCTTCAAGTAAAACATGCTTAAGTTGTCTAGTCAGAGGTCGGAATATTCTATCATTCTAGTGGCTGTCTCTATCTAGCTACCCGACCCGAAGTATCAACTAGAGCTCAAGATGATACATAGCACAACACTAGTAATATATTCGATACTGAGATTGATTATCTTGACTACAAAAAGCCACTTGGATCCGTATCCTAATTAACTATG
This sequence comes from Orbilia quercus, assembly GCA_036971405.1. Taxonomy (NCBI): domain Eukaryota; kingdom Fungi; phylum Ascomycota; class Orbiliomycetes; order Orbiliales; family Orbiliaceae; genus Orbilia; species Orbilia quercus. The sequence continues at coordinate 1,285,607 of JAJTUE010000012.1, forward strand.
CTTCACCACGAAGATCTATCATCATCTATTTCCCGTGCAGGACACGTTGAGCAAACTGTTTTACGCTGGACGTACTTTTTATACTTAGATCTAGTCATCTGCATCATAACAAATCTACAAATCTTTTTTTAGTCTTTTATTTTATAAACCGCCGTGCGTGCAAGATAACCAAAAAAATACAAGAGCGCTTACTTATATTAATTATAAAATTAACGTCTTATCTCGTCAATATTATGAAGCCAAGTATTCTTCTTTCAGCTACCCTTTTGCTAATAGTAGCGCCTCTGTCATTCGCAATTCCCTTTTCACAAGCCAGCGCTGAAGATGCTACCGACAGCGAGTACATTGTTGTTTTAAAAAGTTCAGATCAACGACCTTGGTCCCAGGTATTCTCTGCAATGGGATACAACGGAACAACCAAACACACCAAATCCCCGATGAGAAACGGTGGTATCCGTGGGCTTGGAGATACTTATGCCACTCGCCACGGAGCTAGCATCCGTACCTTCGGTACTAACATGCGCGCTTTTGCAATGAAGATGGGGGAACCGCAGAGTGCCAACATATTCTCTCTTCCAAACGTCGCTTTTATCGAAAAAAACAGCATTCGATATAAGCAAGTGCCATCAAAGCCGGGTTCTGGCGGTCTCCGACATGGTGTTGCTATACGAATGCCGCGTGCAATTGATGACCAGAAGACATATTTACAGCGATTTGATACTTCTAATTATAAGAGACAAGAGTTTTCAAACGGGCTTTTATTGATAAATGGAACTTTATCTATAGCAAACGACATGTTGCCAGCGCTAGCTAACGGAACTTTGGAACTTGTCGAACAAGACACCGCTCCTTGGAACCTCCAGCGGATCTCAAGCACAGATCCGATTCCTGCCGACGGCCGCATGATCACCGAGCTCACTTACAAATATCGGTTTGATAACACTTCTGGTAGCGGAGTAGATGTTTACATCATAGATTCCGGCGTTAATGTTGAACACCCTGACTTTGAAGGAAGAGCAAAGATAATTTTCAGTGCCTTCCAAGACCGAGGCGAAGATATGGATGGCCATGGGACTCATGTTGCCGGCACGGTGGCGTCGAAAACCTTTGGGGTTGCCAAAAATGCCAATATCTTTGCATGCAAAGTTCTTGATGACGAAGGTGGAGGCTCCGATTCCGGAATTGCTGCTGGTATAGACGCTGCCCTTACGTCTCATCTTGAGCGAATGAATAATACCGACTTTGCGGGTTCCGTTATGAATCTTTCCCTTGGCTCCCCAAAGCCTTCGCGTGTGATTTCAGACGTTCTGCAAAGGGCTGCCGAGGTAGGGATGCATATCACGGTAGCACCAGGAAACGATAACAAGGACGCATGCACAGATTTTCCAGCGGGTTTCAATAAGGACATTCCCAGTCTTTTCTCTATCGGCGCATCGGATATTGATGATTTCCGTGCTGAGTTTTCAGACCATGGATCGTGTGTGGATCTTCACGGGCCAGGTGTAGGTATTGTTAGTACTTCTGCGAATGGGAGAACCGAAGCAAAGGAGGGAACATCAATGGCTGCGCCGGCTGTTGCGGGTGTTATCGCTGCAGAGCTTGCGAAAAATCCAGAGCTCAAATTGGACCCGGTGGGTATGAAGCAGCATATTTTGGCGCTAGCAAAGAAAGACGCTGTGAAGACGAGGCGTGGGGATGATGTGCCAAAAGACGCGATGCACTTATTGAACACAGGGCTACCGGGAAATCCGTAGTTCGCTCAATGGAAAAAATAATAATTTATATTAAGTTTGAATTTTCTGAACATTGCATCAGCGTTTTTGAAATTTGAAAATCGAGATAAGTGCTTAAAATATAAATATTGATATCGGTATACGATAACTCAGTCTCGAGTCTCATTGTCTAGGAATAATGCAACAAACGGAATGATATCGAAGTCCCAGAGCGACGACAAGGATAAGATCACGATTCGAGACAGAAAATTATTTGGTTCGATATGCATGAGTAATGTTCATGATGCTGATTGGGTCTAAACGCTAGGAGATTGACGTAGATTGGATAATGAGAGCCTGTCACGGTCGCGGCGAAAGCCTGTCACTGGAATCTAATCATGCTCCCGCAACTCTCGCAAGTCCTTCGTAGACCCACCGTCGAACTTCCCAGAACTTACCCCTTCCTTTCCTTCCTAGCCCACTACCCAGCAACCCTCCGCCTCCGCCAACATCTTCAATACTGACTCTTCCAACTCCTTCCTTCAGCACACTAACAACGCCGTCGCACAATAACCGTCCCTCGCCAGTCAACTCAGCGGTGTGCCCAGCTTCGAGCAATACCTTTCTCAAATCGGCAAGTCTTACATCGCCGACATGTATCGGCTTTGCGCCTCGGACGGTAGCCGAGACGGATGACGGAAGGACATCTAAGACTAGTCGTTTCTTCTTCTCAAGAGAAGAGGTATCATCTGCGCCTTCTGCCATCTCAATATCAACTTTTTCTTCTTTCGCCTCCTCTTTCAGGCTCTCAATTGGATCGTTAACTTCGACGACTCTTCCGACAACATGGACCACCCCAAGCCCTCGCACACTTTGCCATTTAAGCATTTTGACTAAACCGTCGCTTAATTTGACGCTCCAGGCATCCGTATCCACACCGACATTCACCATTTCTCCGATCTTCGGCGTGAATACTTCCACCTCATTCTCTTCCCCCTCCGATCTCCGATTTCCTTTCTCCATCATGTCTCTCACTTCTTTGCCAAGAAGCGCTGTCTCTTCTTCTGTTCCTGCTACAAGCACCACTTTCTTCGGTTTTAGCTGTGGTAGTAGCATTTTCAAACTTCTGCCATCGTGCAATGCCTCATAATCCACAAAAACTACCGAGTTATTCATCATAACAGTAGTAGTGTTAATCACTAGCTTGCACACGGCTGAGCTTCCCACTTCCTCCGGCTCGTATTCGTCACTATCTTCGCTTTCACTTCCGACACCATTACTAGCAATGTCATCATCTGATGGGCCCGCCGAAGGGCTCCTATCTCTTCCATTCCGTCTGTTGTGTTTGGGTTTCTTCGAAACGTGACTATTCCGCCTGCCTTGCGGCCCTGTAGTGACTTTATCCCACTTCCTCTTTCTCCCGATGGCGTTTTCCCCGCTATCTTCGCCCGCACTGGCTCCGTTGATTACGACTCCACCCCCTCTTCCACCCAAAAACTCAATCTTCTCTCCTTTACCTCCGGCAACAGTGGCAGTGATTATTTCTACTTCCTCTGCCCTAACAAAATCTTCTGCTCTGACAATCTCGCCGTAGTCGTCGTACTTTCTCCTTGCAACCACGAATGGGAACATCCTATTCTTCCCCTTGGCGTTCCTAACGTCAAAGTCGTGAATCCCTTTATTCTTTAATAATACATTAATACCTTCTTCGGTGGCCGTGCCACCAGCTAATTTGCGACCAGCTTGTAGAGTTGTGGAAATCAACGCTTTACCCTGTAATGCCGAGTCTTCGTCCTCATCTTCTTCGTCACTAGAAGAGCTGACGTCGTCATCCGCTTCAGCTTCAGCCGCAGTTTCAAGCAACTGTGCTTCCACATCCTTGACCCCAAGGGCGAGTTGTTGCTCTTTGATGTGTTCGTTATGAGTGTTGAGCTCATCTTGGTTGAGCGGAACTTTGATTCCGATGTTCATATCTAATAGAACATTATCCAATTTGATGACCGTTCCTGCCAGGTTTGTTCCATCTTCTTGCTTCCCCCGAGACGTAACAATATCCTTCCATTTATTATAAAGATAAGAGCCAGCGGTACCCCCATCGCCCTTTTCCGTCAACACGATCAAATTCCGTTCATCGTCCGCAATTTCCTTAACAACATCGGTAGAAAACCCCCATTCGAGGCTCATGTCACTGGTGACGACCACTTTCCCGCCTCTACCGGATATTAATCGCATCAGATGACGTTTGTGTTCCACAAGCTTTAGATGGCGAAAATCGAACGGGCCGTATATTTTGTCACCGTCATCTCCGTGGCCTCCGCCGCCGAATGATTTTTGTTTCCGCCTACTTGTCTGTCCCACCGATTCGAACTCTTTGACCATGCTTTCGTCCATCCATTCTAGTAATGCGCGGACATAGCGGAAAGTCCGGCCTGCAGTACGGACGGCAAGGCATATCGTCGCGTTAGAGGAATGCCAACCAGAGGATCTATTGCGATAGTCGTGTTCAAGGAGGTATGCGAGCTCCAAGATTCGGGCTGATGAGTCCGTGGGTATTAGGACTGTACCTCCTGAGAAGGCGGCCTTTCGGACAGCAGATAGCAGAAGCTCGTCGCGTCGTTTTCGAGGGGTAGAGAGAGTGCCGGGAAGAGAGTTGTGGGGGGAGCAGATAAATGCTGTGGGATTGAGAAATTCTTCGGAGACACCTGTGGGTCCGGGAAGAAAAGAGGCAGAGGATAAGTGCGCGTCTCGCAAATGATTCCATGATATAGCATAGAGGATGTTTTCCGATGAAAGGGAGTGTTGTATTCGCCAGATAGTGCCACCGAGGGTATGACCGGCACGGTAAGCGGTTATTGTAAGGCCTGAGAGAGGTGGTGACGGGAAAGTAAACGGCTGAGAATACTTAAGAGCGTTGAAAGAGTCAAAGTAGCGATCGATGTCATCTGTTGACGGAGGGGTAAGGAGTACAGCTGGTGAAGTGTCCGTGGCAGGGGGGTATGTGGTATTAATTAGAGGCGTAGACAAGTATACATCTTGTAGTAAAGACCGTCCTAAGTTGGCGACAGGATAGGTGCAATATACGGGGATTCGAGAGAAGCCTGGAAAGTGAGCACAGCAGTGGGCATATGCACCTATGTGGGAGAGAGTCGGGTGAGTGAGAAGAACCAGCGATATCGTCGGCACGTTTCTGGGATCGTATGTTAGCTCGAGGCGTCAGTGCAAAGGGAAGGTGGAATCATCAGGAATACTTTTCGATTTCAGCGAGATCTCTGGCGTTGAACGGTTCAGACCAGCCGCAGTCGACAAGAATCTTGATGCCATTGTCGAGAAGCAGGAGCGACGAAGAGGCGCGTGAGCTGGACTGGGCACCCAGCAGCGGGATGAACTGGAACATCGTGATAACAGTCTGCTTTTATATCATTGCTCAAGATCGGGAACTGGCAATACGCCGGTATAGTGGAGATATACCAAGGAAAGGATATCGGTCGAGGTCAAGGTCAAGGTCGATGGGGTGAAGCTGCCTGAGAGGTGTCATCGCGTCAAAGCTCATCGAAGTTGAAGTTGCTGGTTTCCAAACATGGATGTCCCACACAACACACCAACACGCAACACATTTTGCTATCCCTAAACTATGAAGATATATATGAAAGCCCCAGCTGTAGGCTGTATTATGTTCATGAGCAACTGCACATTTATTCAAAATCATATTAGTATTATTATATTTGACATTTATTGTTCTTGTCAATTGCTAATATTTTGTATGCAATATATCTGCGATCCGAGCGCAATGCATGTAATTGATAAAAATCATGAGTCTCGTCGCTAGAAAAAAAGGTTATTACTAATCATAATATAAGAATCTAAACTTTATAAAATGGTATCTTTAGCTTCATGCGGCGCGGCTGGTTTACGAGACAAATATTTAGTGTCTATAGTTACATTACGACTCCAGAACTCACTTTCTCAGTGTGCCCTTGTGTTGTCTGGTTTTCGAAACCACTCTCTCAGCATTGTACGTATGATATTCATGGGCATGCTTGTACAATTGTGTAGCTACACTCTATTCATGCCAACAATGACCTGAGCAGCTGACTGCCCACTAGGGCCGCACTGCCACCAATCCACACTTACAAGTTGCGCCTTGGCCCCGGCGGTCTGCTCCGCAATCTGTACTGTAGATTGGAGGTTCGCATTTGTAGTTTGCGCCTTCACACCAAGCAAATCAGCTTCCTGCTGCCCACTCAGCCCCTTTAAAACGTTATCTACCACTTCGGCCGGCGTCAGTGCTGCTGCCGTGCTCAGCTCATTGAGATTCTGGGTGGTGCCACCACTGGAAGGTAGAGAAAACCACCCGTCAGTGTTCACAGCCAATTCCGGATATACGGTATCTGGTGTTATGATTAAGACTTTATTGCCCCCTTGTGTGATCTCCGATAGATTAGTGTCTTTCAGCCCCTGAAAATTGAAATTTGAGGTACCTCGAGCGTTAATAGGCATGTAAACCCATTGCTCGAGCTGTCGAATAGTTCCTAAGAATTTGAATTGCACCTCGGCCGCTGTGATTAGAGTCCCATCGTCGAGGGTGAAATCGCTGCCGAAATTCGTATGAGAAATATCTAATATCACAAGCTCCTGAGATCCTTGCTTTGATTCGAGAAAGATTTGAACTTGAGTAAGAAGATCTATCAAGGTGGCGTTCGCGCGAAGAGCGTGCTGCCCATAAAAGTTATCCACAACAGGATCGTAGTAGATACGAAGGTCGAAATAACGGATACCACCATTCAGCTGCCCTGTAAGATCCGTTCCTTGGGCGCGAGAAATATGGGCTACCGAGTTCATCACGTACTCTCCGAGAACCGGCCCAAGATGGATGGGTGTTTGATTTAGAGGATTGAAGCTACCGTCCGATGGAGCTGGTAGGAAGTAATCGAGATCCCACAGGAAGGCTATATCGCTGTATTTCATCAAGGAGAGTATATGCTGAAAAGCATATGCTTGTGAGTCATGTGTACCAGGAATATAAAGATCGGCAAGTTTCATTGCTTGGATGGCCGGCGTCGACATCCAGATCGACATGTCCGCAATGGACCGGCGACCTTCGGTAAGCCAAGAAGTCGGAGATGCGTGTACCGTCAAAAATGATCGCAGCAGCCCCACAGATCGTTTAACTTGATCCTGTGCTCGCTCCCACAATCTTGCAAGTGTAGTAACTTGGCTGATTGGCTTCATTCCAGCCTCTTGGATCGCAGTGTTGATCATGTGTACAATATTGCTGTTTTCCGACGTGTTAATGATCGATGCTAGCTTGTACGGCATCTTCAAAGCTGGTGCTAATACCGGATAAAGCAAGGCAACGATATCAACTAGAATATCCCCGCCTAGATCGATGTCGTTAAGGGATGTTTGAAATCTCGTGAGACTCAATCCGATGTTTGATATTTTCGGCCCGCTAGCGTCACTGAGTCCGTTCAGATCAGTTTGGGCGGTAATCAGAATTGAAAGATCTTTCAAAGTAAGATTGACCTCTTGGGTGAAGCTTTTGTAGCGGGCTGCCAGCTTAATTTCCGTGGTTACGTCAACGATGCCGTTGACAGTCCAAAAATTGGCTTGTGCACCGGGCGTGGCCGAAGCGTAGCTGCATCTGACGTCTGGATTGATGAATTCTTTGATCGTGATATCCACGTCACTTGAAATAGACAAAAACAAAGGAGAGTTCTTAATGTTGGCGAATATCGCACCAAGGTTAGCATCAAGAATGCTGTTAATTAAGGGCGGCAGAACTCCGGGGCCACTAAAAAAGTAGAAATCAAAGTCTCGCCCTTTTGCAAGAATCTTGGCTGGCGCTAGCATTACTCCTGCTTGCAAAGCTGGGTTGGCAGAGTCGAAACTGTACGCGGTTTTAAACGGCATGACGCCAACATCGACAGTGATTTTGCTCTGGCTAGCTGCGTTCATCTGCAAATCGAAAGAAGACTGGAGTGGTATCCAACCATTCGCATTAATCGAGTATTTACCTGATGTGGAGAAGGCGGGGATATTAACGGATGAAGGTGGCTTATCCGACATATACTTGTTGCCGCTTGTGCTGACTGTTATAGCAGCTGGCCAGTCGTTGAAGATGTACATGTCTGCAGAGGTGCCAAGACCTCTTTCTGTAACGTTTGTGACAGAGCGCCCATATATATCGTAGAGGTCCAAATCTTGCGTCTCTTGAGAAAGTGGACGAGGAGCTGGCACCAAAGCATTAGCGCCCGTTAGAAGCGTTAGAAGCGGCAAGACTCGCAACAGAGTTCGCATCTTAACCGATAGCATTTTATTTTCAAATCGGAGTTTCTTGGTAATCTTCTCCTAAGCGGGGTTATGAAAAGCAAGAAATATTAAAGAAAGAAAATTGTTTATAGAAACATGTACTTAAAACATTCAGCTAATTGGTGGGTACTTTCGGAGGCTATTGGGGTGCCGCGTCAAAAAGCTGGGCCAGTACGATCACGATGTATCGCATCTCTTAAATATATATTTACTAGCCTCTAGTTTTACTATCTACAATCTGTCAGAATGTTTCGTACCTCCCAAAATAAGTTTCCCCGCTCCACTTCTTGGCCTTTCTTAGCATACTCATATGTCACATAATCAAGAAAATCTCAGCACTCCCTTGGTTTAGCCTAGGTTTCCCATGTTAATGCTCGTCTCGCAAATACTACAGTTGCAGGAGACGAAATCAACTTTAACCCCGCATTGACAAATAGTAGTCGCACTGACCAGAATGAGATTGAAGGGCTGGGTTATGTGCGTCGATTGTCTACAGGCTTCCCCTGTACAGAAATTCCATAGTTAGTTAGCGTCGAGCTAAATTTCTTTTAAACTTTTAAGGGCCGATATAGACACATGCAAGGTGTTTTGAACAATAAATCAAGCAACCAGGCAGCAAACATCGATCGACGTGAGATCGTTCCGTACCATTGGTCGCTCTACAATTATGTTTAAGGGTCGAAACCTGTCAAACCTAAAACAACATATTTCTACTAATGCCCTTTGTGAAGCCCTAGCTCACGTATGATTCGCTTAGCCCGGCCTATTAATTGTGGCCCTGGTTTTGGTTGAAGCTTTGTATAGAACATATTATAATGGTATCCATCATTTTTATTTTACCCGAGGCTACGTATCCAAAAATAGTATACAATGCAAAGATTGAACATCTTTCTTTGCCTCTAATCTTTCTTGATTTCGGGGCAAAAGGGGGATCTTCACTGTTCGCCTATATGCAATATATTGCCCAGTTTGATGGAATAGGCAGGCGCATTGAGTTGTAGTGTTATATTTTTTGTGTTGGCTTGCACAGGCAACTGTCTGGTTAACATGGCCGTGCTAGCTTGCGAGATGTCTTCAACATATATCACAAACGTACTATCTGTACTTAGCACATACAAAGACTCTAATAGTGAGGCTTGAATATACAATACCATTAACTGAATGTCGTGTATTATATTCCATCTTATGGTAGCACTGAATTCATGAATCGAATTCAGCGGATGTCGACTTGACCCCGCTCTTGAGACTAATTGCAGAATTGTATATAATGGTGCCTAGGTAAGGCCCGCGTACCCTTGTAATTGATCGAGATCTAGTTTAATGCGATCGCGAAAGCTTAACACCCGTGAATGTTATCAATGCTCTGTAAAGCTATAGATATAACGTCGAGATATTACAACCTATATACATTGCGAAGGGGCATTTCTCTCGATATGCCGCGAACTAACTTCAAATTACAGAATATATTACACTTCAACGCAGCTATAACTGAGTCTTGAATCAATTACCCAGATCCTTCCGGCAGTTGATAACGAGGCGAGTACGAGACAAGCTAGGCGACGCTAATGACGTGGAATGTTATTGTTTTCAAGATAAAAAAAGACTTTGGGCCTAGAAATTCTTGCCTGAATTGGGTTGCGATAAGATGAAATAGCCGAGGTGATAGACTAGCATCCACACTTTTTTGGTATGCTCCGCTACGAATCGTATATGTTAAGCCGTCCAGACTCGGTGGAATACGGAGGAATGAATCCCAGATATAAGATTGAAGCATGATCTCTCCCCTAATCCATGTTGACTGTTAGCATTAACACTCCTCCACAGCATAACCTATGCCGTCAAATAATTATGGGATTCAAATCCTTCTTCAGCGTTTCTTTTATCTACAAGCGGTTTGTGAATAAGATCAAATCAATAATCAAGAATATAATCTTTGGAAGGAAGAAGAAGGATAAATCCAGAGAGAAAAAGAGGAGCTCGGGTTCAGCAGGTGGCAGCACAGATAAGCTCAAAGGGCAGTTTAGTGGATTATCGAAAAATTTAGGCTTTGGAAAGAAAGAAGAGGCCGCAATTAACAACGAGAAACAGTTGGGCAGTAAATGCTATGAGGCTATCGACGAGGTCCCAAAACCCCCAAAGAAAAGGAGAAATCCACTTCACAAAATCAAGAAGATGTTGTGACTGAGTTTTCTCGTAAGCTAGCACTCTATTAATAGATTGTCCCAGGCAAGTTTAATTTTCCTTCGTGGGCAAAGGCTTACTTATATCGACATCATTGGATTAACTAGTTTTCTGATGAATAGGGGTTGCGACTTCTACATATCTTGTCCAAAAGTTCTTTACTCAGCGTACACCTACACATATACCACCAAGACTCGAAAGCTGATCTAACAGTGGTTGATCGATCTATCTGCATCGCTGTCTAGATACAAGATGACTCGGCTGGTTGACTATTCTGAATGCTCATGAATAAAGCCTCACTCCTGATTCAACTGGGAATTATTCAGTCCTTAGAGGATCGCTCGCACCTAGAATGTGATCTGGATCTAAACCTAAGAAAGGCTGTTTGAATGTACGATAAATATAAATATGAGCATGCTATCACACTCGATTCTCCTTCCATGTAGCTAGGGAGGGACATTTTGTGCATCTGGATGCCGAGATAGATATCTTTCGACAGCTATCTTATATCAAATAGTCTGCAAAGAATATTGATATATGTACGTAGTCGATTCAGCTAAAATTTTGGCCGCTCTGCTAACACACTAACCATGTAGCTACCACTATAATAAAGAAATGGCTAAAAAAATTAAAAAACAGTGTATTTTTTAATACAACAATAGAGATTCGTAATTTTTACCACCACCACCACCATATTATTCATTAGATCTCTAGCACACTAGCCTACTAGTATTAACACCAGCATACTAGATTTCTAATACACTAACACAATAGCACTAGCACTAGACTAGTGCTAGTACTGTCATAGTGGATTTCTGGCTCTGGTACAGGTATACGATGTCTAGTTTTGGCGCAGACAAGTAGGCAGATAGGTACGACATGTCTAATGATTTATTTTCAAGGTAGTGGTAGTAAACATGTGTTACAGACCTCTGGTCTGAACAGCACAAATACCTATATGTTGCTCTATACTACACTATTCTCAATTCTGTATTACCATATTTTCTGTATTATTGTATAAATCTACTAGTATATTTGCAAATTTGATTATTTTGTTCTAATCCCTACTATATGGTTTTAAATATTATATAACTAACTTGAATATCATCATATACTAACTTCCGCAGTGCTTAACAAGGACTAGTTACAAAGTTACCAGTTTTTATACTAAAATAAAAGCTATTCCCACAATATCCAAACTACTATATAAACATAAGATAAAATATCCCAATTTCGTATTCTACCACTTAAAGATTCAGAATAGTATCTTATTAGGCGGCCTTCATCAGCAAAAAATTGGGAAAACGCATAACAGCGCATACAAAATCGTGATGGTTTTGAAAAGTTTGTAGGGTGAGACTAGTTAAGTTAGACTTCGCTCTGGTTATACAACCCGAGGTCAGGACCAAGAGCAAGTCGAATCGTTCTGGGTGGATGTTAAGAGGTCTGCATCTGAGTTCTAACTATGCCACAATGCCGTTGTCTGTCTCGGGAAGGAGTAATTACGATGCCGGCCCCCAGATATGCAGATATGTTAATACAATATACGCAATACATTATACGCAATAAAATGTACGCAATACAACAATGATACCGTCAATATTACTGATCAATTATCTAGAGCGAGGGCGCTTAAGCTTCGGGCTTGAATTGTAACAATTTTAATTATACTGCCAGCAGCATTGACGGGGGCTACCCATTGATAACATTCTAATTTCATCTTGCTCTCAATATTATAGAGCTTGATTAAGATTTTCAAGTTTAAATGGCCTTCTCTCGGGTAGAAACTTATCGGTTTTCGAACGACGTTTTGCCATGCTCCCTACTGTGTTGTTCCATTTTCGGAGTCACCGGTCTAGTTATGTCTCTCATCGTTAATGTCTACATACGAAATGTCAGTATCGAGCGACTGATCAACAACCGTTCATCTGTTTACACCACCTTGTTGTCACCACAATCACAGAATCTACCTAAAAGACTACTTAACCCCAACATATGTGTCAAACGGAAGTCTTGGTCGAAGTTCTTAGGGTCTTGGGGGGAGGGGCGGATCACCCATGGGCTACCACAGAACCGCATTATCGAAATACCGACGTATAGTCGGAACTCTTTGGTAATCCCAAAGATTCGGGGAAGAACTTATTTACCATCGGACGGGCAGAAGAAGCCTGGTTGAGAGAGACATCTCTGATTGAGCCTCGCAAAGTTTCGCTCAAATCAACCAACGGCGGCAGTGCATGATGGCATAGAGGATCCGAACGAAGTTTTGAATTTCAGAAGGCACCGCGAGAAATATATTCGAAAAGGGGCATCGCTTGGTGCAGTAGAATACCAAGACCTGCCATATTGTGGAACCAGTGTTGAAGTGCGAGGTCTGAGCTGATCGGCAGGGAGTGTCGGTGGTTACATCAAAGACGATGACGGGGAACTTTACGGCCTTACTCGTCGCCACGTGCTGCTGCCGACAAAGGCCAGCGAGGGGACTGTTGAAACTAGTAGTCGAAGTAAGTAAGATAGAGTTCGGCGCCGCTAGCGTAGGCGGTTATTAGTCTCAGTGTTTCAACTCAGTGCGACTGAAGGTTTATATTATAAATATCGAGAACTAACGAATGGGATCTAATTAGCTTACCCAACATATTTTGACGAGGTCGGAACTCAGCATTCTGCCTTTAACTCACAGAATGGGGCAATTGCAGTTGTCCAACCCGCTTGTGGGGACCACGCACAAACCATAAAATGCCAAAAGGGCGCGAGAAAGCACGCGAGAAAGCAAGTACCATCATGTAAACCGAGAGAAGAGGCTGGCAGATCATTGGGTTCACTTGAGAGATGGTGAGAGGCAAAGAAATGCCATAGCCAAAGACTCGAAGAAATCACGAGTTATAATCGAAGTTCGGTCATTTAATCGCAAGTTCAGAAAAGGTTTTCAATGTAGTGAGTATATCCCGGCTCGACGTCCAATAGTACTCAATTATTCTCCTGTAAATGGGGAGGTAAGAAGAAGTGCTAGAGAGGAGTAACAGAAACTAACTAAACCATCTATAGGTACCTGATATTGGTGCTGGGAAACGGAGGCCATCTTGAAAGGGCATATCAACCGGGACTGGGCTTTATAACGGTATATCAGATCTTGAAGAAAACGAAGTTGTTTTAAAATGGGACAGACAACCGGGGCAACCTTCGGGGTGGTTACCGGTATCAGAGACGGAGTCAGAATGTCAGGACAGAGTGGAGATAGCAAGGAGTGGACTGTCGTAATGACTGGAAAGGATCCAAAATTTCGCAAAGGCAATTCTGGGAGTTTGGTTAACAAGCGCATGGAGATTGTGAGACTGCTAATAGGTGGCACAACGGATGACAGCCTGACGTATCTCCCCATATATATGGGGAGATACTTAGTTGAGTAGATATTGTAGGTTTGTGAGTTCAGTGGGAGATAGCAAGGGTATAGTTTATAAGTTAGAGTAGATAATATCCACGAGACCAGGCTAGAACTATTCGAATGTCACTCGGTTATTCAAGAAAGATGCAAGTGAGTTCGGCACTAGAAGGAGCCGAGAGGATGGCGGTACAGCAACTTACTCGCTCTCTAGCGGTTGTCTATCGACTTTAACTACATACTAGACTTTCCACAATATTTCAATAATTCCTTTCGTTTGCGATTCTGTTGTTTGAATTTGTACTTTGCAGGTATGGAGTTTGGAGTTTAGAAGGCGTGCCAGCTGTTTAAATGGCACACTGTAAATAATGTAGTGTATTTCGGAGAGATTCCGGCCTATTTGTGATACTGGATTCTACCTAGGTATATCTGGTTTCATTCGTATTCAGATTGTCTCCGGAGTCAGAGCCGTGTGTTTCGCCAGTATCAAAGGCGTCGTAGCTTGAGGACCTGCGTTGCACGAGCACCTGATTTGTTGCGTTTTGTGGTTCTAAAAGTTGGTGTTGGTTGCCAACCTCAAGTCGACGCGACGCGCAGTGCTATTTCGCCGCGAATTCAGGCGGCCAAACCAAGATTGTTCGCGATATTTTAACTCTCAGTCGCTTCTTTATGCTTTACGCAGTACTAGATGCTCATCGGGGAGGGACGAGATAGACTGCTCAAGTTCAGACAAAGCACGGCTGTACGTACGGATGTCTCTTTGTGCTCGTGATCTCGACTAGCTTAGCTGATAGACTCTTCCCTCTAGATCTCCCTCTTGGTCTTTCGATTAGTACGGCTGTACGAGTAATAATATTACCGTCTTAGAGTTCTCCTAGCTCGATACGCAAGCGGAAGAGATTTTCGATATTGACAGAGATAGTTATGACCTCAGCGTCCCTCTCCCTCTCACACGCAACATCCGCCCGGAGATCCTCGGACCCCTGTTGGCTAGACGCGCTACCCAATGAGCTTCACATTCAAATCTTGTCACATTTTTCGTCGTGGAAAACTCATGTATATTGCATGCAATCTTACGATCGCTGGCGCATCCTCCTTCAAGACCGCCATCTCATGACGCTCCGATACGAGAATGACACCTACCCACGCCTTCACAAGTTTTTCAACGACGGCTGTCTCCGGATGCTGACCTGTACTGTTCACGGCGGTAAACTGGTTTCTGCACGTGCTTCTGTACGCGAAGCCGACCAGAAACGGCATCATCTAAACGAATATATAGAAGAATCGAGGAATCTGTGGGGTCTGGAACTCGCTGGACCTGGGGTGCTCGATGACCCGTTCTTGTGTTTTGCGGATTGCATTATATCCAAAAACTTCGGACATAACGAGAATGTTATCCGCGAGGTTCGTCTAGATTTCACCCGCCCAGACCCCGCATACGCCTTTGGCAAGAGCTGTTGTGAGATTCGATGGGGGGTTCGCGAGAGGCCGGCAATGGATAGTCTTTCCATAAGACTTGTTTTGGAACATGCAGCAGAAACTTTGTCGAAGTTGGAATATTTCCGGGGCTGTAACGAGATTAAGATGTCTTTTCAAACTCACGGCCAGGTTTTGCGGTTTTCATGTTATTACGGAGGAACCGCTGAAAGAGTTGATACCTGAGATCCAAAGCTGCCAATCTTGACACCCGGCTAGAAATCCCTTTCTGATTGATTTTGGTAGATAACTCATTCCTTCTTCTTGAGTTAAAGAGATCAGTTCATTTCCTCGACCTAGACAATGATACTTCGTTCCCACCTCGAAATCTGAGATTCGTGTGTTCAGAGACAAGTGCAGGGTCCGTTACGCGTATACGTGACAGAAAGATACCTCGAGTATTTGATCGGTCAATTCAATACCTCGGTACTTGGAGAGTCTTCGATTGGCGTCTTCGATATATTAAACGAGAAGGTATTAAAATTTCCTTTGCCGGGTGTTGAAAAGGGGCTATGGTTCTACCTGCAGAGTAATTGAAGATCTTTTCGTGCCATGGAAGAGAAGATTTGTCAGAATGCGCAGAAATTCTTTCGCGGTCAGCGTTTGGTTTTGCGTTGATCCCACACAAATACCTCCTCCGCTGGCCTCCTACGCCCTGGACTCGAGGCTATTAATTAATTCGAGGCTGCGAGCTGCGGAAAATTACTATTGCATGGCATCAAATACTAAATTTCATGCTCCGACAACGAGAACACAATTATCAGATGTCAATATCAACCCGTATATCCATCGCGTGGGCCCCTTCATTCAATCACTCCGAGCCCACAGATACCCTCGTCCTCACCGGCAAAACCTACTTTGTCGACCAACGGCTGACAAACGATCCCACCACAGCCCCGCAGACGGTCTCATGGGCTTTCGCTGGTATCCGCGCTTCGCGGCCAATATCCGAAAATCCAGGACATACAAAATGCTCCTGGACACATCTGGTATCCTCGATACCGTTCGGAAAGGATGATACACCAGTGGACGAAGGCATTATGCAGCCACACCCTGGCTTCCCAGGTGACCAAGAGATGGCATTGGAGACCGGCAGTATGAGGCATCCGGATACTGGAGTTGCTACTGAGTACCAAGAAGTCTGGAAGGATCGGGAACCGAAGGGTGGGAGTGATGTTGCATTTTGGGAATATGGCGATGGCAGCACTAGCCCCAATGAACGTGGGATTTTGGGCGTAGTTGGAGATTATGCCATTGGCGTTGGTCGTCAAAATGGGGCATTTTGGACGTGGAGGGCCATACGTGAAAGTCGAGATGACGAATATTCACGCTGGAGGACATTATTCGAGATTAATGGAGCGGTTGAAGGCACGAGACCAGGCTTTGAGTTATTATACTCTCTAGGAAGCAGGAACGTCAAGATGGATATAGAACACAATATCGACCCAGCCATAAAATGGATATGCAGAGAGATGTGGAAAGTTTGATCCTCGGGAGCCGGAGGTCTCATGTATTGCGTATCGCTGACTTCGAACAAAAACTGGATTCGAGGCTAGAACACAAGATCCAAATATGTACATGTACATACCAGGTAGCTAGGTATATTATGATAAAGCTCTCCATTCGAAATTAATACGCTTCTCGTACGCATACAACGACATGTCTAAATTATAAGGGATAGGAAGTACCTCAATATGCAATGTGTGTGTTCCCTACCAGAACTCTCTATGTGTTCAACTCGAGTTGGCTTCCATTAAATATTAGGCAATCAGATGAAACAGGACAATATAGCTATATAAACTCCACTAACCCAAATATCTACCTAGGTATTAACGTACAAGTATAAATGAATCAATCAATTAAAATTAGGAGAGAGTTAGTAGAGCGTCATACTCTCCTTGTGTATCCCGTAGTCTTCGAATTCCTCTTTTCCCCACCAACCATTTCATCAGTAACATACCATCGTCCGGCCTTTTCCGTGAACCAGAATCCGACCTTATACTGTCCTCCAATCGGACCTGTCCCACCTGTTCCCCTCCATTTCTCACCCTTCTCCGAATCTATGGGCACAGCCCTACCCGCCTGTGACCCACCTCTCAGCGCTCCGCCATCCATAGCTATACAAAATAAATTCTGAACCTCTGTCCAATCCGTCACAAATCCCTCTCTAACACATGAAAAGTATATCAAACAAAATACATTCATAACCAGAACACCTGCCAGAACGACATAGAAGAGTGGCTTCCAACCGCTCCCCGCCCCAGAGCTATATTCTATGGTGGCGACTTCAGCGGTGTAATACTCATAGTAGGGCTGTGGCACGGTTTTATTGTACGGGAAGTATGTTGTAAAAACGGCATCTGACGACGATGTGATCATTGCGTTACCCAAAAGAACAGCAAGTGCTTCTGCAAGGGACGGCCGAGCAGGGTTTAGGCTAGCTGCGGGTGTGTCGAGGGCTATTTGGGCGAAAAAATGGGCAATAGAAGCATTGCTATTACTGATACCGGTATTTAAAGCCACCGATAGGAACGTGTTTAGTGCGACCTCTCTGCGAAAGTAGCTTCGATTAGAATATTTTTACCAGTTCGTGCATACTTAAGTTTTGGATAGTAGGATTAAATACCTGAAATCAGGGAATATCGAGTCTCGAACAGGCTCGTTGTTGATACGATTCTCCAAAGTCGACACATTCATTCGCGCCAGAACCGACTTAAACGCTAAAGGGTTCGTCAAATCACAATTGGCGGTCGCATTCCCCCCGCCGTCCAAGGCCTGGAATTCGCTCGAGCAATTTGGGGTGACAAAGCTCTTTACGCCACACATTACGTAGTTTTGTTTATTGCTTCGAATGAGAATATAGATAGATGGGTCTCCCCCAAGGGATGATACGACGGTATTGTTAGCAATCGGAAGTTTGAGAAATCTCGGTGCCGCGTAGGGAGGTTTGATTTCAGGTTCTATAGAAGCATTGAACCGGGCGGTTGCATTGTTGGTAAAGTTGAAGAGTTGCTGGATTTTCAGGTCGGGCGATCCGTTCCGTCGAAAGTCTGGTGAATTGAGATTCACGTACCATTCAGCATGGTCAGGGTCAACTGGAGCACAAGTGACATCGACAATTGGATTTGCGACGGAAGCCTTGACAATAAAGGATCCGTAACCCGAGCCAACTTCATCGGGTTGTAAGATCCCATTGAGACTAGAGTTTTTCGTGGACCCAACCACGCCGGAATGCGGCATTGCCATAATAGCTCGGTTCACACCACTATCTCCACTTACATGCATCCATGTCCCAGCATAGTTGACCAATGCAAGAGACGAGAGTGCAGCTGGGCGCACCAGAGGGTTCGAAAAGGCTCTTCCACCTTCTTTTGTCCAGAGTTCGTTCCAGTCGCTCACATCTCTGTAAGCTCTGCCGGCTGCTAGGATGGAGTTACAAATGGCTTTGGCGACAGGTGAGCTGTATCCGTCGTACACAGGATCCTCCTCGATAGATATCACGGATTGGCATTGGCTATTTCCATAGGTAGAATTGGCATAGGCGGTATAGGCAAGAGCGGTAAGATTTCTTGATTTAAAATCTCCCCAGGCCAGCTTTGGTGACACCAACGTGTCAGCTGCTGTGGTATAAAAGCTGGCGAAAATAGTTGCTGTCAAGGAGAGAGCCCCGAGGAACGTCAGTCCTGCGAATTTGACGGACGAGGTGTGGGTTAGAAGCGTTCCGGGCTGTGTTACCCAGCTTCTCATTGAGAGCTCCGCAATATTCACCCCTTTCGATCCCGTCATAAGGGCTCTTCGAGATAAAACTTGGCCGAGAAAGGTCACAAATACGCTGACAAAGCTTAATTCGACTATAGAAAAGATCTGAGTGTTAGCAGGCCATAAATTTCAAAGAAGTTGAGGAGCTGGGGGGCAAGGATCCCATACTAGTTTTAGCGATAATTGCGGATATTAATTGAGCATCTTGTGGTTTTAATCCCGATTTTGTCGATATTTTGGTCCCGTACCGTGGTTTAATCGCAGCAATCACAAAGAAAACTATAGACCCAATTGTTGAATAGACGCAAAGCAGTAGAATTGTTATGCTCAGCCAGGTTGTTGTTTGCTTAGGCTTTTTCAACGATTTTCCATCTTCAGAGCTATCATCATCGCCATCAGGTAGGTTTCTGTATTCTGGCCTACCCTTGGTTCCATTTCTTTCGTCGACTGGTACGTAACTAAGACCAAGCCCATGCCCGTCAGGCGGATTCGCCAGGAGTACACTCTGAGATATTTCTTCAGTTCCGCCCTCGTACCCAGGCCCAGAATTAGACTCGGCAGCCCTAGCGGCGTTTATATTGCTGTTGGCGTTTGTATTTCGATTCTCGACCTCTTCTTCGACTTCCTCTTCCGTAAATGCCGAAGTGCGATATCCTCGAGCCTCGTCCGAGAAAGTTCTCCGATGAGACTTGAAAGCTGGATCCGGACTCTTCTGCCACGATGGGCGTTTCAAGTGGCTGAAATCGCTTTGGAATCTACTGGGTCTTTTATCGAGTATCGGGGAAGTTTGGTCTAGTCGTGGAAGTGTGAATATTGAGGATTGAGAAAAGCGGTTCGAGAATCTAGTATTACTCGGCCCAGGCGATATCGGAGAGACTAGTGGAGGCGATGTCGACATTGTTCCTCCAAATTTCGACGCAATATCGGGAGTAGATGATTCAATGCACCAACTGGAAGTCGGACATCTAATACTAGAAGGGGGGCCAGGTAAATTTGGTTCTTTGGGTAAAAGAGTTTGAGCAAGAGGTTCGAATTTTGCGGTGAACGGGAGGGGATCTGTCTTTGACGGGCGGCTCACAGAAGAAGAGGGATCACTAAAAACAGGGTTGGCATAAAGAGAGTCGCGAGAGGCAACCATGTTGTATTTTCTCCCGGGTTTCATAGCTGCGGTTTTTCTAACTTCTCTTTTGATGTTAATGATTACCTAAGTTAGTTGGGCTTAATGTCAATCAATTACAACAGGAACAAATCCAAAACGTTGTGAGAAAACAGTTGGTTGGGTTGCTTTGTCCGCTACTGGCGAAACGAAATCCGTGTGTGCCAGAGCATGCAGACCGCACAAAGTTGACTCGAGAGAGTTGAAGATGCGCAAAGCAGCGAAAAGTCGCCTGACGTCCGTTGTCGTCGTCAAACGTCAAGCCCAAGTGCCATGGCAAGATCAAGATTAAGCTTGTCTCGCTGATAGATGGCAGTGCATGCAGCACGTTCTGAGACAGGTGATTCCAAATGCAAGTCCCACTGGACCTAAGTCAATCGTAAGCAGCTATCGATCAGTATCGAAATAAAATAACATCTGAGGACAGTGTCCACGATAAAATACGAACCAAATGTCGACGTCCCGTAGGATTAAATCTAAAATCAAGTGCCGCTGTAGTGCCTTCAGGCGAAAATAGAAACACTAGACACAAGCTTAAGGCTAAACAGTATAACTACAACTTAGCTCCGCACTGCACATCTCGTGGTTCTGTTAGCTTTTAAACTCACGATATTCGTGCTTCACCACAGCCAACAAAATTCATTTAGCTTTCGAAATATCTTGATCAATTCAGATAATATCGGACCATTGATACAAGAAATAACGATAGCTTCATATATTCCGTTGTAGCGCGGCAATTTTTGTGTCTAACTTGCGTCAGCATGAACGTCTTTTCCCAAAACCAACAATAAAGTTTTCCTGGCCTAAAACACTGCTGGAGTGTTAGGCTAGGTAGTCTAGACTGTCAAACGCAAATTTAATTTTAAATGCAACTGGAAAAGATCCAGTCAAAAAAGTGTCTGGTGACGAGACTGGAAAAGACCTAGAATTTACAAAAGGGTCGTCATCGATCATCGCATCCGTAGCAACATGATAAAATGCTGTTTCCTGAAATGGTGCCTTAAAAGTCGAGTTCTGGATTACAGATGAATAAGTGAATATTATCCTTTAAAATGATCATATGAAGGTATTGGGTCGTAGTATATATCGAGATTGCTTCGACCACCCTCGCCTTCTTCCATTATCCTATGTAATATCTGAAGCAACAGCTTGCTCGCCAGAATCATACTGATGCATCAAAAGCCTCCACTTGCAATTCCTGGTCCCGATATTATCCCGTCTGGCATTCCAACTGTGCCACTAAGATGCAGCGACTTTTGATGCAAGACGAACAAGTTTTGGTTTCCTCTCAATTTCCCTTGTTGACCCACCGCGGTCGCGCAGCCAAGCCCAGTCTGCGTTTGCATGTATTTCATCAGCATTCCAAATCGACAAACTGCAGCAGGTACATTGCTGTTTATCTGTAACTATATGGCAGAGGTTTGCCTTTAGTTTCGGTATCTAGGGCGGGACACGAACTGAAGTAATTAAATACACACTTGACTGGCCCACAAGCAATCACGGATCCGGCGCCGTGCATATCGATCCGTTTCAATTTCAACAAGGTTTGGACGGGAACGCCGGCTGGTCGAGCATTCTTTATTTTCCTAGATCTTTCTACAGCTGGACATAATACTGCATACTCCGTTCAATATCCTCTGGAAATTTCTAAAAGGTTTACTTCCATTTTAAATACGAATGCTCCAGTGCTTTACATTTAGACACCGAAGTGCATGCAAGGTCGCCTCAGGTGCGACCTGTAGCGTCCCGCTCAATAGCAGAGGGCAGATTTTGATGCAGGGCAAACGATGAGTGGACCGCCAATACTCGTAATTTATGTTCTTCTTCCATGCAGACCTATATGTGGGATAAAAATAGAGATTGCCGTTGAGTTTAGAACCGCCGTCAACCGCCACACAGACGGGAAGAAACGCATTGAAAGTTGTGTTTTAATTTGACTTCTGGGATTTGAGAACAACCCGAGGCCATATTTCGGATAATACGGCAATTCCAATATAAGATATCCATGTGAAAGGACATTAGTGCTCGTCGCCAGTCAAGTGTTGCCAAGCAGGGACATCGCCCCAATGCCTTCTTGACCATAACATTAGAAGCAATTAGCCGTGGATGGTCAAAGACACATCGAGGCATCGGGCCCAGTCTACCATAGAGACCCGGGACTTTTCTGATCCGCTTAACTAGAACTACGATTAATCGCGACCCGAGGCAAATTAAATGACAGGCTCAAATCGAAGATTTACCGAATTGAATTCGAGACATAATATTATATTGCATGACGAAATTCAACTATTAAAATTTCCATCGATTTCGGCAATTATCTATTATGTAATTACATGCCAAGTTAATTGATACCTCCGTACCGACCTCACAGCTTGCAAAATCTAGCAGCTACATTATCCTGCGGATCAAGCCTATCATATGTTTCAAGTTCTTTTGACTGAATAACCACTTAAACCCCGGACATAAAATTGCCATTTAAAATTAACAGAAGCGCAAAATTATCGAGGTTGGCTGACATAGATTGGTCAAGAGGGGAAAATCAACTTAGTCTAAATAATTAGGAAATCATCACATCAGCATCCAAGTTACAAGAATAGTATACACAGCAATCAGGGCTCTCGCATCTTGTTAAATGACACTGCAATCCTAGTAGACAGATGTATTTAAGACCTATACTAATACTTTGACGAAGAGACTTGCTTACCTAATACCGGTACCAGAGCACACCCGCTTTATAATCATCTACCTATTAAATTTCGCATATGCTGGCCCGCAAGATTAGTTTACTGGGCTCACTCATAGAATGCCACTAAGTTAATGCCTAGCTAGTCGAATAAGTCATGGACGTGGTGCTGGTAGTAGTCGTTGAATGATAAACCGATTGCACAGTGATAGTCATTGGCTTTTCCACGGTCATCCAACCTGTTGCAGTCACCGATCTTGTCACCGTCATCGAGTCTATGAGAGTAACAGACCCTGTAACAGTTATCGAATCTGCGATAGTGGTGGACGCTGTCACAGTACGACCACGTTGCAGTTCTAGGCTCCGCGATAGTACTAGCCTTTGTCACAATACTGACTTTGGCCATAGTACTCGCTGGCGACAGTATTTGACCCTGTTTCATTACTTGATTTTGTCAGAGTGCTCAGCCTTGTTGTGGTGCTTGATTCCAGCACACTGCTCGAGTCTGTCATGGTATTCGAGCTTGTTATAATGCTGGATCCTGTCGTAGGAATTGGAACTGCGATAGCCATTAAGTTTGTCACAGTAATTGAATTAATGACAGTAATAGACTCAGTGACAGTTATCAGGTCTGTTGTGGCCATTGCCATGGTAATAGATTCTATTGTACCTGCAGAGTTTGTCGGTGTGATGAAATCCGTACCCATCGGCTGGGCTACCGTAGATTTCATATACATGGCAACTCGCTGAATTGATAGTGCATCTTGAGCAGATAACCTGGCGTTGGGTTCCAACTTGGGGACATATGGGTTTGATTCCTCGGTCTCATATAACAACGAGATCCCAACTCTTCGCTAATTATCCGGAGGAGCAGGATTTTGTTCGACTGGAAGATTAGATACTAGCTCTGGAAGACCCACTCACCTAGAATTCCTCTTGAGAGTTCAGATGGTTTATCGTCACCATGTAAACGGTTGAAGATACTTTGAACGGTGCCAGCACAATATCGGTCGAGAGAAATTGAGGAAGTCAGATCTTATTTTCCGACCAAAATTCACTTGAAATTACATATCATCTGTCACCACAAACCCACTCTTAGCAAGAGGAAATCCAACGATGTCGTTTCCGTCATTCCCAGGAAGATCTCTAAGATACCTTTCCCGGTCTCCCACGCCGAATTTGATATTCGGTGTTGCTGACGCTTCTGTGGTACATGAAATATACCAAGTTTCATTACTATGCACACTGCCCTCAATTTTGCGGTAGATTACTGAGGCAACGTAAGGATGCAGGCGAGTCCATTTAGATGCACTGTCCAATACCATGCTGTCGAAATACCTAACGTTTTTACTGTCTACTACCGTGGTGCCGTTGGAATACTTAACCTCAGTCTCGACTATGTCCTCCGTAAGGTCCATTTTAGACAGAGCTTCCGGGACACTCGTCTGCGGAACACCCATGTCACCTTTTGTAGAAAAGATATCACCTTCTACTAAAATATAAAGGACAAAGAGAGACTATTGAACCCATTCAAACCTATATATCTTATTGCAACTAAACCATCGGATTTCAGTGAGATTCTTTGTGCCGTCGACGTTCGCTTCACTGATGTTGAACTGGATAACGGGGCTCTTGGAACTTTTGGTCGGGAAATATGTCGCAAAGGAGCTGAATTCTCCCTAGTATTGAGATGAACGGTTGGTTTGTGCATTTGAAATATTTATAGCAAGGGCGTAGATTTCTTCATTTACACCACAGCAAGTTCAGGGGATAAGTTGGTATGTATAGAAGAATTCAACTATGAATCTTCATACAGACGCGCAATTCATATACGATGTCCTAGTGTATCTGCAGTTATGTTGATTTTTCCGTTTAAATATTAAATCTGGTCAAAAGTTACAAAAGATGCAGAATATTCGAATATTGCAGGGTGGACTTTGCATGGAGTTTCCGAAAGGAGGAAGTATATTCGCCATTATATAGTTTCTAGTTCATACCTGTACCATTGAAATATCATAAATTTAAGACATCATATTTGTCTATCCTCTATATTTGGCATTTTAGATTTTCGGCCTATGTTGCATGTAATTCTGCACATGAAGCTTGGAGACCCCTTAGTTATGGCGTAGAATTTTCGAGTTACTACTTTTGACCGATGTTTTCTATGTAAGCCCATGCTTTCTCCAAGGTACACGCAATTTTCAAATTGGCTTGCCCGCGATTTCATAATTTTAAATTTTGGTTGATGTCTTTGTCCCCGCGCAGCTCGAACCTACGTTTGCGAAGCTTATTTATCGTCTATCGATATTATAGGAGACTAACGGGCTACCCCAAGTAGCGAATTCGGCTAGCAAAGGATCTGAAGGAGTAAGGATAGTTGCGTAAAATATATGGTGCTTCAGCGTTAAAACCTTTAGTTATATGGTTTCATATATCTATATCACATGTGAGTAACCAATCCTGGCAAGTGGAGGCGGCGCAAAGAATGTAGTGAGGATTGAAAATCGGTGTATTGGTTGGATTATAGGACTTGGACTCCGTGCGCAATGGCGGTGCACGTCTGCGCCCAGCTACGATCTGTTGTGAAACGGTAACTATTCGACGATATGCACATTCAGAAACATATATAATATTGTTTGTTGGATTTATGGAAGCTTATTTCTGTTCCGCAAGTGTGAGGAAGAATGATTTTAGCGGCAGAGCTGTGATCGGAATAAAATCTAATTTCATTAGGACCCAACTTCGCAATGTTATAGCAAAACAAATAGCGCTTACATGGCTACGCGGGTGTCTAACTTCAATAGTCAAGTCGTGATCTGCTTATCGGCTTGAGTCTGGATCTCGTGATCTTCAATTTAAACAAATTGTGTTGTATATGCAAAATACAACATACGCTAGCACAGATGCAGAACCCAATCTCGGAACCAGACAGTCTGACCCGCAGTTAGGATTCGAGACTGGCAGAACCAACACTAGTGTGATGAACTTAACTTAAGTTTGGATGCCAGATTCAAGATACTTAATATAGTTGAGACTGATTTGCAAATACATGATTCAAATCTTGCGGCTTGTAATTTAGAGAAGTGCGGACTAAGCTTTTGATACTTCCTCGTGAATATAACTGCAATGTACAAGTTGGGAAGCTTCCATTTTATCCAAATATCATTACTTAGCTTAATAGTAAGTATTAATGGAAAAGCCGGGCGAGGATCTGAAAGTGGAATTCGGCAGTCGAGAAGTCCAAATGCATTGATGAGAAATCAGAGTTGCTTGTTATTTTCTAGATCATAACCTTCACAAAAGACCAAATAGGAAGTACCCAGTTCACTACGATATCTAAAACAGCCTATAAGTCTTTTGAGTACGGTCCGAGTGCGCATGCGGTGTAAATGCCTTGACTCAATGACTATGACCTAGTGAATCCGATCGATCGACGAAGCTCTGGTTTGCATTACGAGGCTATATACTTGGGAACATAGCACCATGAGAAGTTTGTATTTCAGGGATCCAGCTAGATTGCCGTTTTTCTCTTCTTGCGGCCAAGAAAGCGATTCTTATAAACACAGTTGGGCATCTGTTCTAGGAGATCCTTGGATACACGTAGCCGGAATTCTTCAATGTATTCATCTTCATTAGTGAGCTAAAAAATGTCTTTCGATGCAAGAAATCATTGTTCCGAAAGTGTCCAGCTTACATGACAGGGCCCTTTCTAGTCTTCTAGTGGACAAGTGTACATATAAGCTGTACGTAAGTACTTTCCAAACCTAAGCCCTATCCTATTTCTAATTTGAGAGATCTAGAAGAGGCATCACCTTGTGATTTTAACTTGAAATCAGTCGAGCATTTTAATTATTTTTTTTAACTTTTTTTGATTAAATTATGACAAAATCTCGGTGGACTGCAGTTGTCCTTTTTTTTTCGGAGTGTCGACTTGATATCTGAATGGAGGTGGAGTTCTTGATATGAAATTATAAGGAGTGCCGGGCTAGAAGCCCTATAAGGACAAGTGTTTGCGAGTGCGACTGTATGCATGCATGCATGAGACAACGTCGTATTTTTTTGTGAAATAAATTTATCTGATAAGGCCAGCCGGCACACGGGTGGTCCGAAAACGCATAGATTGAAAAATACGCGCAGACCTCCACCAGCGAATTGAGATTTAATTTCTTGTTTCCTGGAATGAAAAAAATATACTTCCAAACTTCGCTACGTAAACTAAGGCGCTAGCCAAAAATGTGATTACAAAAAATAGTAGAAAACGCCGGCTGCTTGTTGTTTTTCTCGCTAGATGAAGCACTAGTTAGTTAGCTACATATAAAGGTTAAGGGGGATATCACGCCCCATTGAATTTTCTCAGAATTCCGAGAACTGAAGTCAGCTGCATGCTTGGGCGCCCTAGCGCCCAAGCCCTCCAGTTCTTGAGTCGTAAGTTGCGGGGACCCACAAATTGAATTTCCCTTTGCTCTCAAAAAATATTTGTACAGAATACAGGATGGAGCCATCTAGCATAACGGAGATTTTCAGATCATAATATTTTTTATTTTTTTGGGGGGGGCCGAAAGAATTCCGACTAGATGCTGAATATAGACGTCGAAATTCGGTTGTCATGAGACCATGTAATATAATCTAGACACTAGTTGCGCCAAACCCGTCGATAATTACTGACTAGTAGCTGCTTCAAGTAGGTACTTAAATATATTGCGTAAGATAGGCGAGTTTGGTAACCTTTTACGTATCGGACTGAACTTGGTCGCGATCGCGATCGGAATATATTTAATAGGAGGTTTAATCAAGTTGTCGATTTACCAAACCTGACCACAGTGCAGCGGTCTTTTGTGGCTAGGCTGCGATCCCGCTATTAAGACACATCTGATTCTATAAGCATCTCAACGCCGTATGATTTATATTGGGAACATTCGATATATTTTTGGTGCTGTCGCACAGACGCAGCGTCAACATGACAGCAGGAGAAACCTTGTTGAACCGATACCGCTGCCAGTGCTGCTGTGGAGGAATCCTGGCCTTGCGGATGGCAATGCGTAGTTGAAGGTGGTCTTCTGCTTGATGGGCGCACATATAGAAATGTACCTTTGAGGATTACGTATCACAGATTCATTTCAAGACCATATTGCGATTTTATTAGATTGCATATTGTAAGGTTAGCTTTTGCTAATAGAAGCAAGCCGCATTTTACCTTGGGGTCATGGATAGCTCCAAAGTAATTGAGAAGATTTAAGGTGTTGCTTCAACTTCCCAAAACCACGGTACCACCCAGTCTCATAACCAGACATTTTTTATGGCCTGTTTCCTATATGCACCATACGATTCATGTCTAAGTGCGATTTAGGGAGTAACTTTGAGTACTTAGGTGCATATCGGACATGAACACATCGGGACAAACGGCTCTGGAGCTGCAACGAAAATATAGCATTTTTGCTTATTTTCGTTTAAATATCCCATGTCAACGAAAGGCTGAATTTCGAGTGCGATCGAACCTAAATGCGCTGCCGGAATTGGCCACACTCTCGCAAGCGCAGGTCTGAGAAGTACCAGCAGCTGGCCGTTGGCGTTCGAATGAAACTGAACGACACAATCTGCTTGACAACAGGCAACGAGAGGCTTTCTCAGCTTCGCGATAAGGCTAATTTCCGCCAATTTCTTTAGAACTTCTCCAAATAGGATATTAGTTGTATTAACCGGAAAAATTTAAGGACTCAGCTCAGGGCCAATCCAGCAAGCCTTGTCAGGTTGCTGCTGGTGTGATACCCCACTCCCACATTGGGACAGCCAGCATTTGCTTCCATATTCTGGCCGAGAAAGAGGCGATCGCTGCACTGAAAGAGACCCGAAATGCGAGAGTTAGACTGGAAATATATACGTGCGCCGTTGACATGCAGAGTACGTGCCGAGCGGCCTAAGTACTTACATACTAGTTAGTGCTCTGTCCTGCATCGCAGACTCGAACGCCAACACGACGCCGCCCCGGCTCGTTTTAATTTTGGTAACACAACGGGGGCCTCGTGAAGTATCCCGTCCTTGAACACCTCTTTTTGTGATATCAGGTGTGCAGGCTGTGATCTATAGCTGAGCGCTAGTATCCTCCAAAATGGTCGCCATGCCGAATGGAGACTTTAAAATTTGTCGGAAACGCCGTGGCAATGGTTTGGGGTCGTGACAAGTGGCTGCCCATGCCCGGCTGTGGCTTTTTGTGGAATTGAAACGGCCACCACTTAGCTTGTCTTTGGTGTTTGATCAGACCTGCTCCGAGAGCTTGCCAGGGTACCTTGGAGTTGGGTACATCAACTAATGGGGTAATCTTCCTGACCGGATATTTATATGCTGGCCGTCACCCCTACCACCGGCAGTTCTTGTCAGCAGAACATCCAAAAATCTCTTATTAGTTAATTCAGCAGATCAGAGCAAACAAGTTTTGAAAACAGCTGTCGCACCTGTCTTTTATATTATTGTCTTTAACTCCGGCTCTGAAATAATCATTACCCCGTTTCGAATTCACAGTGTGTTAATTGGGTCTCCAATACAACTATCGTATACATCAGTCTACCTTCTCCCAGATCTAGACATCAACATAATTATTCTCGGGGCCTGGATACCTCGCAAGAATATAGAGATCAGTAGAATCCGGGTGGTTTCATCGAATTGATTGAACTCATCTTAAAACAAACTTTGTGGGCCTAAGTGGGACACACCAATTTTCGCAATGCGCTCATATTCGTCCAAGGTGGAGGAGATAAGGCGGAAAGAATACGGGTACATCAAAGGTAAGCTTACTGATCCACAAAGAGCTTAACCTCGAGCTGGTTTTTGCGATCGTATTTCGGACCTTTGCAATGCCCATCCATGACTTTCAAGTGCCCTTGCTCAAAGTTACCTATGACAGGGACTTCGTTAGACATTCGGTTTACGGGGTTGGGTTGAGACAGCCGCTATATGCTCAACACTCAAGAGCGGAATCTAGTATAAATACTTTTAATTAATTGTGGCTATAATATTAACGCTAATTTCAAACTATTTGGAAACAAACAGATGTTACCTACCTCGACCACGCCGGATGCACCCTCTATCCGTCCACCCTAATGCACCGGTTCTCACAAGACTTAACATCCAATCTCTTTGGAAACCCTCACTCCGCCTCTCCATCCTCGATGCTCTCTTCTAATAGAGTTGAATCTGTCCGTTCACGTGTTCTAAAATTCTTCAACGCCTCACCCGAACATTTCGACCTCGTCTTTGTTGCAAATGCTACCGCAGGCATCAAGCTCGTTATGGATGGTTTTCGAGACTTCGAGGGTGGATACTGGTACGGGTATCACCGAGACTCGCATACTAGTGTTGTGGGTGTCCGTGAACATGCCAAAGTGTCGCGGTGTTTCGCTCGCGATTCTGATGTTGACGAGTGGATCGCTGTCGAGGGAGATGACAATTTGCCTAGACTATTCGCCTATCCGGCTCAAAGTAACATGAATGGCCGTCGCTCACCCCTCAAGTGGTGTGGACAGATCCGAAGAAATAAATCGAGAACATACACACTCCTTGACGCCGCTGCATTCTTGACGACTGGAAATTTGGATTTGTCGAAGCACGATGACGCGCCCGATTTCATATCCATGAGCTTTTATAAGATCTTTGGATTCCCTGATCTAGGCGGCTTATTGATTCGAAAGGCATCCGCAGATGTTCTCATGAAAAGAAAGTACTTTGGTGGTGGCACAGTGGAGATGGTGATCTCTGTCGGATCTAGTTGGCACTCGAAGCGAAAGGAAGTCCACGAAGCCTTGGAGGACGGAACCTTGCCGTTCCATAATATTGTTGCACTGGGGCATGCTTTGGACGTCTATCAGGAACTTTATGCATCGCCAAAAAATGTATCGGCACATGCAGCAGCTCTAGCGAAGTCAACGTATAAAAGACTACTAGAGATGAAGTATCTGAATGGAAATTCGGTTTGCGAGATGTATAAAGACCCCATGGCAAGCTATGATGACTCCACGACTCAGGGCCCCACGGTAGCATTTAACATACGTAGACCGGATGGATCCTGGATCGGAAAGTCAAAAGTCGAGCAAGCTGCGATCAGGAACAACATACATATACGATCGGGAGGGGTGTGTAACCCTGGTGGTGTTGCTACAGTTCTTCAGTTGTCTGCGGGGGAAATGCAGAAGAACTACGACGCTGGGATGAGGTGCGGTGATAAAAATGACTTGATGGCCGGAAAACCGACAGGAATTGTTAGGGTCAGTTTTGGTGCCATGAGTTCGATGGCTGACGTGGATAGGTTCATCAAATTTGTGGGGGATACCTATCTCAGGGAGGTGCCCGAAATTCCTGTGGACGTTATGACCGAAAAGCTCAAATCCATTAAAAAGCAACGAAGCCGTAGTTCATTTCGAACGCTGATGAAGAGCATCACAAGAGGTCACTCGCATGCACAGGTAACTACATAAGAAATCCATGATACTAAAATGATTTGCATCGTTATGGCGTTCGTTTTTCTTGGGGACTACGTAGGTACATATACGGGTTTGAGATTTTGTTTCTCGTTGATTCATTTAATATCATTCCACTTTATTCATTTCACACATATTTTTCCTCTGTAAGATAACTATGTAGTTCATTTCATTCTACTATCACGGATGCATTGTTTTTAGTTTTGCCCCAGATATGCAGCTTTCCCTGACGTTTCACCAATGTACAAAGTACTTAGCTGTCAAAAGTAATACTTGCATGATGTCCTAACCACTGGTTATTTTTTAATAGTATCGATTTTAGTGATGACAGCGGTAGGTACTGCATATAATGTATTGGTGCAGCTAGCACATCTCACAACGGGGACCGGAATTGAAGTATGGGGGGATCCGCTGCAGACCATCCCAGTGGCTGTGCCTACGTTGCCACAACACACTAGAGATACGTCAGAGATTTTTTTCTCTGGCTAAGGAGACTTGCGGAAATTAACTCTTACGTGGGAAAGTTGTATAATAAGTGTCCTTCGGACAGGTTGTTGTTGTCACGCATCTCACGCATCGTGGGATTGGATGTGGGATCGTGGTGTGACGGGACCCACAGCAGACACTACCTGTCGCAGTTCCGGATGCGCCACAACATACTAGAAGTATGGAATGTTAATATAATCAGCCAAACCTATATTTGCAGAGCTGGACTTACGTGGGTAGGTAGTATAATAAGTTTCCATCGGGCACGTTGTTGTTGTTGGGCAGCTGGGCGCGCATTTTACGAGCGGCCTGTCAATTGATGTGTGCGGTGAGCCCGAGCAGACACTGCCAGTTTCAGTTCCAGAGGCTCCGCAGCATACTGTAGGTTTAGTTGCTTAGCAGAATACCCCGCCGTTCTAGGGGAACTTCTTCTGAGACTTACATGGATACGTTGTGTAATATGTTTCCATTGGACAAGTCGTGGTATAGTCATTTTGCTTCCTTCGTAAGCCTATAGGCGTGGTTGTTATTTTGCGCGAGGTGGTGGTAGTCTTGCAGCTGCAACTTGGAACTGTCCTTGTCAGTGTCGGAGGCGGTACACCCGCGCAGTACTCTGCACAGTCTCTTTTGGTTGCACCACAGCACCCTAGACCCCATGTATTCTTTGTATTAGTCTCGCTAAAAACCAAAATTCTAAAGGAGAATATCATTTTGTGGGGCCGTGTCAATGCACTCACATGGATATTGGATACAGGTGCTAGTGGAGCTGCAGCTTGTTGTTGTGCCTATTATGGTTGTTGGCGATAGCTTCCGAATAGTAGAACTGGTGCAGCTGCACGTCGGGATAGTTTTTGTGATGGTTATTGTCGGGGTTGGAGAACCGATGCAATAGCCCACGCACTCCGTCTTCGTTGCGCCACAGCACCCTAAAGACATTTTTTTTGTTAGCAGGCAATATTATCTGGAAGCCTGGTTTGTCAATACGGCTACCAACAGGGGTACGAAGCGCAAGTGCTTGTCGTGGCGCAATCTAGAGGCATAGTAGTACTTGTCGACGATGGTGTTGTAGCGGTTGGTGTCGACGTCGGTGTGATCGTTGTCTTGGTTGGTCTACAAGTACAAGTAAGGGTCGTTCTAGCGATACTTGGTGCCGTTTGTCCCACACAGTAAGGCTGGCACGCAGTAGTCGATAGATTGCAACACCCTGGAATACATAATCAATCGTTAATAGTCTATTAAGGCAGGCGAATCTTGAACCTTGAGGCATCATACATGGATATGTGGTGCATGTGCTTGTTGTTGTAGAGGATGGACTAGTTTTCAGGATTGAAGTCGTCTTGGGTCCAGGAATACACTGAGCATAGTACGGATTGAACGTTATGCATATAGCTCCAGGTAAACAGACGCCATCTTGACCTGGGAATCCGATTCCTCCACACTAAATAGAAATCTGAGGTTAGATATATAAACATAATGTTATGTAGCATTATATTGTATGGGAAACCCTTCTTTCGTTGGACGACCCACCTGTTCCCAGAGTTTTGGGGTTGTTTGAGCAATCACGAGATTGGCAACTTGGAGGCTCCAGACCAAGAGAAAGACTTGAAAATATCCCATGTTTTTTTCAGCCAGTAAGGTTCGTCTGTTTTGGTAATTATATAAGCAATTGCGTGCGCTAGATTTAATTAATATGATACTTCAGCTCGAATTGGAGGGGTATATGAATGGTAAGTTTAACAGATATTGGAGGAACCCTAAGCTAATCTTATAGAATCATAGGTGTGGACCTGGCTAGTGCTGGTATAACATCTGGTTTAAAGGCTTTACGACAAAACACTAGTGACTCTGTTCCACAAGCTTTTCTCTTCACCCGCAAACCTAGCATCGCTCCTGTCGCGCATCGATTCCCGGCGAATTCCATAGATTAATCAAGAAACGAGGTTTATTGTGGCAGTGGACTATCTTCCCCACAGTTCCGATGCCGCATCGCTGTAGTGAAGTAATTCTGAAGGATAGTTTCGTCTAGTTTGCAAATCAAAACGTTAAACCCTGTTCTTCGAGGCAAGATCAGTTGAAATTGGCGAGATGCATAGAAGCGGCGGATTTAGATCCTGGTAGAACCCGTCTCGGCGCCGGTTAATTTGATCGATACCTACGACGAAGGCTGGTAGGTACGTGCTCTGATCTAACTGTGCAACGTTCGCTTCAGCCTGTCTGCGATTGGTGGGTTTTGATGTCAATTTTGGATAAGATCTCGATATAGAAGTAGGATCGAGATCAATTTAGTGCCTAAATCTTTACTCAATGACTGATATTCGATTATTCGCTGATTGCCTTACAAGATTTCGCCAACTAAGTATGCAAACATGTATCTCGGCTCTCGGTCGACTTGGGGAAAAGTAAATTAAGTCTAGATAGCATTCCGGAGTGTATGTGTATATATAGGTATTCTATAAAGCTTCGATTCTCAGTTTAAATTAAGGCAATCTAGCTAGCTTAGCTAGGAAGCCGGAAGTTGTGCATGTGTAACATAACGTAACCGTCGAAATTTCAGGCGCAACTAGCAACCGTGAACCTTGCAAGATGTTGACACCAAACCAGAGTTGCCTAGCTTAAATCAGGACGGCAATGCTGTATAATTCCGGTGAGGCAAGTACAAGTGTGGATCTCAGAGCATCCGAAAATTTAAATTTCAAGTCAAGGACGGTCGGTATGAACATGTTCGTGTCCTCGCGATTAAGTCGTTGCAACAACTTAATCATATATCCCGCCAAAAACAGGCTCATATTTCGGCACTCGGACCAAGAATATTCGAATAAGATATCTGGAAGGTCCAGACTTCAACGCATAGTATGATCATGGCCTTTGGGTTGATATGAAATTAATCACATTGTCTTGTGACAGCTTTGTAAATTTTGATAAGAATTACTTGGTTCTTTAAACAGAGAAGATGCCAAAGTACATGGGCATGTATATCGAACAACTGGACAGCTCTTGTGTTGTGACGAAGCCGAAGCGCATCTCTAGCCCACAGCACCTGGCTGGGCGTTGAGGCTAAAGGCATGTTGCAATTTTTGTGTTGGCGCCCTTATCTCGGTCACTCGTCACCAAACCAAAACAAAGGGCTGGTTTTGTTCATGAGATTGTGTCCGACTGGTCTCGATTCAGTGTCCTCGATTTCGACAACCAACCTCCAGTCTTCAGATCGCAAAGTTTAAACGTTATGCATTGGCGCTTTTTTCGGCTTCTCCGTGGAATCCTAATTTTCGTTACGATACAAATCTGCGGATTAGCTGGGTGTTCGAGACCACGCCCAGCGGGCGCCCTTATCAGCAAGCGCAAGCTTATCTCCACCCCACGCTCGCGTTATCTACAGTAGCACCATAGCACCATCTTAATCTCGTGAGCGCTGTTCTGTTGAACTTCGAAGGACTCTTATAACGTCAATATGGACTGCAATACCCACTCCTCTGATTCCCCCCGGTTCCCATAACGGGGCCTCGCGACCATTCTGTAGCGATTTTGCTGAATACACTAAGAACGCCATCATGAATACCCAAACTTCTCTCCGCCACGGTCGCATCGATGACCGAACGCCGCTGATACCGGTTACCAGTGCCACAACTTACGATACCTCTCCAATTTCTGG
Source organism: Orbilia quercus (assembly GCA_036971405.1). Lineage (NCBI taxonomy): Eukaryota > Fungi > Ascomycota > Orbiliomycetes > Orbiliales > Orbiliaceae > Orbilia > Orbilia quercus. Next base: position 1,320,865 of record JAJTUE010000012.1, read on the forward strand.
TACCCTAATGGGCCATCTATTCACACCCCCTCATGATATCTGTGACGATGCGTTGAGTATCATTAGTAAAGAGGAGCAGGCTATGGCGGCTACTTCCCTCGGTGAACGACTACCATATAACGACTATAATACCATAGGTATTTTCCGCCTCAAACAATCGCTTCGGTTTATCTGGCTCGCTGATATCGATTAAATTAGACTGGCTACACGACCTTGTCAAATCCTCCATACGCCGGCGGCAAATTCTCTCCGCAACAAGAAACATCTTCTCTTTCGCGATATTTTGGGATAACATCCAAGGCTGGGTCCTCGCATTTTTGATCGGGTTATTTATGGCTACGATTGCCTACATTGTCGATGTTGCACAAGCTACCGCTTTTGACTGGAAAGAGGGTTACTGTTCGACTTCGCCCCTGCGAAACCGCGAAAACTGTTGCAGAACGACATTTGCCCCCGGTGATGGAGTTATAAATTTGGGAGACGCCGAATGCGCGGAGTGGAGATACTGGACGGATGTTCGTACTGGATACGCATTATATGTTGCAATTGCGGCAGCGTATGGTGCTTTCGCCGTTGGAGTCACCATGCTAACAGCGAGGCGTCTGCCGACCATCGATGGGGAGGGAAAGAAGATTTACATGGCAGGGTAGGTAATCCCACCTCTAACTTGATTGTTCCTCGTAACTGCAAGCTGACTAATATGCTTATGATAATTCAGTGGATCCGGTATTCCCGAAATTAAAACGATACTCTCTGGTTTCGTCATCAAAGGTTTCTTGTCATTCAAGGTCCTCTACATCAAAGCCATTGGTGCTGTATTCGCGGTGGCATCCGGAATGTGTTTAGGAAAAGAAGGTCCATTTGTACATATTTCCGCTTGTGTGGGATACGTGGTGTCAGGCTGGTTTCCAAAGTATGCTGAGAACGGGAGGAAGAGGAGAGAAGTTCTGAGTGCTGCCTGTGCCGCTGGACTTAGTGTGGCGTTCGGGGCTCCGATTGGGGGCGTATTGTTCAGCTTCGAGGTAAGATTTTCTCACGGTCTCGTTCTAAAGCCTATCTAACCTTGTTCAGGAAGTATCGACATACTTTCCCCGCAGGGTGCTCTGGCGGTCTTTCTTCTGTTCGCTCATAGCCGCTGTCACGCTAAAATTCTTAAATCCACTCAACACCGGCAAGCTCGTTCTCTTCGAAACATCTTACGGAACATCATATGCTATCTACCACTACCCCATATTTATTCTCCTAGGCATTGTGGGTGGAATCTTCGGAGCATTATTTTGCAAGGCCAATTATCAGTACTCAAAACGGTTTAGGAAATATGAACTCGTTCAAAACCATCCCGTTTTTGAAGTCATATGTGTCGTTGTGTTGACAGGGTTGCTACAGTACCCTTCCAAGCTTACACGCGAAGGAGGCGATGTCTTAATTAAAAGTATGCTGGTGGACTGTGCAGGGGCAGGCGGATATCCTTGCGAATTAGAGACTAATCCGGCCACGAAAGAAAAATACATTTGGATGCTAATATCTGGAGTGCTCGTCAAGTTGGTTTTAACTACTATTACGTTTGGTTGCAAGATCCCCAGCGGCATAATCATACCAGCTCTTGGTGCAGGTGCACTTTTCGGAAGGCTAATAGGTTTCGGGCTATGGATTTCGGGTGGGGGGTATATAAATGTTGCGAAAGGCGTCAGTCCCGGAATTTTTGCTATGGTAGGGGCCGCAGCTTTTTTGGCAGGGGTGACAAGGATGACTTTGAGTCTCTGCGTGATTATGTTCGAACTGACAGGAGAACTGGAGTACGTGATACCTCACATGTGCGCTATTCTGACAGCAAAGGTATCGTCTTCTTCCTTTGCTTACCTTGCCAGCACTTCAAAGATAACAAGATTAACAATCGGTAGTGGACAGCTGATCTACTTGAACCGGAGGGTATCTACGACCTGGCGCAATCCATACTCGGACACCCATTTCTCGATGTCGAAACGTCGAACTCGCTGATAGCGAAGGATAGTTGTACAGTCTCGGCTCTTCTCCCGCCTCTGCAAACGTCAGCGGAGATAACGCTTATCGTTCCCCAGTCAGGGATCGTTCATACTGCTGAGCTGGAGCAAAAGCTGGACCTGTTGAAGCGGAGAAATATATCAGATGCCGGACTCGTGCTCGTCGCGAAGGAAGGGCAATACTGTTTAGGTTATCTCTTCGAAGCAGAGCTTGCCTACGGTTTGGAGAAATTTTGTCAAGGTTGCAAGGAGGTACAAGTTGCAAGAGAGTACGGTAACATGCGCGGAGATAGCGGCGACGGAATTGGCCCTCTCGAGGAGGTTGCAGACATGACAGCGTTTGTCGATGCGACGCCAGTCATGATTCGGGACATCGCCCCAGTAGAAGTCGCCGTTGAGATGTTTGGGCGACTGGGAGTCAGATGTTTGGTAGTGATAGGGGCTAGGGGCGAGGTTGTCGGGGTTGTGATCAAGAAGAGATTGATTAGTTGGCTAGATAAAGTGAAAACCGACCAAGAAGGTGGCTTTGTCGGAGTGGTGTAGCTACTCACTATTGATACGATGTAGTACATAATTCGTTCGTGACATCTGGCCCAGGCTACAGCAACATGCGAAAGGAAACATTTGAACTTTGATACCATTCCTATGCAAATGTTAATCTCTTACTATAGCTATGGACTTAATTAAATAGCAGTCGCGATGGCTTGTATTTTTAAAAGCGCAAAGTGGTAGAAGAGCCAGTCCCAAGTTAAGATTAGGACGATTCAAGTTTGGTTTGACGTTGATATAAGGTCATGCATGTGGGCTTGAGGTCGTGGACGAATCGCCTGCCCTCGGTCACGATTGCGTGATTGCAGGATACAATGAGACGAAGTGGGTCTTGGTGTCTTAAGTTGGCCCGCTTGAATACAGCACAGTATATAGATATGTATCGCCTTGGTCGAGTACGACTCAGTTCTAACCCGTATTTCCAATACCCCTCAAATTAAGTGTTAATATTATGTCCGCCGCCGCGTAGACATGTTCAGATGACTCTAGTTAAGTATTCTGTATCGAGGGATATTTCTTCGGCTTATACCTACAGTATCTAATACTATTTGATCTCGTTCCTAGCTTAGCATTAGTAACAACCTCAGATGCACATGGTAGGAATTTAAAACTTGTAGACCTGATACGTGAGTACTTAGGTAATTGATATATGAGTTGAATAAAATTTAAATTTGAGCTCTCAAGTGTCTTTTTCTAGAACTGTATGCAACAAAATGCTAGTTGGAAAGGAGACCAGTCTCATTATTGTATATGTGTACATTAAAAAGGCGTGTAGAATACAGCCGATTGAACGATCTTAGTTAGAAGCTAGCTCTAGACTTCCTCCGTGTATGTGACTTTCTGACCTCTCCTTGGTCTATCTGTGCGATTCCGCTTTTCCCGTGATTGATTCTTTTTGTCGCTAATTCCGTCAAGCGCACCCTCATCTCTTGAGGCTACTTCGTCTGTATTTTTATCCCTATACGCTTTATTGTTCGAGTTTTGTTTCTTCCTTTTCGTGCCAGGCTTTGGTCCCCTCTTCCTCTTCTTCTGTATTGGCCCCTCGGTATTCTCTATTTCTCCCAATGTTCTCTTCCTGTTTTCTTGTTCTTTGATGAGTGTAGCCGTATTTTGCGAATCCGCTGCTTTTTCGCCTGGGGGGGTTTCTCTGGATGCCAATCTGCTCTCCCACTGTGATTTGGCTATTCCAAGTCCTATATTCCGCTCTCCGCTTGCTGATAAAGTGGAGGGCCTGGAATGAATATTAGATGTTTTACTTTGAAATTCTTTGTCCGAAAATTGGGGCCTTGACCCAGACTTGACTACGGCCTTTGTCTTAGAACTTGGTAACGCAGATGGCGCCTCAATACCGTTGCAGTTACTTTCGACTCTATCTCCTTTCATGGTTTCCGTTCGAATAAATTCAAATGACCGGTTGTCGCTATTAGCTGTACATTGGTCTTCATATCCACTTTCTTTGCTTCCGATCTTGCTGAACCCATTGATCTTTTTGGGCTTGTTGGAGTTATTGGAAATGTATGTTTGTTTGACTCTCAAAAGAATCGGATCGAGCCGCCCTGGTCGTGTTATCTGGATACATTGTTCCTGAATTACGCCTTTGTCATAAGGAGTATAAAACACTTTTGGCAGGAGCTTATCGTCCGCTCGAATATTAATACCCGTGCCATTGACATCAACAACTGTACTAGAAGATATCTCACTAGCGTCGGTAGCAGCTGGTGGTGTGGTCCTTCTCGGAGAACTCCCCTTCTCACATACCAAAGAAGCCCGGTTTTTAACTAGGCGTACAGACGACGGTACTAGTGACTCTCGAAGTGATAATTCAAGGGCGCTTCTCCTCTCAGCATCTATTATAGCTTGTACTTCCCCCATAGAAATCCCATCGATTGTGGTCACCCCTCCATTTTGATGTTGGCGGGATTTTGCCCAAGCATCCTCCCCCGTTGTCAATCGTGCAGTCGAAGGCTCTTTCTCCATGATCTGAGAGCCGCTAAAAAGGAACTCTTCTCCAGACTCGGTATCTGATAGGTCCCCCAAGCTTAATCCATCTTCAGATTTTAATGTGGTCTCCAAACCTTGCTTAGATCTAGATTTCTTAGATGCTACTCTTGCAATTATTTTGAAGACATTCTTCAGGAAAGAAGCTCGAATACCGGCCTCTGCGACTTTATCTCCTGCTACTTCTTCTTCGCTTCTCCCAAACAAAGATGCTTTGGCACTAGCGCACCCAACATATTTATAGGTGACAGTTTCATCGGAGGAATCATTATACCACGGCAGTTCGTCTGGTGGCAGATGCCCATGCATGAAATCCCAGACCCACTTATCCCCTGTCCCAATGATGGCTTTTTCATCCTCCGATGCGGCTCCACTCGTCCCTTCTACATCTCCAGGGGTACCTGATGCGTTTTTCGTTGGATCGTGTTGATAACCCAATCTAAAAGACGTTTCAGGGTCGCCAGTAACAAGATATCGAGCATGCGTCCCCGTTTCTTTTGCAAGTTGATGGAACTCATGCCAATAGCGATTCTGGACTGTTGCTGGAAGACGGTTCCAGAGCAGGATTCGGTAGTAGTTTAGTCGCTCATAATTGGTCATATCGTAGGCAAGCCCCGTATCCTCGTACTCTCCCATGAGAATAGGTTCGTAGTTGTACTGCGCGTGCAAGTAGATTCGAGCTGCAGTAAGGCTCGGAAAGCGCTGAACTGGAACAAAGGCTACTCTACTCCAATCTAGAGGTGGTTGTGGGACACTCGGTATTCCTTTAGCTCTGTCAGGAGGAGGCTCTAAATCGGAGGGACTAGAGTAATCCATTACACCCCGATCATTGATTATTGATTGACTGTAGGATATAACCAACTCAGGCTGAAAGAGCAGGACCCCGGTATCGACAAACATGTGTCCCTTGACTCCTGGAATGTGACCAGTGTAGTAACCTCCCGCACGATCTGGCATGCATGTTTTATTTTTGATGTCAAAGCATGTCACTGTCCCTGCGATTCTCGTTTCGGAGAGGTGAGACACGCAATTAGTGTCGTGACACGGTTCGGAGGTAGTATTCGGAGGTGGAATCCATTCTTTGGCCGTTCCGTCTCTTTTCGAGTGCGTCATGCACCAAGGGTTTTGACAGAGGAAAATATCTGATGTCTGTGTCACCCAAAAGCATTTTTCAATGTCGGTAGCATCTTCGCCTTTAGGTTTATGATGATGGTGCAAGTGAGGTGTGTCTTTTCCCATCTCAAAAGTATGGTCAGAGAAATTCTGAACGTATGTAGTCTCGGGGTACACTGTTTTGGGTTGTGACGGCCGTTTTGGATATAAGCCGTTCGCTTCGCTCACCGGTAGCCAGTTTGGTGGTGGCCGTATTCGTAGCCCAATGTCTCTTGGAACAGCTCTTTGAAGGTTTGTTGAATACGATTTACAAGTGGCAAAGCGTCGCAAAAATAGCCAATGCATGTCGTTACCGTAGAGATAGGTGATGTGGCTAAATCGATCGATGACTTGGCTTTGGGTGACTTGAATACCGTTCACCTTCCAAATGCTATTCGGACGGTTTCCCACATGGATGACCCCGAGGCCGCTCTCTTCGATAATCAAAGACAGCATTGATTGGGGGTATTCAATTAGGAGCACCATATCGGGATCTTGAGGTCCACCGTCTCGGGGCATAATCCCTTTGCTATCATAGTCTAGTAAGGTTAAAGATGGCCAGGTCAGCTGGTTTAAAGTCATTGCAACGATTTGGAAAGAACTCACCCCTTCTTAAATGATCATGGCGCGCGAAGAGATATCCTCTCTTCTGTGGATCTTGTTCCTCCGATGGTAGGCATTCCAAATCCTCAAGAGCCTCCACATTTCCCCACCATTCGGATTGTGGATCATCGAATGGGTGCCTCCGTTTGTGTCTACGCAGTGACTGAACTTTAGTACTTCAAATAGAACTCCCAAAAGAAGAATTATTGAGAAGCTTTTAGTAGCTTACCCGTGGAGAACGGCCATAGAACCCAGGGTTAGTGGGAACTTGGTTATATGGGGAACAGTCACACATCCTTTATCCGGTAAACATTTGTTGTAGTCGATGCCGATGACTACACCATGTGCCCCTTTCTTAAACCATTTTTTGACTTCCGCCCATTCCGTAGGGTGTTCATTATGCAAAACCTCTATCATCTTATAGCCCTCTTTTGGGAAACTTTTGACAATTGAGCGGTAGAATAGGGAGCCCATCTAAGCAAAATTATGTCTTCTAAGTTAGCTCGCTAGTTTGGTGCAACCTCGAGCCGCACAGGGGAACGACTGAACTTATTGGGGTTTCACGCACCTTAGGTGTTATATCCATAAGCCGTTTGACTTCTGTCATCGTTTCTGTTCTCACACGATTCTGAAGCGACGTTGCCTCGGCCTCGTATGCCCTCTCGTTCTTGATGTGCGTGGCCGCGTCACTGTTAGTAAAACTCTTTATTTGGCTATCATCCAGACACCAAAGATGGGAAGTCGTCATTGAATCTGACACCAACTCGATATTTGCGTCTTCTCGTTCGATCATGCGTAGCACCCTTCCCATAGCGTATATTACGTCAGTGCCGGTGTGGGGATTTCGATTGCGGTACGTTTGTCTAAACCCAGGAATGAATTTGGTGACAAAACGCCTAAAGCGCCCCGGGCGGTCATAGAAGTTTGCTGGGAGTGTGCCATCAATAAGCGAATTAAGTAAAGGCTGCGATGATGTTGGAAAATCAAGAGGCGTGGTATGATGGTCGAGTTTGGCAAGTTCGGCGTCCACAAGATCGCGTAAATAATCTGGAATAGTCTCGAAGAAGGTGGTTTCAGAATCGGTCCCAACTCCCTCCTCGGCATTCTCGGATGTCAGACAGGGATTATATATCCATAAACCTCGACCTTGGGCCTTTTTCTCTGTTTCACCGTCGGATCCGACGCTAGTACGAATTTGGACCTTCATGTCGATCACTATTAGCCACCACCGTAGCTCCCCGTTTATATTACAAGCCACAGGTATCAAATGCCATCGCTTGTTCTTGAGTTCTTTCTGAAGCGTAGGCCACTTCTTTCGAGCGAAACTAGGCCCCAGCTGGGAGCGAGTCGTGTAGTATTTTAACCATTGTGGAATACACTCGGGATTGTTCGCCTTCCGTTTAGTTAAAGTTGTTGAAGATAGAGGTATACTAGGAACTGAAGTATCACCTGATATTGATCCAGCCATTCGGAGTCCTGTGTGATTAAATTTTATTCCAGCCTTTTGCAGAGCACGAACTCTTGAATTGATTCGAACGTCGGATTTTGAATATTTAGATATTCCGACTGGCGCACGCAGTTTACTTTTTCTACCCAGATTTCGTATATTAAATAACTTGGACTCCCTAGCCCTTAGAGCTGACTCGCTGGTAGACCTTTCAGCGGGGGCAGTAGTGGTATTATCCGCCTCTTTGGCTCTTCTTCTAGCTCTCCGTTCTTTGGCTCTCTGTTCTTTCGTAAGCTCTTGAGCGGCGACCTTTAGAATTGGATACAGAGGGTCTTCGGTGTCTATGAGCAGAGCCTCTAGATCACGCGTCGGCATACTATCCGAAGGAACCCAGTTTCCCTCCTTATCAACAGACAAGAAGTCCTCCGCCTCATAAAATTTCTCTAATGCATGAGGGTTCCTTTCCACGCCACGTGTTGCTGGTTTAACCTTTCTCCAATCAGGGATATCGGTGTCGTCTTCCACGTCATCATCTATGCCCTCCATGGTATCGTCTGCGTTAGAGCCAAGGTCGTCTGCATCGCTTTTCTTACTATCCGCACTTTCTGTCTCAATAGGACCCTTCTTTGTAAGAGATTCTGTTGGTTTCTCTATCGTGCTGATAGGTATGTCTTCTTCTGGCTTATCGATTGAAACTTCTTGACTTCGTTTGATATCCTTTTTACCATACTTTTTTAGGAACTCTGCCTTACCCATCAGAGATACCTTTTTAATTTGCCCACTAGTTTTTCCCTCAAGCTGACAAAATAATTCCACGGGAGGATGAACCTTAACGAGGAAGTCCAGAACCACACCGAGCTGTATCTGCTTGAAGAAACAGGCCGCGACCATTGAATTCCACTTGACGTAGTCCCAATTTCCGCCCAACCCAGCAAGATTGTCTTCTTGTCCGTTGATAGGTTTAAACCAGTCGGCTACCAAGGCTCTCTCATGAAGCTTCAAGTCAATCTTGATCCTATCCAAAGCTCGACATACACGTGTGCCTGTTGCCGCATCGCCTGTGAAGCCGAGCATCATATTCAGTTGCTCGGCTATCTGGGGGTCAAGAACGTCCGGGTCAAACGGGATGTCGATAGGAAACCCAGTGTCCCGGCTTCGATTGTAAGCCTTGGGCATATAATCGAATGGCCCATTGGATTGAAATATATCATTCTGTATCCAGTCGGATTGTAACTTCCGAGACTTGTTCATATTGACAATTAGAATGGTCGCGGTTCGCGACGCAGCGACTCTAAGTGTAGATGTTTATGCTGTGGCTTATGTGTATGTGACGTGACTCGCAATGCTCAAGTACTTCTTTGAGACAGTCAGATCGGCGGATGTGCGATGTATGTAAGAGAGACGGAAGCTTTTTGATCAAAATAGTCGATCGTAAGTGTGTCAAAGGCCGGTGCTATGATATAAGATGGAGAATAATAAATATAAAGGTCGCTCAGGGAAAGATTTGATGGAAAGAATTCATGCAAGACCGGACTGATTCCTAGTAAAAAAAATGCACCAGCAGTTGCGCGCAGCTAGCTGAGATCGGGATCAGAATATTCCGTTAGGAAGAACGTTCTTTGAATGCATCGCCATCCGGAATGATGAGAGTATCCGTAGTTTAATACGCAAAGTGATAAGGGCTAGTTGCTTCTCGAAACACAAACAAAATAAGTCCTATAGATACTTGAATGAAAGTGCCTAACAAACAAGACCATGGTAACTTAAAAGAAAGTTCTAGTCTGCGAGTCTGAAAGTAACCAAACATGCCATATTTGCACTGTATTATATGCGGTTGCAACAGTCCAACACGAATCGATGATACCAACGCTATGTTGAACAAAGAAATTCGGTTTATATGCGTGTACGTGTACATCGACGCGACAGGGCTCTGCGTCTATGTAAGCCCGACAAAGTACTACTCTAACTTTAGAATACCCTTTGCTGAGAAAATTCTGTTGCATCAAAATATAAAGGTACTTTTGAAGGACTTAGATATCCGTGTACACGTGTATTGCGCAGTCCTGCAGCTGCAGTCGTCGTATCATAGCTCAAACTATAGACTATATAGAACTTCGAACTCATCTGCTCCGTCACGTTTGTGTTGCCGTGTAACCATCAGTGGTTACGTTGGTTGGTATTGTGTTGCGAACAATACCATGGTCTCGCTTATCCAGGAGGCAGCCAAGATCTAATCGAAGGATGAGACGCAGTCTGCGAGCTTAACTGAGGATCAATTCCCATGGCGGATACGTACGCGTACTAGCCTCGAATAAACTCGAATTAAAAGCCTGGGTCGTGACTTAAGTTTATTTTTTGGCACACAAAAATTTAAAAAGTTTGAATTCGGCTAGCGACGTGACTTTGTGTACGGCGTTAACCGCCAACCAATTTCGTAACCAGACTGTGTCGTGTCGAGCAACTGGTTTTCGAGACAAGACTATGGTGCTGGCTCTTACGTTGACGGCCAACACGCAACCATTTATGAAAAAACTTTTGTTTCTTTAAAAAAGGATATGATTTATACAAATGATGATAAAACAAACTATGTACATTAATCAAACTGTTGATAAGCCGACCGAAGCCAGTCCCGCTGGGAAAACTAGTTGACCACAACGAAGTAGTTGGTGACGGTAAGCTTGGCATTAGTACCAACAAAGGGCTCGGTTCCCGTTTGGACAGCTGGGTATCAGATTAGTATCAGTCCTAAGAAGGATAGTATGAAGGCCAGCACGGATATAAATAGCTTACTGTTAAGATATTGCGAGCTTGGTAAGCCCTGGCTAGAAGTCAAATATTTGATGAAATTGTTTAAATCACCACTCCAGCTTGTAACTGGAGCATTACTGGCGACGAAGCTAAACACAGTCATTTGTCCGTTAGGCCCCTTGTATAACTTCCAAGAGATACCGTCGATAGAGGGTGTTGCGATGGTGGAACCAGTGCTCGAGATTGGTCCAGCGCCACCGTAAGCACCTAGCCAAATCATTATTTCATACTCGGGAGTGTTGCTACCAGAAGTCGAAGCAGTAAACATATCGTAGGCGACGTTAGCGACCATGCCGTTGGTGTTGGCATAGCTAATTTGCATTAGTATCAAAACTTCAACGTATATTATTCGAATGAGAGAATTCCAAGGTAGGATCTAACTTACGAAAACTGTAAAGTAGTTGGGATGGTAGACAAAGCACTAAGCTTTTTAGGGGTAAACTTGAGATTCGCGTTGGCGTAACTCTTGACGTTGCTAAATATGATCGATCGTAGATAGGACAATAGTTCAGTATATCAAGTTATTTTTGCCATGAGAAAGATTTAATGATCTCACTATTGACCTCCTTGCCACGACCAGGTGGTATGCCACCTAATGGTGTTTCCACTAGCGTAGTCCAAACCCGTACACTGGGATCCAGAAGTCGCGGAGCCCATTCCCCAAAGGTTATTGTAGAGGATGTATGTCCCAGTATCTTTAGTGTCCCATTGTCCACAGAAGTCAGCACTGGTGACGACAGCCCCAGTGGTAGTCGTTTTTGTAGTCGTGGTTTTAGTTGTAGTCTTAAGAATCGTTGTTGTGGTTCCAGCCTTAGTGGTCGAAGTTATGACTTTCGTGGTTGTCTTGGTGGTAGCAGTAGTCCCGCTGCCGCCGCTACCCTGTACACACTGCGAGTACCAGTCGTTGTTATATACGCAGGTCCATCCGGCGACACAATTTGTCGCGCCAGTCCAACCAATTCCTCCGCCTGCCAATGCTTAGCAAGACCATCTAGAATTATTATTAATTGATCAAGTATAATACTTACATTGCCCATAAGGTCCAGACTGCGCACTGGCTAGTCCGGCAGCCACAAGAGCTGCGAGCATTGCGAACTGTCTCATTTTGGAGATAAGGTAGAATGACTCTCGTGCGTTAAGTTTGCGCTTCTGTCGATATCCAGAATCTCCTGAGATACAATTCTAATGCAACGGCCTTCTCCAGAGATATTCAATGCCTAGATATTTATGCTTCCCTGGTCTCGAAAACCAGACAATACGAAGTAAAACTTTTGTCGGATCCTGGCTTCTTTTGGTCTGCTACCATGGTTCCCGCTACAAGACGAATTCATCCCGGTGCTCCCCACAAAATCATAAGACGCAAATTCTGGTAACATTTGAATCACTGTGCGCCTTAAAGTGATCCTCAGACATTCTGTGCATGCGATATTTGTCTTGGTAGGGGGAACCAGTCCAACCAGGAGCCGCGGTAGACCCACAAAACCGGTGTTTCACCATAAACGTTCTACGGTTGCAGCGGGAGCTAGGCCCGAGAACAATAATAGGTTCCATTCGAATCTGATATATTTGCAACCTCAGAGTCACAATTTCTTTCCGGGGAGTAATTGGGACCTTCGAAATTAGGCTGAAGTAACAGACACTTTTTAATTTTGGTAGGAAGTTGGGACTGGTTGGCCGCCGTTGTACTCGGTAGGCCGCTAATTGGTGGAATATATTTGAATATCACAGATTCCTTGCTGGATGTGTTGACTCACCACCAGGCGCTATTTTGTGTTGAAGCCGAAAAATACCACAAGAGCTTAAAACTCAGTCTTGAGCTTGTGAGAATTCGAAATATTAAATAGGTCTGGTCTCGAAAACCAGACAACACGAAGTAGAAGTGGAGTGGCAGGTTCACGAGACCATCAGAATGTAACTCTTCGAGTCTAAATCCAAACTGTAGGCACATAACTAGACAGATTAGAGACAACACTTTCGAGTCCTATGGGTCATTACAGGCTTCTTTTTCGTTTTAAGCGCACAACACAAAGTCTGATAACGAGACTGAGGTTTCCTAATGTTTACAAAGCGCAATATTACAAATTTGTTTCTACGTATATGCTATTGAGCCATCAAGAGCTCTTAACTTTGGCTCTCGGTCTCATAGGTTTTAACTTTCCAAATTAGTGCAGGGATCATGAAGGACTTGCTGTCACGGATACCATTATCTCTCCTCCCGACGGTTATAAATCCACCACCATTAGCTATTAGTACCTAGGGGTGCGCGAGTTCGGCTTAGAATCCGGATTCAACAGGTTAAATGTAAATAAGGACAAGGCGTTCGTCCCGGAGCACCTTATATGAGTGCGAATTGTAGTTCCAGCTAGCACTTGGCATGCGCCAAGAGTGCTGCCCTCGATCCCGCCCGGTACCACAAAATACAATTTCTCTTTCGGCATCATACCTACCGAAGCGAACGGGTAAACAGATTAGCCGCTAGTACATGTACAAACCGTTCCAAACATCAAGCATCGCGATTAATCTTATATGACTTCATTTCAGATACATTATCGATATCGGGTAATTGTTCTTACCCTGACAATATTTCGCAGAAAGAGAACCAAACCGATACCAGGTCAAGTTGCACACTTTATTATTAAATTGACTCTCTAATGTTAACAATTGATTAATTCTAATTGATTACCGACAAAGCGATACGCTAATATCAATCTATCCTATACTGTGAGGCATAGTTAATGCTCACCATCAGATCCAGTGGGTGCGCACGAAAAGATCGAAATCAGAACTTCAAAACACAGCAGATATTCAATTGCTTATCTATATACATATACGGTCCGTCGCCATTTCTTGGGACCTATTACAAAGGTGGTCTCAAACACAAACGGTATTTGTACAAACTTTATTAGAGCATCTACAACTCAAGCTTTCCGCTACACCCACCGTGCTTTCCATGCTTCCCCTTCTTTGGATTCGGGAGCATTGCCTTACCTTCCGCTCTTCTAGGCTTCAGTTTCGCTGCAGGGCGTGGAAATGGGAATCCTTCAATGCTTCTGGCATACTTGGCAACAGAATCAGCCACAGATTTGGCACCGGTGATGAACGCACCATAATCAAGATTGTTGATATCATCACATGCTTGGTGATAGCATGAGTCATAAGGCTGACCCGCTTTACCGCCGAACAGCTTGGCTTCTTCTTCAGTCTTGATACCTTCCGCGCCCATGAAAACTCCACCTGCTGGAACTCCAATCTGGAGGAAGCCATCATAATCAGAGCGACCGTCAAACTCGGTCGGCACTGAAGTCTTGTCATCTTCAATGAAGAAATCAATTAAAGTTTGTTCAATCAAGCCGCTACCGTTGCTTGCAAATTGAGACTCAAAGGTAGAACCATCACCATCATAGATAGAGTAAAGCTGTTGACCACGTCGAATTAGCCTTTAAAGTCTTGTATTCGCAATTTCATGCTCATTGAACAGATCAAAACTTACGTAGTTTGGTGAAGCCAACATGTCAAAGTTTAGATTCAGAACAATTTTAGAAGCATCAACTTCAGATATGTGCTCAGTGTAATAGTAGGATCCGAGAAGACCATCTTCTTCGGCAGCCCACCAGCAGAACCGGACGGCATTGTTAACAGCGAAGTTAGTGAGGGCCTTAGCGACTTCAATCTGCGCAATGGTACCTGAGCCGTTATCGTTAAGGCCAGGGCCAGCCTTAACTGAATCAGTGTGAGCTCCAGAAGTAATGATCGCGTTCTGATTGCCACCTTTTGTAGTGGCGATGATGTTGGCAGTCAAATCATCTTCGTTATGGAAGATGGATTTGAGAGTGGCAGAGAGAGAACCAGTTCCAAGTTTTGTCACGAGAGCCTGGCCTTCGGCTTGGCCGATGAATGCAGAGACTACGAACTCGGTAACGTTGTACAAGTCTGGGGTGCCCAATGTTGGCTGGAGTGGCTGAACGTCATTGTTCCAAACCACCAAACCAACTGCACCGGCGGTTCCTGCAAGCGCATTCTTCAAGCCGAAGTTGCAAGTTCCGCGGTGTACGAGGGCGATCTTGCCAGCAACAGATGCTGGATAGTCGGCCTGGTGTTTCGGGTGTTAAATTAGGTTACAATATTCTTAAGGGAGAAGAGTCGCGTGACCGCAGATCGCCACTAGAGTAGCGTGTAGGACTTACAGCCTCGCAACCAAGATTAGGGATTGCAATAATTTGTGCCGATACTGTCCCGTTGGGACTGCCAGTGAAACCATTGACCTCACTGGTCGCGACTCCGTCAACTATAACCGAGACTTCATCGTAGACGGTGCGGGTAATATTGACTGCGCCACAATGTGTATTAGCTCATATTTACTATTGTTAACAAAGCCCCTTCCACCCAGTCAATCTTGTCTCGAAAAAAGTTGCCTGAGTAAAACTCACAGTACTGTCTCTCAACGTTATAGTAATCTTTTGAGATGTGGTCTTCAATCCAATCTAGAGTCTCCCAATGGCCTGTTAGGTGAATATGAATTAGCGTGCGAAATTCGAGAAAATAAAGGGTTCATTCGCTTAGGTGTTGTATTATACCAGGAGTGCCCCAGGCGCGGGTCCCATTATTGCGGACAGCAATATTATACAGTTCCTGCGCCCTAGCTTTCAGATTGGAGCGGTAGAGCAGCCTTCTGAGCTTATTTGACTCAACTAGTGGCGCTGGGGCAGCTGTCACCAGTGCAGATGCCAAAATTGGCAAAGCTAAAGTCGAGATCTTCATTCTTGAAGCTTCTAAGAAAACGAAGGCGGTACCAGCTAATAATCTTCGGGTTGTAAAATAAAAGCGGGAGAATGAAGAAATCAAGGCAGCTTTGTACGATTATTATCTGCGAAGAGCAGCAGAGATCGTTCAGGGTACCTTGATCAATTGATACTTTCCAGAACCTCATGTTGAAATCAATCGTGGGACAACCGTTCTTATATACTCAACTTAAGACGATATGGCGATGCCATTAATTAGCCACAGATATGAAATACGAAGGCGCAATCGCAAGAATTGAAGCTTTTGCTGCACCAGTAGCTGCCTAGTATCACCTTGATTTTAACGGAAGCTTTAGAATATCAGCCAAGGAAAAGGGAAAAAGGAAAAAGGAAAAAACAGTAGCATCATGTTTCTACGTCTTATCATACACTGTACCGTATCTTGGTTTTCCATTGGGACCCATGCATCGCATGATCGGTAACACAGAGCAAAAGAAAGCGTTAACCTGGACGAGGTCAGTTTGGGATGGTCATAGTGGCCGCATTCTGGGTTGCCTATGTGGGCCAAGAACTAATGCACCTACCCGATTCAAGCATCAACTCCAACCTTCCCCGTCTGCGGGGCTTTCATCCCTTCCGCCAAGCGAGCTATCAAATTCCCAGTTAGTATAGGGCACCACACCGAGCAGTAGCCTGCAGATTAAGACTTGGGGGCATGAGCTTATCGCTGGCTTCTCGGCGAAGCAACATTTGAGAATAAAATTCAAGTTAAGACCAAGAAGGAACTTAGATATTCAACCATTCACTGCAAAAAACTGCTTGTAGCTACCTAATTTCGAAGTCGGCATGGTCGGCGTCTCGAAAATACATGAGATTAATTCGGTCTTGGCCACCGGTCTTGGTTTTTTCTTAACTGCCAAGTGAGTATCTGTGCCTGAAGTTTGCCATTGGTTGACCTGCATGTTGGGTAATATAATACTGGCTGCTTATTCCTTGATTTCTTTCTGAGGAGCTGGCATTTTCTCGCTCGAGTGCACACACCCAGCTTGCTTGTTCGAATTGCGAAAGTTCCTCATGGTTTTGCGATTACGGGAGCTACCACAAACAATTGCCAAACAAATAGACTCGTTTTTCGGCATACTGTATATAATCCGGATTGCCGGATCAGAGTCAAACATCACGTTTCTTCTTTTAGACGCAAGATTTAACGGGAGGCGTGTAGGTTGGTTCACTGATAAAAAGAATCTACGAAAGAAATATAATAAAATCGTAAAACTAAAAATCCGAATGCATTATATTAGCAACGTGAGTCGCACAACGAGACTAAATCTTTAGCGTTCATGGAAAAGAAAATCAAACACAGATAATACGAGTACTAGTCAACCCGGTCTACTAGACTCACAGTCGGATCGCAGATCCTCGGCCTTGGTCTTGAGCTAGCTTTTGAGTCAACTTTGAATGTGGGACTTGATGTTACATCTAAGAACTGATGGACGATGAACCCACACGCGCACCTGAGATTGATCTAGCTATTGCGTTGAGTCCTTTGCCAACAAGATTATGAGCTCTGCGTGATTCCATCTCTCGTATTTGAAGGGCATGGGCATGCATGTTGGATAATCAGCACGAGTTTCCCACACCCCCACATCGCGAAGTTTTTCGTTCAGCTAGCTCTGAAGTAATTGACATTGGACGCGATCGATCGAACGCGAGTTAGTACGCTGTTCGAAAAATGACAACTTTGAGATCTCGCGCCATCCGGCCTCCTGTAGCCAAGGCCTTGCTTCCCCACACCCGCTGCAGAGCGAATCAACCTGTATACTCCATCCTTGATTTTAGAAACTTCTTTATCAGCAAACGAACCCTGATATTCTCCTCGCCACCACTGCAGGAGGCAATACCGAAGGCTGTGAGACTTTGGTTGGTCGCTTGGTGGAGGACCCGCTTCTAGGCAGAAATTTTTTAAAAAAAAAAAAAAAAAATTTGAAATACGAGCCCATGGGAAGTGCGAAGTGAAAAAAAAGTCTAGCCATCGGTCTGATGCGACCGTTAATATCGGGATCGTCTTATGCTAAGTTACCTGTCGTTGCGTCGCCAAGAGAGTCCTCAACGGTCGACATTGCAGGCGAAGGGTCACAAATTCCGGGTTCAGACTTAACACTCATGTATTCAGGATATATTTAAATTGCATGGGCATATGCCTGATCTTGATCAACTGAGTAAACGCGCTCGCAATCCCCGCACGTAATTATCATTATAATTCGAAAGGTTACACCAATTACTAAGTCATTACTATCGAGACAAAGAAAACAAGAACGCGCCTTAAGTGTGCGTAATCAGCAATCTGATGAACTCGAGCTGCGGTATCGTTGGTGGCAGCACACTAAAAGCAAGCAACTAGGTATCAGCTTGCTCGCTTTAAAATTGTGTTCGTTAGGTATATACCGGTATTTCTTGCCCCCATATTGCCAGTTTGGCCACTATAATTCAACCTGCCCAGTACGTGTAGTAATATGAGAGAGAGATTTTTGCCTTGATATTTGGAAAGAGAGGACTTCAAGACCAATGTTTGCAGCGCTGCAGCATGCTACGTACTTAACTACATGCTACATTTACGATGCGCCAAGCGAGCAAACAAATAAGGTCGTATCCATTGTTTCCAGAAAATGGGCCGGTATCATCGTGCAATCGGGGAGGTCCGGAGTGGTCGCAGGGAGCATGGCATCGGATATCTTGGCGAAAGCCCTTGGCATGTAGCGAGATTGATCATATCCGTCCTTATATTGGAAGGCAAATATCATAGCTTGCCAGTTGATATTCAATGCGATCGATTTGGTGCGGTACTCGTCCTGTCATAGAGGCATGAGTATATATGTGAGGCGGGGAATGTAACCTACATATGTTTCGAATCGGAGATACGGAGCCTCAGTTTCTAAAAACTTTTTTTACGCATTTACGTTGATATTCGTACATATATAATATTTATATCTGGGGAATAGTATGTATAATATTGCTTATCTACCTTCGTTCATCAAAGTTGAACTTATTTAAAGGTATGTATGCACTCTGGAATTCTAAATAAGTAAAATGTCACTTGTAAATCTTCGTATTGGCAAGCTGAATATAATGTAGTAGATGAGTGACCAGTAACCATTGTTATAAAATGCCATGGCTTGGAACTAATAAAGAGAGCATGCTTCAGCGCTTGGCCACAAATCCACCATCTCTCAGTAGTTTGGGGGACCTAGCGTAGTGTGTCAGGTTCCATGGACCCGGAACTAGGCCGCCGATTCGCACAGCTTCTAATCCTAAGATAATATTACGCAATACCAAGACCCCTAGGTATCTACACTGCTCACGAGCTTCTGTATATGTTGGTAGTCCGCCAATAAGTTCCAGCCCTGACCTGAAAAAATAGTCAACCCCCTTCTACCAGGCGTGTACCATGCCTGAGTGACCCAGATCTATCAATGCGCAATCTTGAATTGAGGTTAGCTGCAGCTCACAGGGGATCTGGAAACTAGTACTAAACAGCCGACTTTACATGGAGCATACCACAGTTTGGTCAAGGCTATAAAGTCTCGGCGCTTTTTTCTCGATCTGGTTTCAAATTGGACTAGGTGCTCTAAAAATGCACGGCCAACCTAAATTGGCCGGTACAGCTTGCAATAAGAATGATTTCTGCAAAATTTTCCGTTCCGATGGAAAGATCTACCAGGTTTAAAGCTTGGCTCTTCATTATTGATTAAAAAGTCATTGCAATGTAATTGAGCTACCACTAAGCCTCTTAACTTTCAAATTCGCTGGATTTATTAATATATATTGTCACAAGGCCATCTTGTGGTCGCCTTCAGCTCTGGCATTTTGATGCGTAGCCACGAGTACTCGAGACCATGTCTAGCCGCTATCCAATAAACGCTGCCTGCACTTCAACAGCTCACGGCATTGTTTTATTATTTGGGTAATTATAATTGGTCTACTTATTCCCTTGGGTATTCCCAAGCGTTTTAAGATAGGAAAGCAAAGCTTGGGTCAACGCTTTGATTAGTCACCCAAGCACTCTCTACCTACATGCTGCCATCAATTCCCACAATGTCGCGTTTCCGGAGAATACAAAACCCAGCGCCAGTAATAACCTTGCCCTTGAGTTAACACAATTTTCTCATTGCGAAGCTATTTAAAAAAAGAGAAAGTGAAAAAAGGAAACAGAAAAAGGCATTAATGCCGACTGCATTCGCAATATTCAGAAACAAGCTCCAGGGCCTTCTTAAACCCACCGCATTTTCCCATAATCATAAAATTTCGTCCAGCAGCCTTTAATTCCTATTAATTAAACCCATTGGCTCCCTTGTCACCGCAAACATCCTAGTCCAATCAATTGTAATTATAAATCCGGACCAAACAGTCAATATAATATTGTTAGCTGTTTAGTGGTTACGCCAACATGTACCCAGCCATGGATCCAGGTAAAATGGTATTTTCAGAGTCAGAATCAGTTTTCTTGTTTGCCGCATCGCTGAGTTCTTTGAATGTCGCGGACGGGATGCGACCATGGGCGATATGTTCGGGCTTTATGGCACTCGGAATCCCAACATCGGAATAAAGAAGTCGCCAGGAGACCTTAGGCAGGATAAATTTCTTTTTGTCTCCTTGAGAAGCCTTCTTATCGTCCGCTAGGTCTTGGTCAGGGAAAAGTGTCGACTCTCCGCCACCATATGCTTCGACGGTGGGATTTATAGCTACATCGTGAGCCGATTCCATACCTCCAGGATCATGAAACTCTGGGACAAAAAAAAACAATTTGTTTTCAAGTTTTTTCTTTGCCGTTTTAGCTTTTTCTTTGCGGTAAGATAGTATAACGAGTGTGCCGCCAATCATGGCACAGAACGCTTCTAAATACGTCGTCAACATTGCTTTCCACGACGATTCAAGCTATTAGGATAACGAAACCAGATCAGAGGAACGTACCAATGCACAGCATTATGGAGCCAAATTTCCAGTTATGGAGGATACTAATGACAACGCTGGCAATTGCCGAGTGTGGAGCTATCTTTTCGAGCTTATCCGCAACTGCAAATAATTTTGGCCATTAGCAATACCGTGGACTGTTTGACGTTGATATAATCTTACCTTTTCCCCCCTGGGCACCAAGAAGTGCGGATGTAATGGCCCAAGTAGACATGTGGAGGATTGGAAAGGCTATAACGAAGACGATGAAGACCGTTCCAAGAACACCTCGCGCCTTTTTGTTGGCAGCCCAGATATCCCTGAGAATTTTCACGCCACGGGGCTTCGTAGGGGTTTCGCCTTTTTCATCGTCTGCCGCGCCATCGAGACCGAGATATCGAATGTCTTGGTTATATAATGGGAGAGTGGAATCTTGTTTCTTGGCAAAAAACTGTCTGATATGTTCGCCTACTTTTAGAGGATAGAAAAACAAATGCTTATTTGCGCGTGCAAACCAGTCCCACAGAATCCATGTGACGAAAGGCTCATTCAGAGAGTGGATAATATCCGTGACAGGATGGCCTACAGGTCTAGGGTCGAAATAGGTCCATGGATTGTGGTATGGTTCGTTGGATGCGTAGATATGGAAAAGCCAAGCCGGATTCAGGTTAGCGAAGACGGCGAAGCGATGGAGTCCTGTTTTTCGAGATACTAGCTTGATCACGATGGAGGCAATGTCATGGAGCAAAAAGAGGAAAAATTTGAGAGGTGCACAGAGGGCTTCCAGAGCGAGAATGAAAAGAAGCCACCAACAGGGTTTATCTCGGCCTTCTGGGCAGCCTTGTCGGGGCGACATTCTGACTGATAATATATATGTTTCTTGAACTTGAGATTAAAGGGCGGGTTGCTTTGTAGTATCGATCAAATGGATAAAATGTAATATATATCAATTGTAATCGAGAATCGATGTGAGAAACGGTGATAGTGTAACTAAGAAACAGGAGTCGCTGGATACCCGGACGGAGCCGCATTTATGACAGACCGCCCGCGCGTCCCACACTAAGAGACACATATGCTTCTTTGTTATGAAATATTATATTGATTTCGAAATGTTTACATGTCTCGAATCCATGCCGATGAATGTTGTTCTTGTGGTAAATCTTGCGACTTTGCGTTGTGCCATATATTCTGGTAGTACAGTTTTCGACGAGCGATCGCTTCGCGCTATGTAATTACCTAAGACCTATCAGGCGACTCGAGGCAAAGGAAGATATCATTGACAGGCTGGAGGGTATATAACCATGTCATCTGCGATACTTTTCTTATTTTTGGGGGATTGTCTGGTTAGTTAGAGGCTAGATAAATATAAATTTGATATCGAAGGCTAGGGCGAAATAAAAAGTATTTCGTACGCGTAATTGCTTAAGTTGGAACTTCAGTTTATAAATTTACCTTAGGCCTCTATTTTCGGATTACTCGTGCAAAGCGAACTCTTACGATTTTCAACAGACTGACTAAATCTAGAGCCTTGGCCCCCACATGAGCTGAGCCCGCTATTCAAGATTGTGTGATGCATGTAACCCGACCATCACAATACTCGGAGAGAGCTTTTCAAAAGTATTCCGTTGCGAGATGATGCTCGCGCTTGCCGTTTGTTTGTTCCGTCTCAAGGTGATGGTGCTAACCAAAAACCCAACCCCCACGTGCACATGGCTAGCTCAGCTGGCTAGGGTCGTAGGCTTTGTTTGTTGCGTTTATATTTCCCTTTCAGGATCTACTGAGCAAGTCCAGCTAAGGTCAACGGCTAGATTACGATTGGCCGGCTGCTCACATTTAAGAGGCCAGTCACTCAGGAAGGGGAAGAAATTTTGTATCATATATGGTCGTTTACGAGCAGCTCCCAGTTAGCAGGTATTTGGTCCGGGTAGACGCTGGAATATTGTCGACATATCGGGAATGGCGGGCTTAGCGGAACTGCTTCATTTCAAGGATAAGGTGCCCAGATCGAAGACGCAAAATCTGTGCTGCTGCTGCTGATGGGTCGGATGCATTAAATCATTCCCCGACCCACTTCATTGAACCAAGTGGGAACGGATCGAAAGCGACGAAAATCAGTCTCGCAGGCCAATGTCAAGCCCAGCAGCATGAAGACTGTAACCAGGTGATTTTTATTATTATTATTTTCCCTTCTCAACTCCAATAATGGACAGGTCCTTGTCAGACGTAATCATCGTTGTCCAGTTGCAGATTGATGCTAAGGGCAACAGCTCGCAGGCATATACCGTACAATTGTGACCCGGGGTACATAATTAAGTAAGGAGTGGAGCAAGGAGACTTCACTGCGGGTCTTGTTTAGCTTCAAGCGGCATTCGGGTGTGCATGTCAAGCTTAAGGTTCCCGCTCTGGCCTGGCTAAACCCAAAGGTTTTTTTTGATGACGGGCAAGACGAGTCGAGACCATGTCGACCAGTCGGTAATTACTGCTGGTTGGTTGAGGTTTAACGCCCAAGCCGACCCGAAATTATTTTGCTTCTCGTTTGACGACGGCGCTACGAGGTCGTGCAGCTTCTGAAACTGGCTCGACCGAGTAGCTGGGACACCGGGTCGTATTCGTTGATGTCGTCTTGATTATCCCTCATTCACAGGCCACTTGTACAGTGAATGAGCACAAGCCCACTCACTCGAAGGTCTAGTAAAGGGTGCAGCGGCGACCGTGAACATACCTTTAGGCCCAAGGCGGCCATCATCATCATCATCATCAGATTATAAGATAATATCAGTTTTCTGAAGCTGGTTTTGAGACAGTAGTTTTTGACAAACAGGATTTTTGCTCCTCCTCCTCATTTTGTATTTCCTGTTGATATTTTCGAGTCCCATCCACGAGTGTAAATTTGTGGGGCGATGAAGGCGGGTCTTCGCTTCACAAATCCAATCAGCTATGGTCTAAGAAGTGTCGGCGCTGCTTCATGAGAGTGCCACCTCCACTTCGAAATTTAAAAGATTGACGAAATTTGAAAGGGTGGGATTGACTTTTGTCGCATGATATCATCGGAGACCTCGATATTAACGCCTGACCCTTGGCCTCTTATCGTCTACTGAAATAGTACATGTATAATACGCTATACGAGCAAGCTAGAATAACCGCCCTTGTCAGAGCATGTAAATACCTAGGTAGTCGGTTATTTTGGGGCGGTGGGGGGTTTGTGGGAAGTTGTGCAACACCCAACAGACAAACGTTTAAAACTCGGCGGATAATTTAAATGGCTGCCAGCTGAGAATTAACTTAACGCAATCGAATTTCATCAATCCGACTTCTCCTCAACCATCATCCTTTCGTGGCCGACCTTTCTTTCTTCTCTCTCTCTCTCTCTCTCAGGGATCTCACCAAGAGCCATCGCATCCTGTCTTTCCTCGCTGTCCCTTGGATCTTCATCTATATCTTCATCTTCAATCCCTCGAAGTTCCGGCAAGCGAGCGTCTCTCTACGCTCACAGACCCCAACCACCCACCTCGCTAACTAGTACCCACACTGGAAAACCCCATACATTCCGGAAAACATGTCGACCGGAACTTCACCGCCGAACACGCAACCCGCAGGCGAAATCACCTCGACTTTGATGCACCCGCAGCTTGAAGCCGATGTAAGGGAACGTATCCCACGTGCTACCGGACGATAGTCATTTACTCACCGCAGCATTCCATTGACCTGTAGAGCAGCGATCTTGATTCTTCCTACTCCGATTCCGATCTGTAAGTCCCACTAATCTAAAAGCTGCTGGCGACCAGATGCAATCCCTCCGAAGTGCATGCTTATACAAACATCTTCCCTGTCACAGAGAAAGCTATACGACCAGTTTGTCTAGTTCGATCCGAAATTATCAATACGAAAATGGCCGCCGTTACCATCATTATTCTCGGGAGGGAGGTTCGTTTGATTCTCAACGCAACACGGAATCTACGAGCACAAGGATCACTAACTGTGGCGGTAGAATACTTTCTTCCGAATGATGAAAGCGAGCAGGATCGATTGGATATGCACCATCACATGTTGACGGTAATCCAGGACGGTCACTTGCATGGGGCGCCCATAGATTTTCCACAGCAGATCTTGGACCTTGGGACGGGAACCGGTATCTGGGCCATTGAAATGGGTCGGTCGCCCCCTCAAACCCGACTATGAACTATGTTTGACTATTTCCCCCGCGACGATATGCTTACAGCTGCTGATATTTGAACAAATCCATAGCTGATAGTTATCCATCCGCTGTTGTAAGTGATGATCGAGCACTTTTTACTTACGGTCTTTTATTTATGAATTTTACAGGTCACCGGGAATGATTTGAGTCCCATCCAACCAAGTTGGTATGATGACCTTTCATTTTCATTATTTTGAGAATCGCGAAGCCAAGCTAACTTTCTTCCTAGGGTACCTCCAAAGTATGCCTACATTCAAGCTCTATGGTATGAATTTCAACTGACCGCTCCTCTCGTAGTGTTAAATTTGAGGTGGACGACGTTAATAGCGAATGGACGTACCCTGACAATACTTTTGACCTGATATACTGTCGCTATCTCTTGGGAGGTATTTCAGACTGGAAAAAGCTCATCCAGCAAGCCTACAAGTATGTATTCTCCAATTTTAATTGCATTGGGACGGCCCCCAGGCTAAACTAGACTACTCGTAGAGCCTTGAAGCCTGGCGGCTACATTGAGATACTCGAGCCGGATTCTACACTACTCTGCGATGATAGTTCCATTCCAAAGGATGCTGCGCTCTGCAAATGGAACGACCTTTTCGTTGGAGCTGGCGAAAAATCCGGTCGTTCTCTTGTTGAGGCCGCCATCCACAAAACAACTTTGCAAGACGCTGGATTTGAGCATATCCAGGAAGACATTTTCAAGCTGCCCAACTCCCCATGGCCGAAGAATAAGAAACTAAAGCAAGTTGGAGCTTATCATATGGCAAGCTTTCTGGAGGCCCTCGAGGGACTTAGTTTACGCTTCTTTTCCGCAATTTACGGTATGTCTGCGGAGGAAATTCAAGTCATGCTTGTTGATGTCAGGAAAGACTTGAGAAACAGAAACTATCATACTTATTACAACCTGTAAGCCGCGGCTTCTTCCATGGTTAATTCTCCGATCACTAGAGCTAACAAGATAAACTCAAAATAGCCACAGAGTATATGCCCGCAAGCCGGAGTAATAGACCGCCCGCTCGTCCAAAGAGCACCTTGCCGTATCGCCATCTTCTCATGCCCCTATAATTAACAGGCGATTGAACAATACTGTGTTTGCACTCGCATTTGTATTACATGATAGCCGCTCGGATTTTTCGCTTGATGGTTATTTCAATTAGATATTTGAGGCAACTAATTTGTAGAGGATGGTAATCACGTATACAGAATGAACACTTTCTGAAAAAAAAATTAAAAAAATTTCCTACCCACGAATTCGTGAGTTGATGCTTCAAATGGGTATGCTAGCTATGCTAGGTGTACTAGAGAAGTGCAAATACACTAACCGAACGATATTTACAATATGTTTGAGATCAAGATGCTATCTATACCAATTCTTCTGTGGCATGTAGGTGAACTGGCGTGACTTATTTATTTGGCACCATAGGCGGCTAATAAGTACTGGCCCCCAAAGTAAAGAATCCATCCAAGACCTCTGCTCTTCCATCCATCCCTTGAGCATCTCCTTTTCTCTGTTGTCAAGGCCGGCTCTTTTTGCTCCTTCACGCCAAAGGTATCCCAAGCGACCATCATATCACTAATCATAAACATAGAAGCGCCTAGTAATCTTTCGCTGGTGAGGCCCCTGGTTCCGGCGGCTGAAGCAACCATGGTTGTGATAATGAATTGGTAAACTACAATAAGGGGCTTCATGTCGGCAGGGACGATCATTTCAGGGATCATGGAGGAGAAAAGTGAGGTGGATTCTTGCATAGTCGGTAGCAAAGGTGTTGTGGCGGTCGGGGTGGCGGGCTTTGATCCCCTAGGCGTGGCGGGGATGGAAATTGAGAGATCGGTGACGCCGGGATCTGCCCTGATGTGCGGCTTCTTTGACCGGGAGGATGGCTTGTAGACAGTACTATCTGTACAGGTAGCAACAGAGTCGGTGAGCGATTCGGCGGGAATGTCGCCAACATTAACTTTCGTATCGACGGCCACGGGCAAGCGCGGCGACGAGGTGGAACGTGTGTTGGCGAGCGAGAGCGAGTCCTTTCGCCAGGGCACCGGCATACCTGTCAGGTCTCCGAGGATGACGCAGATGCTGAAGACGAAACCAAAGACCGTCCAGTTGATTTTTTGGATGTCATCGCATTGTAGGAATGCGGCTATGTAGCCGGCGTGGTTGAGCATGAAGGCGAGCATGCCGACTTTGAACCAGATCGAGTCGCCCTCATGGCCTCCTCGGGGGGTGTAGTACGATTTGTAAGATGGGATAAGACAGAGGTCACCGAACCAGCCGCATATCAGAGAGGCGGTTACCCATAATGCTGCCGGTGAAGATGGTTGTGGTGAATATGGTAATACGGACCGCCAGACGAACGCGGTGGAGGCTGTGAGTTTGAAGACGGCGGAGCCGAAATAGAACAATGAGGCCTCTGATACTATAAGTGCAGGCAGAGAGGTGAGAAGTAGTATTAGGGGAGGTTGGACAAAGGATATTATGGGAGACATGTTGTGAGGCTGATTTGTTCGATATTTGTTTTATCGTACGGACGAGGAACCCTGTGAAATTTCAAAGATGTGTTGAGTGTGTGGTATATTGTTGTTGGTGGAAACAAAATAGTGCAGAGAGCTAGCACGGCTGCCGCCTGTTAACTGCTAGCTGAGCTTATCCGGTAAGCTGACGATGTTTTTTTTTTTTTGGCTTCCTTTCTTAACAACGGAAGCGTAAGAATTGAAGGAGGGTGGGTAGGCTACGTGAGGGTATATATTACTCGTGCGGCGTGCATTGCAGAGGTTACACGCTGGGCACGAAGGTAAATGTTGGATTAGATTTCGCAGATGCTGATATAGGGCTAGCTTGCCTGGAGAGTGGTGGTCGGGGACAGGCGAGACATTTTGGTCTCGACTAAATCTCAGACATACATGAAGACAGACACAGGTCTGTTGCTGTGGTTTAGTCAACCCGGCCATGAAATTGCAGGTGTTGCATGCATGGCATTGGCCAGCAACCACCCCACAAAAACGCTAAACGGGGCTCGGAAGAATATTCCATTTTAAAGGGAAATGGACTCGAGCGTAAGATGTGTGTAGAAACAACGGTCCCGAGCGCCAGCGGTTACAATCGCAATCGAGACACAGAATTTGATCGGGGTTTCTGATGATGAGACCCTAGCTGCACTGCATTGCGGTTGGAGGAGGGAGGAAAATGTCTCAGAATTCGCAACACCCTGATGGGCTGCGATCCACAGCAAATCCACGTGAATCTGAGACATGCTGGCCAGACTGCTTTCGGCTGCATTCGCATCTGAGACATCCACCAAAGACATCGTCTTAGAATTAGACCAGTTATATATAAACGGGGAAAAAACGAAAACACGTCCGGCCGCGGGAGGGCTACGCACAGATTTTCGACGGCTCAGATTTCGGTGTTCCACCACTATCCGAGGCCCGGATCTTGGTTGCATCAATCAATCAATCAATCGGTCAATCAATTGCTGACTTAGCTACGCTAGATATAGATACATACATGCTACATCCGGCAAGCGGGTTCGCTCAAATACGCCCACTCTTGCTGTATTAAAACTTGCGCTGCTGATCATGATCTCGAGTCTACGAGTTTATATTTAAGGGCAGTTTCATTTTAGACGGTAGATGACATTCGGCAACCGTTGGGTGTCCGTATCCGTATCGATATAAATCTTACTCGTACGTGCATGCATATGTTGGGTTGGTATAGCACCCGAGGAATCTCGCTGAATACTGTCGTAGAAGGTATGTCGAACAACTGGCTATGCTGGCCATGACCCCTGCATCTTCAGGCTTTTCCTACCCTGACTTTTGGGGGAAAGCCCCACGAACCTATTTTCTCTCTCTCTCTCTCTCTCTCTCTCTCTCTCTCTCCAATCGTCTATAGTATGCTTCCAGAGAGGAGTTTCCGTAATGTGTTGGCATGCAATTATATTATCATTCCAAATATTTAATGACGATATTCTACCTCCCCACGGCTGTAGTTATACATTATGTATATCCCACACGCGTGAAAATATAACTCGAGAAAACCAGGGCAGAATAATAATAATAATAAAATAATCATCAATATCGATTCTCGAAAGTGACGTGATCAAATGCAATAGCTCAATATTAAGTAGCGCTTGCTAAGCTTATCTCTCTTGCTTTTATCGCCAGCCTTTCCGTCATCGACATTCTAAGACATTTCCCAACATGTTGTCTCTGGTATATTGATGACATTGATCCAGTCAATCCGTATTATGCGTATCCTTTGGGCCTCGCATTGATGGCATCCGTCCACATGGCTACATGCATGTACAGGGGGGTCTAGTTTAAACAATCTTCGTGCCCTATATTTTGGCACCAGGAAGCTAACCTTGATTTATATATCCTTGCCATTCAGATTTGCGTTCCATAGAGCTATGGAATCTTGAGTTCCAACCGTGAGTTTGTGAGACTAGCACCAGCTAATTCGACAGGATGCTTGATGAGCCGGCCATCTCTCAATCCTCTTTTGATTTACCACCTCGACGGGGCCATACCATAAAACGGAGTATCCAGCTTTGAAGTTCTAAGATGTAACGCAAGTGGGGCATTAGTACTAGCTCGTCATCCACCGGCCGCCTATAGTCCTACAAGTAGTACTTGGTCTGCTAATATATCTAATCCATGGTCTTCAAATTCGTATACTAGATTACGCTTGATGAATTTAGGCTCTTGCAGCCATCTGTTCCTCCTGTTGTCAGAGCTAAACGTTTTCGAGGCTGATATGAATATACAATTTTGCAGAAGTACTCCCATATATCAGACAAGATGAACTGATATGGGTGTATACATTTCCTTTACATCAACTTAATTACGTTCTGAAGTAACTGTACATGTAATTCAAAGCAGCGAGACTCTTGAAATGGCCACATACTATTTCATGATGACAGTACCCCCGAAATTTTATGCGCATCTTGTCTCAATCATCCGGGACATGCATAGGGCATAATGGCCCATGTTATCACCACAAATGAAACTGTCTCACATCCTCTGCTTTCTTTCCTGCATTCTCATGAGTTCCTATCCGTTATCTCGCTAGAACAATTCAATCCCAAGGTCTTCCGCGATAAGACATGCAGCTTTCTCTCCAACCAATAGTGCCGTTGAGTACGTATTACCGGAAACATTCTCTGGCATTATGGACAAATCTACCAATATATGCTGGTTAGCAACAAACCAATGATATACATCTACCATAAACCATTGCATCGATATCTTATCTCAAAGAAAAAAACTCACCAACAACCTTCAGTCCTTCAACACCGTAAACATTCAGTCTCTCATTTACCACGCCGCCCTCTTGTTTCCTCTTCATCGCGCAGGTGCCACAGCTGTGCCACGTAGTCCCGGTCGTATCACGAACAAATTGTCTAATCGCCTCTTCGTCTTCCTCAGTATATGGTGTCACCCCTCCATTCTCAGTCGGCCAATCCCATCTTGTGCCTTTTCCATTTTCGGGAAACTTAGGACCTGCGACAATGCCTTCAGGACCGGCAAAGTATTTCATACGGCGGATTATTTCACGTTGCCGTTTATAACCCATCGCTAAGACTTCGACGTCAAATGCGGTGGAAAGAATTCCCGTATCAAAGTCTGGCTTGTCGTTCACATCTTTCCCGGTAATGTGAATGCTACCACGGCCGTAAGGGTAGGATGTGAAACAAGCCCCCGATAGATATTGGCCTTGCGGAATTGCGGAGTGGTCGCCTACGTGTGCGGCACCCATCACCAAAACCATTAGCGGGCGGTCAGGATAAGGAGCGTAGTCTTTATTCCAGAGAGCTCTGAATGCATCCGGGGCTCTTGCTAATTCATCTTCGGTCGGGCGAATCTTAGCCGCAGTATCTATACCATTCCAAGATATATACTTCGGTTGTTCAGAATGTGGGTTCGAAAGTACAGCGATTTCCTCTTCAAATGAGCGTCGGCCATCAAGAAAAGGGTCGTATGACTCTGAAGGGTCGGCGTTTGATCTGTAAACGGTCATCAAGAGATTGTGGTCTTGATACCGCTCACCGACACCTGGAAGATCAGCGACGATTGGGATACCAAGTTTCCCCAAGGTATCTTTGTTACCAATCCCTGATCGTTCAAGGATACATGGGGTACTTAGAGCTCCTGCGGAGATCACGACGAGCTTTCTAGCTCGGACGCTTTTGGGAGGGGTGGATGCTTCGGTTGCTGGCGTCACAATCTGAGTGCTTAAGTTGGGGGTGAACTCGACTCCAACGGCACGTCCATTCTCTGTCAGAACTCTGACAACCTTATGCTCTGTCAAAACTTGGAGGCCTGTTGTTCCTTCCTCTAGTAATGGGTGAACCATAACGTGAGCAGCATCCGAGCGGAGTCCAGTGTGGGGATTGATCCATTTCAGCCATTGCTTTATCCATGGAATCGTGATGTCAGTGATCGTAGTTATTTTAACTTATAAGTGCCGACAGTGAGTGGGATCTTTCGCCTACCTGCATTCCATTCGCTTCTACAAGGTCATTAGCATCCGCCACTTCTTTCATACCAATTTCCGTAGCAGCTCTGAACCAATCATTTCGGAAGCTCTTGGACTCAAATCCACCCCTCGACACGTGAAAATCACCCTCATAACCGTGGACAGATTTGTTGATGCCGGCCTCGTTGTCGTTGTGGTAGGTTTCAGTCTGCGTTTATCAGTATATATTGTATTGCAAGTTATCAGGTCAGAGGCCGCAATCTGTCCATATAAGTACATAGAATGCACGAAACGAGCGCTCCAGGGAGACGTACTTTCTTCAACAATGGTAGAAGATCTTTCTTCCCCCAACCTTCCGTCTTCCAGTTGTCATAGTCGATACCTTGTGCTCTCGTATACATCATGAAATTGATGCTACTTCCACCACCCAAGCAACCGCCAACAGGTACAATTAGCTCTCTGTTGTTGACATGCTCACTCCCTTTACCGACGTGAAATGTTGCGGTTTTGGACCCCGGTACCAAATTTGTAAGATAGAAGGCAGGATAGATGACCTGTGGTAAATCTTTATTGTCGATACCGGCTTCAATAATCAAGACCGAGAGAGAAGGAGCGGCTTTTGAAAGGCGACCGGCGAGAGTACAACCGGCGGCGCCTCCTGTAAATATTTATCAGTAAGCTGATTAATATTATTAAAGAGGCTGATTTGAGGATAGGGTTACCTCCCGCGATAATAATATCGACTTCGTCGGGAATCGTTGTGGAATTATTGGATATCTTCATCCTTGTTGGTCTGCTCTGTCAAATAGACACTGGCTCTGAGGCTATGAGAGTTGTGAAGTCTCGGAAATGGTATTTTACGACGATCTCTATCGATATCTCTTAGGGATATTCAGAGCTGCAATGATATGAAGAGAATTGGAAACTAGACCATCGAAGCTGTAGAGTTAATGCAGTATATATGCTTATTCACTTTTACGTATGCGTACCACCTTAGCTAGTCTCTGTATCGGCAATAATCAAGCGACTTGTAAGCCGGTAGAAGAAGCTGGCTCAACTTTCCGTTCGCCTCTCGGAATTCTCGAAAGCTTCCTCGCTAATCCTCCGTCGCGCGGTGTCAACTTTTGTGGGGTCAAGCGAAACAGCGAGGCTCAAGGCAGATGGAGCTGACAAGAGCATGCGCGTGCACATGGTATCTTCGGCAAAGATTTTCGGTATCCTATTTGAGGATAACTGGCAAGGTACCTGAAAGTATCTGATTTTATTTGGATTTTGACTTATTTTCATTTCAGATATGATGCCACATGCACAATTGACCATTGCGGGTTTACCCTATTTACATCAGCAAGTGGCAGTCTAGCTTCTTTCCCTTGGTTGCACCAAAGTGGAACTAAGCGAAATATGTAGACACAAGGTCAAGATGTCAACAAACAACAGGAACTTAGGACTGGACTGGCTTAACGCGTTCACGTTCCACTCAGTGGAAAATCCCGATCGAAGATATCAATGGCACTCTAATCTCGTAATCAAAGTACGTAGCGAGGTCGAGAACTTTTTCAGAGTATTGTATTCTGACCGTCATCAGCTTGCTACTGTGTTGTTGTGCAACTATGAGACTAACTGCCGCGCAACACAAAAATTGAACACCGAGCTGGCGTCCGGACACGAGACTAAGTACTTAGGCATTCTGGATCCGTGGCGTTTGTCGAAGATATCGATACCAGCTTCCTCCATGCTACATTCATATCGAAACCAGGTCAGCCTCTCTTTTTTCTTCCTTTTTACTATACAATATCAGCTTGGTTGACTTGGATTGTTGAGAAAGCGTCCAGTAACAGCAGCTAAACAATTCACAAGGTTGACCATGATATTTAAACAAATCTTTACTATGTTAAAAGTATTGAAGACTCGCTCAGTTCTCTTATGTAATACATGCATGCATACCTGCACGATCCATGAGGTTGCCGGCTTCGGAGAATATTTGACTACTGTCTCCAATTCTGCATTTGTAATTATCTCGAATATCGGATTGATTCAGTGGTGTGATGAATTAGTTCAGCTGTTTATAATATCAGCTCTTATTATAATTTCCACGGAACATAAATCTCACATCTGGGCAGTAAGCCAAGACGGAATTTTAAATTATTATCAAATTTGCAAAGAACACTGGGCCAGCAGGAGTTAAGCGGAATTAAGGATGCTAGGACTAGGTGGCTGGAATCAAGATCCAGAAATAAGCTCTGGCTTTGACATAAAGATATTATATTATTGAACAGAGGTGTAGCAAGATTCTGCTGCCCAAAGGATTTGCAGTCTTCCAAGAAGCCAAGATGCTAATTGAAACAGACATGTGCCCCAATCTGATGGCTGCGTGTTGTCCGTCCGATCCCGCCAAGCCGAACAGAGCGATGCTCAGGGGATGCCCAAATGTCTGACGTCGACGAGTTTGGTCAATTCCGACGTTGATGAAGCGGCCAAAACCAGCTTCAGCGCCCGTTTAAACATGAGGCTGGGGCGTCGCCGGTTACTATACTCGCAAAGACAATTTATATATGCGAGTACTTAAGTACTCAACGAAGCCGCGAGGATATCCGACGATTTCATTCTGTTCTAACCTCTATATATATATCTGTCTCTGATTCTTTTCCCCAATGCAATCCATATTCGACCAGGTCATACAATAAATCGATTGGTTAATAATTAAGTTTGGTTCCCAGCACGCAAACTAGCACCTTAGTGAGATCTTCAATCTGCTAGCAACCGCATTTTAAAGGTGTTTTAGCGGTTTGGTTTAAAATATTTACAATTCCACGGCTTTATTTACAAAAAATAGTATCGCCAGATTTCTCAAAAATGTTTTCCAGACATATCACTACCATCCTAGCGCTCTCTGGAGCTACACTTTCACAAACCCCACCCGGCTTTGAGCCATCGACCAGCCAGTACTTCCCAGTCTCTTACGGCACCAGCTCTTCAGGGAGCCCTTCATTCTTTGCTCTTGGGGGAGTCTTCGATAAAACAGGTAAAAGACTATTCTTATAACCCCAATGACTTATATTACATCGGGATACTGATTTTTATCTACTATTGTTTCAAGGTGTCCAGACGATTCCCGATGTCTATATTCCGGACATCCCTTCGCTCACCGGCAAAACCTTTCTGATTCTCATGGTCGACCCTGATGCTCCTTCGCCGCAAAACAACTCACTCGGCCAGATTCTCCATTGGCTACAGCCTGGTGTCCAAGTCCCTCTCAATACCCAAACAGTTAGCTCGGCAGATAATACCACAACTTGGTTGAAGCTTGACACCACATCCACGAATGCAATTACACCGTACAGGGGACCAGCGCCACCAAGCGAAGAGCCTCACCGCTACATATTCATGCTTTTCATACAACCAAATCAAAGCTTCGCTCTCCCAGTTGGATTTGAAAAATATCAGAATGGAAATGAGAGGAGACTTTTTAATGCCCTCGGATTTGTGGGGGCATCTAGCCTAGATGCACCTATTGCCGGTAACTACTTTCTAGCCGGCGCCAATACAACTGGTGATGGGAGTCAAGGCGTTCCAGACGCACCACCGAGTGGCAATGCCACCACTACCATCTTTCCTACACCAACAACTTCTGGTTTCGGGTCTGAGAGTACAACCACACCAACCAACTCTCGCAATGAAACTTCTCCAACTATGCCGATACCTAGTCCGTCCCAAACAACCAGTGGTGGTTCTATCTTAAAGATCAATTTGGTCGGTTGGATGGCTTTGTTTATGGTGGCTTTCTCACTTTAAATGTAAAATAATTTAGTCTTTAATATAAGCGCACGCTCACAGAATGCTAAGTCCGTGCAAGTGTGGTATCGGAGACTAGAGTTTTCTTACATGCAAATGCGTGTTGCGCAGTGATTGTGATTGTGATTGCATTGTTTTCTTAAGTACAGAATACAACGCGCCCCTTTATGCCATCTGGCGGGGCGAGACGGAGTATATAGAAAAGGAAAAGGCGGAAGAATAAAAAATAACAATAACAATGAAAAAAATATACTTTAATGACCGGCAGCATTAGAAAGGCGGTAAATAAATAAAATAGACCTTTCAGCGGTCTTTTTGTTCGGTCTGGTTAGGGGAAGGAACGTGATTTTTACTTTTATTTTATTTTTGATCCGGAGAGGAACGTGTATAATGGAGTTTGCCAATTATATATCTTCAAACCAATCTATATTCCCAGTTGATGTTGCTAATTGCATACCCTGAATAGAATTTATCCTGTAAGTCTCTGCCTCAAGCGCCTGGACTCAAGGCTAAGTATTGGGGTGGTGGTGGCTCGACCTCACCCTTGCCTGAAACCACTTCCAAGCTGCCCAACCTTCTGATTATAGCATAAGAATGGCTCTAGTGACGTTCTATAGAATTTATTCGAGTAATCTCATATGCATATCCCCGTTTACCTAATTTCCAAACCAGTATATACATAGATGATATATTTTTTCCCGTCATATATATGCATATTAGTGTAACTTATAGACCGAAATAATACATGTGGTACCTACATGTACTTATGTAAGTAAGTATATATGACTAGTGGACATTCGATTTTCATCGTGTATGGGTTCGAAGCTTTATATTCGCTACCAACGCCACCCAGGTATATACCTATCTCGACGTTAGATATAATAATTCTACTTGGGATGGATATTACTGAAACCTACATGGACTGTCCTAGCTCTCCATCCTCAGTCGTTGCTACGGACTGTCTCCCAATAGACTGCCTTCCAAAAGACATTCTCCCTAAGGACATTCTACCTAGCGACATCCGATTCAAAGACTGTCTCGCAAATGACAGCCTATTCCCCGGCTGCCGCATTGCATTTTCCATGGGGCCAATATCTCCAAACTGGGCTTCAGCAGACTGGGCATTGTCGGCTGCATTGGGATGGGAAGGATTGTTAATCCATCTGCCCATTCTGTTGCTCTCACTAGGGATTGCCCCGTCAAAAAAACCAGTGGTATTAAAATTCTGCGCTGCGAACTTTTCTGCGTCAGAGTTGCTCCGACCACAACACAAGAGACGTGAAATGAAAGACATTATTGGGGTGTAGAGAATTTTCGTTCGGATGGGCAGGAGATGCAGAGCAATACCACGTCGGCTTCGGTGGTTGACCACGAGAGGTATTACTGTTTCTTCTTCGGCTTTGTTCTTGTTTCATTTGTTTGAAAAAAAAGAATGAAAAAAACTCTGAGTCTAAGATATTGAGAGGGATTGCGAGAGTTTTGGTGTACACGTACGCACACGAACGGTCGAGATCCCTCAGCGTTTGTTGACGAAGTCAACCGCATAACGCTCACCAAGCAAGAAATACGAAGAACACTCCAATGTTCTCTCTTTAGTGAGATTTAACTTTACAATTGGAATTGTTAGTAAAACTGCCAAACCTAGGCCCGTATAAACGTTTATGCCAGTCGTTGCATACATGTACAGACACGCCTGTATATTAACGCAGACGTATCATTCAGTTTCGCAAGCTGGAAATTTCAAGTTAGGTTGATACGCCCAAGAACCAATACAATTATATTCCTTAGGAATACCATCTACGAAACTGTAATTATTGCAAATGTGCATTGGCGGAACCAGAGGTGAAAGCTGAATATACGGTTGTAAAGAATTACTATCGACGTTTTTACCATGGCCAAGGAAAAGTATGCAGGGGGATACAAACCAAAAGTCTCTAAATATTGAAGATTGAAAATTAACAAAAGGCCATCGTCGCAAATTTCTTAGTAGGCTTGTTGTATATACTTTGATAATATTCCCAGCTCGGCTGACAAAGCTGGCTGTGTCGCCCGGCAAGATAGGTCCCTGTACCCGTACCTTAGCCCTATGGGATATATTAATGTAAGAAATTCACACCATATAGTTCAGTGACCGAGTTTTATATTTCCACGACGCACTGTCCAGAGTTCCAGAGTCACAGAGGACAGAGATGAAGCTCCTGGCTACAAATGACAAAAAGGGAAATCCACTAGCGTTCCGTATCAATAACAGTAGAGTCCCGAGTATTATAAGTCTGCCAGGTTGGAGAGCCAGACGGTTGCTATGTTAGCTGCACCTAAGTGTGTAGGGCAACGCAATGTAACCATCCATCTGATCCCTTAGTTCCAACAAAATGGTTATGTATGCATGAATTAGTGGACCTAGGATGTTACTAAGTTAGTCTTGTCTGGATTTGGATATTTGAGGCATACCAACATCATTCCCCAGCTTACGAGAGAATAATAACTACTTGGAGTATAATCTGAGCGCAAGTGTAGCGGTTGTACAATTGTCAAAACCATGAATAAAATGTTCATAGTGAGGAGAGATTCGACCCCCAGACTCGTTTCTGCGTATCGAGTAGATCGCGCTTAGGATGGTAGCCCTGTGGCCGAAGTTAACGATTTTTCCCAAGATTGCTAAATTATATCAATAAATGAGGTCGTTGGCTTAGCAATATATGATGACAACGACGATATAAATATCTACAGATTAATGCCACATGTATGATGTTTATCTTAGGAGCCGACGCGTAGCTACGGAGATGATGTGAAGCTAAGAGACAAGCAGTCGTGTTTTTAAAGACCTTAAGATCACCAAGCTCCAAATTACATTCAAAAAAGGTTTTCTGGATTTGAATTTGGTTATCTGATCAGGGGAGAATGTTAAACCATGGACAAGAAAGAACTCAAACCACATGCAAACAAATGATGGAAACTAGCACCTCGAACCTGCAAAATATATTTGGGCGGTCTCCAGGTAATTGGAGGCAAATGCAACTTTTGAATTATTATATACGTTATTTTTTAAACTGGGTACTTATCTAGGTAGGTACTTAATTTGTCAAAACTACCTACATGCTGTGCCTGAGGTATGAACTAGTGGCCGGTGAGGACTGGGAGGGATCGTTATATACGAAATCGACCCAGCTGTCTCAATCAAAAGGCAACTTAAAATGCGAATAACCGATACAAGTTGTAAATATTCAGTAGTCTGTTTCAGCTGTTATCTTGTATCCAGAACCTTCGTCGGGAAAGATTTGGTTTCGAGACAAGAGATATGTGTGAGTCTTCAAATACACATTTCTGATGCCTTTTAGATGCTAGTAATGACTATTTCTCTTGGAGTTGGGAGTCGAATAAAAGTCTTCCGCTTTTCGGGTAGGCTTATTATTTTCGATCCCGTTCTCGTATATTTGGGCAGTTGAAACTCTGACTAGTCGTTTGACAAGGGACGTGAAACTGCTTTTTATGATTTGTGCACCCAACACCAAGGAATCCCGTCTATTTAGTAGCCTCTAGTCCATCTATTTGGAGAGTCTCGTCGTCAGACAGCTGTTATTTGGGTGTGGGTTGAAAGTGGCTGCCTGATGTGTTGCAACACAATTTCAATCAAAATGCAACATGGAGGGTCGCGCAGCAAGACTAGGTATTAATCTGTTAGACCACAGCTGTCGAGTATTACTCTACATATTGGAGTTGGAGTGGCCTAACGGATGGCTTCGAGTGCTCTGGTATGTATCCACAAAATGTGGTGTTTGAATTGTTGTCTACGTAACCATGTTGTCAACCCAGTGTCAGACTGCGGGTGCGCATTCTCGACCAATTGTAGCATTCTCGGTACTATAGGCCAAAACAGAGGCATGACTACGTTGGATGCAGGATCCTAGGAACGTGATCAGCCAATGAAATGCATGATCATTTCAAATAGCTTGGGCAATTGAACAAAGCCTACGGTTCAACATAAAACTTTAAGCTTTCCTGGATCCTCTGCTGCGAATTAATAGGTAAACTCGAAGTTAAGTATTCCGAAACGAAACCGTAGGCCTGGTTGCATGTGAACAAATATCGGATATCGCACTCACAATCCAGTAGGTTTTGGACTTACAAGAACAGTTTTAGGTATTCTAGAAAAATTCAGATGATCATACGATTCTCCCGACTCCCCATCGCGGATCAATCTCGGAACCAGATCTTGGATGGTACACAGCTTTTCATTGCAGTCAACACATTCCAGCAGGTCGCTTATTTCTCTAAACCTAGAAAATATCTAGCCCTCACTTGATTAATTCGCCCTCCTTTGTTAAAGTTAATTAAATGGGAAAGAGAGGGCCAGCGTAATTTCATAAGCTAAGGGATATTGTGACGCAAATATGGCTGAGCTGGAGTGGACTGTTAGATATGTTGCATTGATATTTTTGGGTTCGAACACATATCATCTATAGATCTAGTATGCACATGCGTGAAGATGATACATAGCTTAGCTTAAAAGATTCGATTCCAATCTCCTGGATGCAGGGTACCAAGAAGTCTTCAGGTATGTGCACGTATGAAAATGAGAATGAAAATTGGAGAGGCTGCTCTAATCGTTCGGAATTGTTGCTCTAGTCTCTAGAGTTTTCACTGCGAGGAGGTTCGTGAACTTGGAAGATGATGGGACCGAAAAGATGATAAATAGATACAGATATCTCGTCCTGTTCAGATCTTCTTTCTTCCCATCATCATCAACCTTATCGAAAGTACTAGCAGCATTGGTATATATTCAATTAATCCTCGATTGAAGGGCCTTTGTTCTGAGCTTCCTGATACGTACTGAGACAACCAAAAACCAAAACCTTCTTCACAAATCCGATTTTGTACAACGTATTTTTTCAAGATGATTCGAAACTTGACGATCCTCGCAGCTTCTTTGAGCTTGATATCTGGTGTTGTCAGTGTTCCAGCTGTTGCCCCCGCAGCGGCCAAAAGAGAGGCAGCTCCCGTGGCCGAGGCCAACTACGGCGCTGCTCCAGTGTGGTATCCACCACCTCCACCACCGCCACCAGTCTATCACGCACCACCTCCAAAGCCCTATCACGCGCCTCCAGTCTGGCATCCAAGGCCGAAGCCATACAGGCCTGCACCTCCAGTCTATCACGTGCCTCCTAAGCCTTACCAGCCAGCGCACCGCCCACAGCCAAAGCCATATAGACCTGCTCCTCCGGTCTATCATGCTCCACCAAAGCCGTATAAGCCTGTAGTTCGCCCACAGCCAAAGCCTTATAAGCCAGCACCGCCAGTTTATCACGCACCAGCCAGAACCTACAGACCAGCTCCGCCTGTCTACCACGCTCTACCAAAACCATATAAGCCGGTGCCCCACCCTCAACCAAAGCCGTATAGACCTGCTCCTCCGGTCTACCATACTGCACCAAAGCTGTATCGACCTGCCCCCCCAGTTTATCACGTTGCGCCTAAGTCGCATCCCAGGCCTGTACCATACGTTCCTGCCCCACCAGTTGACCGCCCAGCACCGTACCAGCCACCAGTTCAACACTATTAGATGGCACCAGTTATCTACGATCGATGCTTGGAAACCTCTAAAGAGGGTGGAGGAAAGGATGTTTTGAAGCAGTTTCTTCTGCGTAGCTTTTCATACCGAATAGCTATTTTAATCTACACTTGAAATAATTTTCTTAATAACAGAATACCGCGCCGAGATCCATGAGATCCTAACTAGTCACTCGTTAGGTGAAACCTGGCATGTAATCCAGTATTTTAAACTTACCTATATTATAACATTCTAATATTCACCGAATCGCTCCTTAGTGCACCAGCGGCTGACAAATACCTGTGAAGTAGTCTAGTCCTTGTGATTTTTAACAGTCTAGAATAATATACTCACCTATCGTAGCGATTTAGTACAGGTTTATGCTCCACTATCTGCTAATTTTCCTCAAGCCGCTTCCTACTTAACTTAACTTGGGAAATTCATCACATACCCGGTTCGGTTATTTGTGGTTTTTAAGGATATTTACGTTCGAGACCATTATTTGCACTCATAAACAGATTTAACAGCAACTAAAGATTTTTCACCTGTGCTGGAGTTATAGAATTACGTCACGGGAAGGGTGGAAAAAACCTTTCTCTTGCGGTAATTACTTATCAGCGTCCACAGATCTGGCTCCGTGCTCTCTCTGGGGACAATTGATTATATGATCAGGCTTCCTTGCAATGAAACTAATGGACGTGATGCCCTTGAGAGACTAGTAACACAGATGGTGTCATTGCTTGCTTATCCTAGTTATTGCTCCACGTTTCAATTCAACATATGTGTTGTTAAGTCTACCCATTGGTAAGCTCTAGATTACCATCCAAAATATATATTATTTTCCCAACCAAGCCGAGCTCTTGAATATTTCCTCTCACAAACTAGTACTTCAGAGAATCTTTCTCTCAAATTCTTCAATAGCTTGATAGTTGACACTATTATCATTTGAGAATCACTTCACTACTCGCAAACTAAAACAAATTCACCAATCACCGTTCCCTCCGGCCTCCTAAAGCAGAAAGAAAATTCCTATCCCACCATTCTTGTCTGGATCAAAAAATGACGACTCGAACACCCCCTTCCACTAATTCTACTCGCAAGCGGTACGGTTGCAGATCTTCTGGTCGTTCTACTGCATTCCAAGGATCACCCTTCGAGGATGTCTTTCCTCCAACCTGTTTACGAACCAACCTTGATGACTCGTCTCTCGGGTTCACCAGCGAAGGAAGTAGAGACAGCGATTCTCACAAAGATAGGATGGATTACGAGAGTTCTTCTGAAGTAATTCACCATCAACAAGATCAAAGATCCCCTGCATTTGTCCGTTCTGCTGGTGCCCCTTCGCCGTCCAGTCGCTTGTTTGCCTCCGGGAGCTCCTGTGATATTAGACTCGAGGAAGAAGACGATGATGATGACGAAGACGATACTCCGACGCTTGCACATGGGCCTCTGACTGCATCATTCCCTGAAGATAGAGATGGAACAAACAGCTTGAATGACAATAGCAGTCAAGAAGCTGCAGAGGAGGCCGCTCAAAGGATCAAAGGTAGTGATAATATCCGACCAAGCGCGAATCACGCCACTGATAATTTCTTTAACCAGAGCTTATTAAGCGAAAGAAAATGAAGTTAAAGAAGTTAGCCAATGAGATCCGTGATTTAGAGGCGGTATGCAAGTTTATGGAAGAGAATAGGTCGTTCTCCTAGTGGTTAGCACCGCGGCTTAAATTGATACATTTTCTTGTTAGTTGCAACATAAAAACACGGATAGTAATTTGTCGATGATGGATGGTCAAAATAAAGATTTTTATTTGGGTACCTCTCTAGCTATGCACTAACTTTGGGAAATCCCTTTCTGGGCCAAATATGAGCAAGATGTCGCTGACTAGTAAAGTTTTATATCTCATAGATATATCTGCAAGCAACACGTTTATAAAACCAAAATGCAACATGATCACATCGTGGTGGGGGCTTAATTAGCTGGGACTGAGGATTCAACTTTTCAGTCCATTGTGACAACTGGTGTCAACAACTCCAAACTGGGGGGCCTGGTGGAATGTATTGCTCGGGCAGCGCCTATAAATGAACCGCCTTGTCAGGACGAGTGCTAGAAGTAAAAAGGAGGGGAACTCTAATATACCCAGTCCTCGTGGATGTCAACAAACAAGCCTGGGTCGTGGGTGTGATATGCACCCGGGAACTCAGCGAATGGGCGAGGGACTCCGGTTCCCCCGTTGGCAATCCTGAGTTGTGCACATGCCCCAAAGAACTCGTGCTGTCCGTCTACAAATGCAATATGGAGGGCGATATGCTCCACGCGGAGGAGGTAATCGCCGTTTGGTAGACATTTTGGAATCTTAATGTGAACGTCCGAGGCATCTTATATGATGACTACAGTTAGTCTGTAATTTCTCTTTTATTTCCTTTTCTTCGTTTCTGTCCAGTCTCTAGAGTTTAGAATGGGTACGAACTGTAATACGGCCATTTGAAGGTATCTAGAGGAGTAGGGGTATTTTCAATATCAGGATATGTTTCATTGATTTTGAACCAAATCGGACCTGAGCCATCCATCGAAGCAGCGGTCTGACGTGTGGGAGCGCGTGCCATATACCATATTAATGGGCCTTCGTGAATAATTCTACCCCCAACTGTGAAACCCACATTATCACCGGCTTTAAGAGTGAAAGTGCCAGGATTTGGGATATTAGTATCTTGGAAGCACCGCATCTGAGTAGAGTTTAGATCGAAGAGTGGGAAATAGGTGTTGGCGTTCCATGTTCGCCGGATGTACTGGAAATCAGGATAGGTTACGCCGTTATAGATCAAGTTGTGAAAGATATCTAGATATGTTTTGGTTAGTTAACTTGATTTTCTGGTAAATTAGTTCGGATTCGTGGGTGAAGATATTCTCACAGTGACTCGATACGGTAGATACGAAAGTTGCAACTCCGACAAGGGCGTTAATGAGTAAATAAGTTACCATTATGACACTGATTCTGCAGCTCCGTCTTAATCCTTCTATTTTTGAAAGCTGAGAGGTTGTTCCGCCATGGACACCAAGGATAAGGTATGGAGTTGAGATAATCGATAAACTAAGAAGATCTATCAAATTGACGCTTGGGTCGGAGCCCATTTGTAATATATATGGCTGGAGCACGAGCGATAAACACCGTCATCGACTTCACACATATTGCAGGATCTTGGATTTTACTAACAAAACACAATCGATAAAAGTCTCCGGCTAGAGATGCCGGATCTCATGACTATATTGACCCCTGTGCTTTTATTTAACAGCTCTCGATTTGTAGTGTGATGATCTCGTATTCGGGTGGGCCGGAAATCAACTTTTGCGCGTTAGAATCCCGTATGGTGGTATCACCTTTTTTCTAGAACGTGGAAGCCTGGTGACTGAAAATCCTTTATTTTTTCGTTAGTACTACTTTCTTCTAAAATTCTAGAATCCATGTAGTTCGGCTTGTTATCTAGTTATACATGTTCCGTGTTCGAGATCGAAATATCGTTGTCGAACTGTTGTTACTAGTGCAGAGGATACTTTAACAAAGGATGG
The DNA here is from genome assembly GCA_036971405.1 of Orbilia quercus. Classification (NCBI taxonomy): domain Eukaryota; kingdom Fungi; phylum Ascomycota; class Orbiliomycetes; order Orbiliales; family Orbiliaceae; genus Orbilia; species Orbilia quercus. Next base: position 1,364,691 of record JAJTUE010000012.1, read on the forward strand.
ATAAACAGCCAAGCTTTACGGCGCTGCGGAATATGTGGAGCTTTGACCAGGGGTGGTGAACCCATAATGCATGGGTGCGGAATAAATATCCGGGCAAAAGGTCTAGGATGCTCCTTGTCCATCATTATAGTAGAATATAAAGTAGATTAAGTATACGGCAGAGCTTCGTTGGAGCTGGAGAGGATAATGTACTGGCACAATGCAAGAAGGGGGTGAGATTGTAATATCTTTAGGGCAGTTTTGTGTTTATCAAGGTGGCCGGATCGATCCATTGATCAAACAGGGTCTGGATTTTAAAACTGGAATCTAGGACCTGTGAGCCGTCGGCATCGGCATTGATATTGTACTAGCTGGCAGGGTATTTCCAAGATTGGAAATATGTTCGATCTCCCCATCTCGAAAAGCACAATTTCCATCGGACCGAATGCTGCGTTTTTGAGAGATCTTTGGTCACAAGGCTGACAGTAAGGCATTTCAGAAGAACTTTCACAGTTATTATTTTCACAGCTAGTGACGTCATGACGGTAATATACAAACATACAGAATATCCATACAACAAAATTGGTATACACCAAATCAGTTGATCATGATCAAATGTTTTTCGATCGAGAGGCTGAAAGAGGGATAAATAACTTGAAGAATCTTTAGATGCAACAGGATAGTTTCCGAGAGAAAATTTCTGAGCTAAAACTATCTTCGAAAGCGTCGATGTGAAGGCCGAGTTCGAGAAGTACCGGCTGGTGGATTTCTTGCGAGGGGAGGTCCAGTTGAACTGGCACTACCTAGAGGAAGGCCCATAGGACTAGGACGAGGCAGAGGAGGCAGCGCTTGGATCGGGTGATTTGCAGGGGGGCCAATTGGGGAAGGTCGTGGTATTCTGGGCTGTTCCTGCTCAGGACGTCGGCTCTGAGCTGGACCTGGTTGCGGCCGTATTTGACCTTGTGAGGAAATCGGAGGTTGTTGCTGATGATTGTAACCGACAGTTGTCCTGATAGGCTGTTGTGGACTTGATTCTTTGCGGAACTGAGGACTCGCGGGTGCAGGACGCTGTCCGTTGAAGAATTGGCCGGGTTGCTGAGCAGGCCCATTGAGCTGTTGCCCGTTGAGTTGTTTGCCATAAGGGCTACCTAGCCGAGGTTGGCCAGCGTTCGGGCCGCCAAGCTGGGGACCGCGGCCACTTTGGTTGGAGAAGAACCGACCGTTGGTATTAACATTAGGACTGGTTTGTCCAAACTGGAGGCGCTGCGCATTGCTATTTACGGTAAGAGGAGATACTAGCTGCGGGTCAAACCGTAAACCCGCAGCTGTTTGGGGGCCGACACTACTAAACCGTTGGCCGTTGGCTGGAACAACACTAAACGGGGAAGCTGGCGGTCGCGTTCCCGGTCTTTGTTGGCTGGGTTCACTGGGTGGAGGCCGCTGAGCTAGTTGGAAACCAGAAAGGCTCCCAAATTGGGTTCCAGGACCTTGGGCTACTGGATGAATGCCTGGCTGGGTGCTAGGACGGCTGGGTTGCTGCGCACTTGGCTTTGGAAACCCTCCGGGTTGAGACCCAGCTCGTGCACCAGAATTTTGGTCTGCGGGCGTATTGAAAAGTTGGGCGGCCCCTGCAAACTGAGGACCGGAGCCTTTGAAAGGAGGAAAACGATTGCCGAAACTGGTGGAAGGTTGACCCCAATGCTGTGCGTCGGGGAAGCCTCCAAATTGAGGGCCAGAACCGGTGCTTGCGGAACCTTTGAAAAATTGGGCAGGCTGTTGTCTATGTCCGTTTGCGAACTGAACTGGCCGTGGACTGGTCGGTGGTTGACCATGGTTGGATGGCGAATTAATAATATTGGGATTCTGACCACTAACCGCACCGGGTGCGCTGGGAATTTGAGCGGGACCTAGCGCCGGACCAATTTGACCGCGGCCGCTAGCGCTGGCAAATGCCGGAGTTTGCCCTTTATTGTTATTAATATATATATTGTTACTGCCGACTTTCTGGTTATTGCTTTGATTACTACCGCCAGCGGCAGGACTCGGTCGAGCAGCGACATTCGAGACTGGCCGGCTGGCAACTGGAACCCGCTGGCTCGGCACCGTAGGCCGGTTGTTAACCAACGGCGGACTGACAGCGAGTCGGCTGGCTTGCGCCGGTAATATTCCAGTGGGCCGTGCTTGAACCGGCGGAACCCGAACGCTAGTCTTCAAATTCCCACTTCCTGCAGGGTTGGATCCCGGCCTGCCTTTTATCGCCGCCAAATTCCCCGGTGCAGAAGCTGAATGCCTGCTTGTTGCTTGCGCGTTTGCGTTTGCGGTTCTACGTCCAGTCACGGATGGCCTCCCAGAAACCAATTGAAAAGGACGACGACTGGTTCTAACAGTAGCAGTCGCACCTACGAAAATGCCTCGGTTGCTTGCACTCGAATAACTGGCGGAAACAGGCCGACTAACTGTCCATCTGTTTCCTGGATATCTAAAGGCTGCAGGTGTCGTTTGCGGTTGAGTACTTGAGGACCCGGCGACTGGGGATACTTTCAAGGACATCGAGCTGCGCAGACGTCTGGGAGCACCCGCGGCGGTTGAATTTCTTCCAGGGGCAGGTCTAATGCGACGGTATCGAGATCCTGTACCTGATCTCGTACCTCTTCCAGTACCACCGGATGCCCCCAATGTCGAATCCGTAGATGTGCTATCAGTGTTCGGATCTCCTGATGTGGCATCGGTACCTGTATTACTAGAGGTTGTATCACCAGTTTCCGTACCAGTAGAGCTAGAAGACGTATCTCCTGTATTCGTACCAGATGATGTGTTACCGGTGGTCGTATCGCCGGTAGTTGTGTCACCTGTGTTTGCTCCTGATGTTGTATCGTCAGTGGTAGTGTCGCCAGTAGCTGTATTGCTGGTGTCCGTTTTGCCAGAATTCGTATCGCCGATCTTTTTGTCCGTGGAAATGTCACCGATATCTGTACTACCATTGGTTGCGTCCTTTCCAGCGTTGTCACTCGTGTTTATTAATAAATTTTCAGCCTTTTTTGTGGATGTATTTCCACTGGTGTCTTTCGGTGCACCCCCGGTGTTATCAGTAGATGTATTCCCTGTGCTTGTATCTGTTGACGCATTCTCAGTGCCAGTACCCCCAGTAGTATTGGTTGTATCAGTAGATGTGTTCCCTGTACCAACGTTCCCGGCGTTTGTGTTAACCGTTGTATTATCTGTACTGGTGTTCGCAGAAGTCTTTGTATTAGTTATATCAGCTTGCTTATTTTCCGCATCGGTATTCCCAGAAGTTTTCTCAGTAGACGTGCTGCCAGTATTCACTTCACCCAAATTTGTATCTGTGGATATATTTCCAGTACCAGTGTTACTAGTGACTGTATCTGCAGGTGTGTTATCGATTGTTGAGTCGGCAGAGGTATTAACAGTATTTTTTCCCGTGGGATTATTCCCCGCCGTGTTATCCACAGTAGTATCTACAGCGCTTGTTGGCACATTCGGGGCACCAGTAGTCGCTGGAGTATCTGCATTCTCAAGTGTCATTGTCCTGGAGATATGAAGCGTAAAGTCTGAGTTTGTAAAGTTGAACTGAATGGTATGAGGGTGCGTTACAATTTTCAGGCCGGCATCCGCGACATTCGTTATTGGGATTATCGTCGTAGAAGTATCTCCTGCGGGAACACTAGCAGCTTCATAAGAACTCTCGACTTGTCGTTCAAATAAAATACCATTTTCGAACCCTAGAGGCCATGCCGATGATATAACGAGGCACAGCGACCTGATGAGAAGCAATCGGGGTTGCATGCCAATTTAAAGTGTTAAAGCTATGGCAATAAACTGTAAATATGTATCATTTACGTTGGTTCATAAAAAAGGGGGACGGTCCCAAGGCCAGCCTCAAAGCCCGTCTACGAAGATAAAAAATTTAGACTGTGTGAAAATGCACCTGCCAGAGGTGATTCACTAAACAAACAATCAAAGAAAATAATGAGTAAAAGCAGAACAAAGCGAAAACGTTTTGGCTTGCGCTACAAATATATTAAGTGTATATTGTATTTAAACCTTTTCGATTTACTTTGAACTAATGTACGCGGAGGGTTTGCTGATGCTGGTTAAAACGATTAACTCGGAGCTCTAACCGCCCCTGGTTTAAGGTGTTCCATAATATCTAACTTTCGGCTGCACCTACCGGAACCATGGGGTTGGGGCTAATTAGTTGACTTTCTAGTTTTTAATGATCCCAGCCTAAACAGAACTCGTAACTCTGAATAAAAGTTGTATCAATAATCTTGCAGGAAAAGTCAAGCTCGAACCTTCGATCTCATGGTAGATTGTAATTAATTTGGGACCGTTCATATCAACCTTAAACTAGATATCGACCGATCACCACACGTCGCTCGAATGTGCAGCCGTGAATGCGTGTGGCAACATATACATGATTGAGCCTTGACACGAGGACAAATTTAGCCTAGTGAAGCGAACAAATTTTTCTGGGAATCAATTAATATTGGCAGTGCAGAATAGCTGGTTTAGGAATGGAGAATGTCGGAAAATGCAACTGTTCCGGCTATCCCTGTAATGTTCCGCATCTTGTAGCAAGTCGAGACTTACCAGTCATATTTACCATCTATATACGTTTTGCACACCTAGGATACTCGTCGAGTCCTATTCTTTTATCGATTCTGTGAATTCCAATGGTTCCCTCATAGTTCTGACGCTTTAATATTGAGAGCTTACCCTAAAAATGTCTATCGATTGAACACCGTCGAAGCACTCTTTACGCGGTCGAGATGCGGAAAATATTGAGCCAAGACTTATGCACAGAACTCTGTCTACCTAGTGTTAAAGTTGGTCATCTGATCATTGAAGGAATTCACCTGTTCTTTGCTATGTTGCAAGTTTTGATCTAATGAGGTATCTTGGGCGATAGCTGCCTAACTGACGAAACCGAGTTGTAAGTTCCAATAATGCATTTTAATTTTGCCAGAAAATTTCTTGAATAAATAAAAAAATATATATAAAAATCGAGAGAAATTCATAGTAGCAACCCCTCGCCTTGCCTCCGGAACCAGACGTGCTTGGCTGGGCCAAAGCAACAATGTACCCTCACCGGGAAATTTTAACTTATAAAAGGGTGCAAATTACGGGCTGACATGAGGAAAACCTTGGTTCTTAAAGCTTTACATATGACCAGGTGGTTTAAAAGCACTAGCAAAATTTCTGTTTATGTATATTATGGATTCGATTCAGGATACCCGTATATGTCTTGGGAATTAGAATTAAATGATCGGGGTAGCATATTGTCTCGTCAGCCGCCACGCACGAATAACATAATGTGGTACGATATAATTTGATTTAAAGTTACGAAGAAACCCCTGTGGAGCAGTTCTACATAGCTGCACAGTTTATAAATGTAGAGAGGGGCCTTTGCGCGTGTGCGACATAGCATTTTCGACTACAATTGCAATTTAGTCTTCCAAAAAATATTAAAACTCGTGCTCATGCGGCGCGAGTCTTATGAGTCGGCCCTGTTCGCCGACGGGGCAGGCATTTCCGTCCAACACGGTGCCGGCGAGGGCCAGGGGGCTGAGGGATCTCATTTCTTTAACGAAAAATATGTCAGCGCGAGGGAATTAATTTCTCCCCAATGTAATATGAAATACCAAATTAGCCGAACCATATAGCTTGCAATTGGCTTGTTTTTGGGCACGATGCGAACTAATAATGAGCATGTCGAGACTGAAGCCGGAACCAAGCCGCGGATTCAATCGCATGTTCCTATCTACTGGCTTGGACCACTAGCTGGTAAAGGGAACCTGGAAGTTTTATCTCCGTCGTAGCTTGCTTTACGTTATGCTATGTATACATGTATCACAATATTTTCGATCCTAATTACTCAAATGCAAATACGGCTGAATGGAATTCCGGGTCTTTGCCAACTAATTGATAGAGGCTGAATTGAATTAATGCTCAGTCGAAGATCTCAGTGTTTTATAAACCGGAAAGATGACCCAAAACTCTACCGGCCAAAGCTGTAAAGACCTCGAACCTCTTCAGACAGCTAAACAAAGTCATAATAAATATCTCTAGCAATACAAAAAGGATTCTTCAGGATGAAAAACATCAGCTTTATTGCCGTGTGTCTTACAATACCATTGTACCTGTAAGTTTTTTGCTGCTAAAACGCAACTCTCCTTTTCGTGAATTCGCTAGATATGTTGTCTCGGACCAGACAAGCCACACTAGCAACCGAGAAAATCTCTAAAACTATATGCCCGACTATACAAATAAATGTTTAGATGCAAACTGATTAACGCATGAGAATCTTTCTATCGACCCTAGTGCCTCTGCTCAAATCGCAGGACCAATTCTACCTACGGTTATCAAACCTACCATCACGAGATCGCCTCCAACTACATGTGGACCCTGCCCGATTTCCCAGACCGCCACTGTAACCCTCATATATAAGCGACCGCCGGTGTGCCCAGAATATATTTGTGTTGCCTGTCCCTTGCTGGAGGCACGCGCACTGTTAACATCAACGGTCGTCGCACCCTGTTGCTGCGCTGCCCAACCGCCAACTACAACTACGGTCACAAAGAATCCATGCGGGGACAACCCATGCGCCTGTGTAACGACGATGACTGTTGTGCCAAAATGCACAAAGGTTTCTGTTACATTATATTAGTGAAAGACCTGAAGGAATCCCGAGAAGGGAAAAATGTTATTGGGAATTGATTGAAGACTCTTGAATTCGAATGTTCGAATGGTATACGATAGTCAAATTTGCAAAATCGTTGCCGCGACGGCTCTCCTGTCGCAAATCATTCTTGGGGTACGAATTTAACAGATTTTAATCCCATGTATACAAGATACTTAGATATGCGCAAAACATAAAATTTAAGGCCCGCGGCAGGTGATCCTTAATGTTTGCATGCCAGTTATCAAACGGACCAATAAAAAGATCTCTCAATATTATAGTACTGTAAAATTCAGTAAAGAAGAGTATGCATGTACTGGCAATTGCATCAATTACTTGTAAAGTAAGGCGACTTGGGCCTCGTATTTGTGAGACCACTAACCTGCTAGATAAACTGTCCATGCATTTTCAAGAGAAGATGTTCCCATTTCGCGGATAGACTTACCATAGGACAAATAGAAGAATTGTAGGCAAATGTTTATTTCATTCTGTATTGTGTTAAAGCACTTGATATATCGAAACGGAGTCCTAGAATATATATTTATACCGCTAGATGCGCTCTATAGATCTAAATAGGCTCAAGACCGGTGAACTAGTTTCGGCGATCTGGGCTCAATTGATTTCTGTGAGTTCAATTACGTATACTTTGTACGATTTGTCTTTCTCCTGCATGCTGTATCTTGAGATTGAAAATCGAGGGATTGTGTAGAGATTGTATCCATTTCCGGCAGCTGGTGGAAATTGCTAAACAAGGCATTTGCCTCTTGTCGCATGGTAGCAATGCATTCCAACAAACTAGTATCCTTTCGGTAGGTATTGATTGTCGCGCAGTCTCGCAAACCGCGGTTTGAGCTAGCAAATTTTCGTTGCGGAGTTCGCTCGTCTAGGTAACGAACAGCAGTTGCCCACCAGAGAAGCAGATGATCGTGCGCAATCGTTATCGGGAGCCGGCACTGCTCCAAGAAGGAGGGCATCGAAATAGAACCATCCAATTATATAAACTCTTGCTCGAAGTCCACTATTTTTCATCGCTCCTTAAATTTAGACTGTCATTCGAACCTTCTTTCGAACTCGTACCAATATAATTCATTCACAAATTGGTATCTACCAAACTCTTCGTTGAAGTAAACAATTATAATAATACATTTCCATTGATCGCGATCGTGCCAACGAAGAAAATTAAATAATACAAACCAAAATGTTTCCTAAGGCTTTATTCGTCGGGTAGGTTCGTATCTGCTCCATATTTTTGCTATATCATTAGTGTTAATTTCACCTGCAGCCTTCTTGCGGCTGCCACTGCCTCCGCTCAAAGCAGCTCCACCTGTTCTGCCTACAGCGCCCCTGCCGGCGTCTGCCCAACCCCCTACGACAGCTGTTGTGCTTGGCTTTGTGCCGAGGCCCAGGTTCCCTTCCAGGTCTGCCAACCGACCGATGGCACTGGCCAATTCGCTACCTGCACCGCCTGCCCAAGTGGCGCTGACCCGGTCACAACCACCACGACTACTTCCAACACTGCCACAAGCGCAAGCTACCCTGACTCCACAATCACCATGACTTCCACCACGACCATCTGCACGAGCACTGCAACTGGAAACACCACTACGACCTCGCTCCCTGTACCCACTTATATCTCCGGCGCTTCGAATACCTACTTAGTGTTGAGCGGAGGAACAGCTTTCGGATTTTTCTGCGCGATGCTCATGTTGTAAAGCTGCAATCGCAAACCGTGTGTTCGTCCTGCGATTAAGTAGCAGCTATTCGCATGCTCCTTCCTACATGGCATAGATGAGAGGCCCTCACTGCCCAATGCCTTACTCAGCACAAATGCACCTCTTTATAAATTTCTAATGCATATCCTTCATTATTCCTTTGAGCTCTTCGAATCGCTCATCGAATTTTTTGGCACACTTATTCTTAATTGCGTTTCAAAAAACCTTAGGCACATACAGGGACCAAGTATGACGAAAGTTTTCTTATTTCAATCTCGTATACTCTAATATATCTATGATTACAATGGTATATGTGGTCAAACTCCTCTTCAACAATCGCTACGGCACGCCAGCGAACGGGTTAGGAAATGCCCAAGCAAGTCGACTTCATCGTAAGACATTCTGACCAATACGGCGATTGAATGCCATTTTTAACATACACAACGTTCCAAACATCAGTAAATGTGAATTAAAGTCTCTAACTGAACCTCCATTACTGTATAACAGCCTGAATGGTATATAGCTACCATCGGTGATGAAGATCACTGACCCTGAGCCCAGCCCCTTCGTAGATCGCACGTGTGTCATTATTTGCCGCTGTAAATCCAACTGTTTTGAACCCGCCCAAATGCAAGCATAATCTTCAATTTTGTATAGACTGAACGTATAGCCTGAGTTCTCTAGGGCGTAGAACCAGCCGCGCGGCAGTTGAGTGCAAGCAAATTATTGTAAGGTGTGAAACCTCGAGCTTGGCCGTTTCATATATCGTAAAGCCGATCAATCAGAGTTTCAGTTTTGGAATTATCAAAGGAATAATCCGGGAGGCAGGTGATTGTATTGTTGTAAATGGCAACGCCAAGTCAACTGTTAGAGCAAGATGTATATGTACATATATCGGGAACCGGAGATATATTATTAAACGGGCGCGCGTGACCACCACAAAATCAGAAGACCAAGCTAGTATGGCGAGGCATCCATGCTCTCTATACCAATGAGGTACGCGTTGGTGGCATCTCTAATAAGTCGAACGAAAGTTGCCCCTCCGAAAGTATTTTCGAACACGATCCTTAGAGGTAAGTGGCTCCCGCCTGTGAGGGCAGCCACAAAGATTTGAACCCTGTCCCTGGGGCTGCAGGATGCGTATTCAGGTTAAGCGCACGAGTTCGTGTTGGCTCTGTCATATCCAGAGATGGAATTTGTTCCAATCCAGATGGAGGCAATGTCGTTCACGGCAGAGAGCTCAAACTGGTAAGTGCCCGTGGTGAGAAGGTAGGGATACCCGGAGTAATCGAGAATATATTGACCTGTTGTATGGTGTAAGACTGGCGAAGTCAGTAGGCTCAATTCTGGGCGGAAACCCATTGTTAGGGTAGGGATCATTATACATTACAGCGTTAATACCGGCGTTGTCACATGATACATATGGCGACGGCGATGGCAAAGAGACCACAGTTGTAAATGTGGATACCAAAGTGGTATTATCTGTTATTGGAATAGTAACAATCGTTACCACTGGCACTGTTGCCGTGCACGTAGCCCTTGAAAGCGCGTACTCGTTGACCAAAGTGCAATGGTTCTTGCGGATATCATAGATGGGTACACCATTGTGGTTGTTCCAGGAGTAGTTGTCCCCGTATAGTAGAAGTGAAAGATATCATCGAGGTAGTGAACAGTGGTAGAAGCGGGATGGTAAAGGTGAAGTTGGACGTTAGAATTCTAGAAAATATGCTCCACCAGTATATAAACTTAGCCATACTAAATCTTCAGAGTAGAGCAAGAACAATAGACTGGATCCATGCAATGTTCAATTGATCAAACGTACGTACAACAAACAGAGGGAAGGCCAGTTTGTCGTTTTAAAACTTTCGCTCTTTTCAATGAGATGCATCTCCCGCCCAGTAACTAGCGGATGTGACCGCAGTGATTGAAATTAGTGTATTAAGAACGCGGTTGTCAAAATATTTATATATGTGGTCTTTAGAGCTTGAAAATCATAGACATATCAATTATCAAGTCGATTGGCGCTGAACCACCGTGCACAAGGAGCTCATACGTTACAATCGTAAACATGGTTGCTCTGGTCGTTGTGATAGTCGCCGTCACTACGGATGTTGTTCTCTATGCTAATCTGGTAACTGTCAGGGCCTTCATCACTGGAGCTAGAGTCTGGACGGACCATCCTCGAGAAATAGCTGTTGTTGATGTTGGATAGGTGATCACGTGATGGAAGCAGTAACGAATATTCTTGTCACCGTATAGGTATACTGGGCTAAATCTAGAGTGGAAGGCAGATGAGTAATATCGATATTGACAGTTGCGCGACTGAGTTATATCGGACATAAGTCCATATTGCATTCAGTTGAACTTCGTCATCAACGTTGATCGAGTTCCATTCGCGGAGGGACCCGGGTAACGTTTCTGAGGTATGTGCCCATCTGTCGTATTCGCTAGCAGGATCGTCTGACTGGAGCACAAATCTCAAGCTCTGGCTAAGCTGCTCCATGTTTAGGCCATGGTAGTAGAATGATAGACAGGTAAAAAGTATTGCGACATCTGGATGCCCTTACTCAGCCTGTTCCGATGGAACGCCCTTTGCATGGTAATGAACCGCGACCGGATCCCTTTTCGGGTGCAAACCGTATTGAACGTTCCATCGTTTCTTCAAAACTAGCAATAAAATTCGGTGAACGAACAACCCGCGCAGTAGACTGCACTCCAAGTGGGAAATCTGCCAGCGGCAGTATTGAGGCTCTTCCGGCGCAGATGCTGTCGACAAGCATGTTGAGTAAATACTCTTCAGCGTCTTTTCGAAGAAATAGATAAATGGATATCCTCCACCCTGTCGCTGAACAACCTCAACGCTATGAGGATACATGGTGTGAATGTCAACCAGGTAGCTTTCAACGAGTGCCAAGAGTTTTTGTGCCGTTATCCAACGCTGTGAATGCCCATCAAAAGTTTTTTGCCAGCCAGGAGGATATATTAGCTGGGTATTCACAGCCAGAGTAAAATCGGACTCGTCTATATATCCTTAGAAGTTTTATTTAGCCAGCTCTGAATGCGAATCATTAGTTTCACGTTCTCAAGTTACCCATCAGACAAACGTTGTATACCGCTAAGCATGAAGGATAAGCTGTGTTCTGGAAGAGAGACCATAAGACCATGCCGTTTGAGGATATTATAATGTATATCGTAGAAAGATCTTATCAGATCACCTGTTGGTGAAGTTTGACGATAAAATGGTACGTGGCGAACCTCTCGTCCCACTAGTCCACCAAGACGAGCGTGTAACATTTGTACGGTCTGAAGTACTAACGCACGAGGAACAATTACCCGAAGCAGGCGTTTCCCATCAGCCAGCACGGCGGCAGCCATCAGCATAATGCAAGACGTTTTGCTTATATATTCCAGTCAATATGTAACGAGAAAGAGGGACTAATTCGGACCATATTCTAACCTTCTCCCATATTCATATGTAAGACGGAGTTGTGTTGGGACTTCGGTTGGATTGTAGCATGTGCTACATCGACTTGATCTAACCGTATCATAATATTGGAATCTATTCCTAGGATTAACCAATCCGGAAAACTGAGCGGTTCCCAGTTTGATGACCCGCATTATTTTCTTCCTCCAATGTCTTTTGGTTGTCATGTTGTAATCTGAAAGTCTCGATCCGAACAAGTTGCTGGAGTTCAATGATCAATAGTCCAAGAAGGATTATGCTTTCGCGCATCCCACATCCAAATACGATTTTATTGTATTGCATGATCGGAGTGTTTCGAATAGAGATACGATGGTAATACTAGGAATAAGATTACCAGCTCTTAGCCAACCCAAATGGGGTTCCGCATTCTCTAACAAACCTTTGATTCTCTGCAACATCATATGAACACCTTGTTGGGAGTCATCGATTTTTGAACTGATATGAAGTGGGAATAGAGAGATATTCTGCACTAAGGCACAATCAACCGATTCTTTGAAGGCTAAGAGGCTCTGGCGAAGGTCTTTGGCGTAGCGTTGTCTCACAACGGAGTTTGTTCGCGAAATATCTTCAATGATATCATCTAGTTCCCGAACTTCTCTTTCGTAGGTGGCACCATTTAGGGAAATTACCGAATATTTTTTCGAATCTGAGGGGATTGGTTCTCGTTTTGATCTAAGAAACTTGTCGAGAAGCTCGTGCGACGAACTCGGACCTTCAGCCCTGAGCAATTCGGAGATGGAATAATGTGTTTCTACTGCCGTCTTTTGTTTATCTCGTCCTTCGACGTGTCTGTTACTCAGTATAGGTATCACTATCTCGAAATGCAATTGGTCAAGCATTCCCTGAAGTTCTTTGATATGTTCCGACAGTTGTTGGTTGAAGAAAAGTCGGGACCATTCCGGTTGTATAACAGCGAGCACTTGAGTTATGTCGACTAAGTCTCCATCGACGGGGAGGCCTATTTTGGGTTGTAAGCAAGGCCACTGTTCTACAAGGTGGCTGAACACACTCTCGCATTCATTTTCTTCTCTCGTATTGAACGCGTTTTCCGCGGCTTCAAGCTTCTTCCGAAGTTTTAAGTTCAGAGTAAAACCAGCTTCGTTCTGAAACTTTGACTTCGTATAAAACTTGCAGTATGGCCTCAATTGTTGTCTGAGAATATCCTTTCTCACGCTAGGGTTGCGATGAAATCTGAGAATGAAGGACCAGTAGGTAATTTGAAAGTTTTAAGAGTGGGATTTGTTGCAAAGGCGATCAACGTTCTAAGCGTCCATGTTGACCGTGCTACTTAGAAGAGAGGTAACTCTATATTGAGCTTATCGCTCAGGAGTATTTTGTTAAATGTATTTTCATATCCACCAATATTTTGCCACTGTTCTAACGTAGTGGTTATATCCTTCGGTAATTTAAGCCTCTGATTCCACTTACCTAGATGGTACACAGTCTCATAGACGTTTTGTCTGCCGATAGAAATAGCGGGCTGTCCTCGAGATAGGTAGGGTATGTCTTGCGGTGTCTTTAAAGGATATTTGGAGCCATTGGGTTCATACAGACTTCGACGTACCTTACCGGGTCTGTAAAGATTATAATGATGCCTTTCGAGGGTTAGAGGGCTATAATTTTCTTTTCCGAACGGTTTTAACTATTCGGACTTGGCTACGACTTCCTTGACAGCGAAAAAGAAATCATCGTGTTGGGCGTGACTGTGTAGATGGGTATCCCAAGTAATATTCCGCATGACCCTGAGGCCAACAGGGTAGGATTCTCTCAACGGGGTGAGGTCTGCCAGCTTTTCGAGCAAATAATAGTAACTCGAGTTCAATGGAGACCATGGTTGACAATAGTCAGATCGTAAGCAATGAAGAGCTTCTTCTGTTCCCGTTCTGCCAGTAAGTCGATCTACAAGTACGAATGATGTATAGGCGTGAATTAGCACTTTAGTGTAGAGTAGTCGTGGCTCTGGTGGGCAGTCTATTCTGCCAAGGGTGGTATTGATTTGATATCTCCCGTAGACCCTTTGGTTGAAAATATCTATTTCAACGTGATATTCATCCAACCTGTATCGAGGTTGGGAAAGGGGATAATCACGCTTCTGACACGACTGTTGACGTCATCTTGGAGTACAAATTTACTCCTTAAGCCGTACCAAGTTCCAGTGTCCTGGTTTTTATCGATGGATGACCGGAGAGTATCACTATGTAGGTATCTGTGGGAGTTGACTTCCCATTTGAGCTCGAGACATCAAATCTGTACTGAAAGCGGTCGACGCTGTGATTGGAAAACTGTTAGATGTCTATCAAGTTCGAACCTACTAAATATTATAGCCACCTTCTTGAATACTGGGCTGAATTTGTCTACAAGCTTTATGTTACGGCGTTTAGCTTCTTTGAGGTTTAAGTTAATTGTCTAGTCGCTGTCTTTTATTTTCCAACAATTTTGTCGAACATATATATAGCCTTCCATCAGATCTAGCCAATGAAAACATCTATCCAGCAACGAGGCAGGAAGATCTTCAATTCCGTTGCTGTCTTCAAAGACGTCTCGTGGAATATAGTCAATAATTGAGTGATTGAACTGAGCCCGGACTACTAATCTTCCACGGCGAAAACCAAGATGAATACGGTGCTTCTCTTTATCTTGAGATAACATGTATGTCATTTCAGGGACGCTTGATGGAAGTGTTAATATATTTTGGTTGCCAAAGAGTTCAGCAAGTATGGGATCGCCTCGATGTTCCGGGTGCAACTGGCCAAGAGGCTTGCCATCAAGAAGAAGGTGGCCTTCCAGAATTGTATCCTTTTCTTGTGGCCACGCAGCCTCAAGAGCGACAGAAAACCTATAGGATGCGTGGTAATGGCTGTTCGTAAGATATCTTTGATGCTGTGGACCATTCGGCGGTCTCCCGAGAGGGCATTCTTGAGGTTTAAAGGGAGATCATCTGGCTTTGCGAGGGTATCATGTTGTAAGAAAATTGAGCGTTCAAAGAATACTCGAAAGTGGGCAGGATTAGAAGGTAGTAATTGATGATGCGTAAATGGCGTAGGTGGATTGTCCTAGTAGCGCCGCCCAAAGCCCAAATTCCGAGAATCGATGCGATAAATCTATAGTTTTGGCATTGTCTATCTCAGCTCTTAGACCGTAAAGCCATTGAGAAAGGATGTTTCTGGAGTCTTTCGGAATATTAGTGGCCTCGGATATAACCTGTGGATCATCTGAGTATGATATCCAAATATCTGCTCCTCTCAAAGGTAATGTGATTAGCATGTTCATACAGTGAATTTTGTGCCAGTTAGATGCAATCAAGGCCAATCGAGCTTTTATTTGGTTTAGAAGCTGAATAGATTTGTCTTTGGAGACTCTGTGGGACATTCGGAGAGGTTCACCAGATATCATTGGACTTGCTTGATGGACTAGATATCTCACGAGCAAGCTTGCTCAACAAGAAGCGAAGGGAATCTCCTATTCTAACCAGAAAGGAGTCCTTGGTATGCTAGAAATTCGTGGACATTGATCCTAGCTGGACAGAGAGTTTGACTAGCGATCACCTCATAAGATGTTGGGGGGCGGGCTGGATCAAGATTATCGGTAATACAATTGAAAAGGGCAATTTCGGGGAATGAGAAGTGGGAAATGATGATAGAATGTTGGAGCTAGTATGAGACGGCCTGGCCAAACCCTTCTATTCTTATCGTAGTAGTTGAGAAACAGACCGTTTGGAAGGCATACTTTCTCTATTGTTGTTGGCACTGAAACATCTGCAAGATGTGTTTGTAAAAAAGATTTTTGGTCGAACCCAAAGTCGCAACTGTGGAATTGTTGAATCTAAACGGGGATAAACTCCGTGTAATTTTGGATCAGAAGACGAGGTTCGAGGGTGGGACGAAGATCTGGAAGTGCTAACGTAGAGATGACGCGCCAAGTAATATCTCTATAGACAGAGTATACCGGTGGGCATGCGATTTCGAATGTAGCGGCTCTCATTTGTGGACCATCTGCAGGTAATGGATACTCGCGAGCAGTTATCCTAATTCTGTTCGCTTTTCTTTCAAGATAACATCTTTTGCGGCCACGATCGTCGTGATACTGGGTAGCTGGTGTGTCGCTCGAAAGACAGTACTGACACGCAGTTTGCATTGTCTCTTGAATCATATTTTCGTATTCCGCTGTTTTTGATTTCAACTCTGCTCCTTTCCGGAGTCTGATTGCTTCCGCGGTAGCTTCTATCTCTTTTCGTAAATTTTCGAATTTCGAATTGTTGGTCGATGCCTCCACATATTGATCAGCGAAGCATCCTTTGCAGGGATCGATGAAGATAGAACTGCGACCTCGGGTTTTCGAACACGCTCTCTTAAAGATTCACCAATCCTCTGGGGTCTTCCGAAGTCTCGGGCTTTCTCGACATTTAGAGAGCTCAGAATCTCCGCTGTAAATACTGGATGAAAGTCATACAGTAATGATAATTTGGTTACAGCATAACCATGAGACCCACAGCTCCATAACACATCGAGAATTAGAGAGGAAAGGGCTTCTGGTATTTCTTTATATTGCCCACACATATCGTCCAAGTACTTATCGAGTAGCCTTTGACAATCTGATGCACTTTTCCTCTATAGGAATTTTGGAGTTTCTGTATGACGAGGTGATACTCTGAAACGTCTCTTCTACCAGAAATGATTTGTAGTAGCGGTCCGCGAAGTCCCCGAAATCTTTTCTCCCTTGCTTGACGGCCTCCTGGTGGTTTACCATGTGCGAAGATGATTGGAACAGTTTGAGATTGGTTTGCGAGTCTTCAAGTATGTCATTAAGATAACTCCCACTACTCAGCAAAGTCAAGATAGTGTTTTGTGCATCTGCCATTTTGGGAAGCGGGGTACCCTCCTTTCCATCCTCCGGCAATATTGATCCCATGTTTCCTGGATATGATCCTCACTTAGTCGGAGTGTAGCCATAATCTTTGTAGAAACACTGTCAGAGAAGTAACGATTGATTTCTTTGACATGCGAAGTCACTGATAGGTTTTGTATATTCAGCTTAGCCATTCGACGACAGAGTTTACTTTTAAGTAATATCGTGCGTTCCGGGTGGGTTTGACAGAAAATGATCTGCAGGAAACCCTTGAGAAGGCAACATTTGAGGAACTTATAGGTCAAAGTACCGATATCGGCGCCTAGAATGCAGATGCTTCTGAATGGCAATCCGCAGTATAAGCCATGTAGGTTTCTCCTTCACGGGTCAACACCATCGGACCAGCAAACATCCTCTCGCACCCTTTTCTGTAGCGCGATTGGGTACACCCGAGTACCGATTGCTTCTAGTACACCTGTCATTAAATTAGTAATGAGGCCAGGATCAACAGTGTCACGACTTTCCCAGGCTCCTGACGCTGCCTTCGTAGTAGTGGCGGCGAAGTGTTTAATAGATTCTCTGCTAACCTGTTCAAGAAAAAGAACAGGCTCCTGAAGAAATCATCGGTTGCGAAGGTCGAATAAGGGATCGAAACCGATATACCCGGGAAACTCCAGAGAAGAGCTGATTCAGCTTCGAGGGCCTTTATCGGATGTTGGCGAAGTTTCGAACGCTTCGAATAACACGTTGTCTGAACGGAGCCTTTGATGAAAAAATTTTAGTTCGTGAGAATTAATAACAGGTGATCATAAAAACTTACCCCATTTCCGGTGGATAAGCAAAGCGGCATCCTGTTTCGTGATATGAACGATGAGTTGCTCTTCGATTTCCAAGGTGCGAAGCTGCTGGTATAGGATCAGCTTGTTGAGAACACCGTTGACGCATCCTCGTTTGTAGTTGATCATGGATTTCTCAAGGAGGATAAATTGATGGCTATAACGATCGCAAACTAGGCCTCGGAATCCGCGAATGGCCGTGGTTGTTATCTCGATAAGATCGTTGGAAACCTCGTTGGTATCATTGTTTTCATACTGAGGTAGTTTGGGGGTAGGATAACATGATCAAAGATATCCTCAGAATGGAAATGGCCGGGGGGGATTGATCTGGAGAAGTTGACATTGCAGCGTGGTGGAAATAGAATGAGAGAATACTAAAGTAACTAATACCTATTAGGAATGCGCGCGATGTTAGCTCTAGACAAAGCAGTGGTGGACGGTGGAGAGCAGAACAGATTGAATTTTAATAATTGGTGATGTTGTGTGAAGGGGATTCTACAAACCAAGGACTTCGATGTTGATGGAAGTTTTAATATTTGAAGTGCAGGAAGCTTAGGGGCTTGGTGGATGGTTAGGCTTCAGTACTTGTGAGGCACAATTGCCTTAGGGTGCCTTTTGGAATCTTTTGGTGTAAAGTTGGTGGTGGTGCAGACGGTACACTTTGGTATGGTGCTGCTGATGAATTTATCATTACTAGTAGACGATGTAGCAACACCCAAATAATATATGTGAATGAGCAGATTGAAAGAAAAAAGTGAAATTCAATCGCTTATTTTTGGTGGGGGATTGCATTATAGCTTACTTGCAATTGGTTATGGTGCCTGAAAAGTTGAATGCGAAGATGTTTCCTTGTCTCGTATGTTTCCCTCTTTCAGGGTCTGATTGGTGGTGTGGCACAATTGAGGGGCACCCCCGTATCACAGGATTTTTTGAACGACGTACAAGGTGTACAGCGCATAGATACCCACTGACGAATATAAACGATAGACAATGCAGATGTATGCAACGCAGATATTCTCAGCCGGCCAAGCGCCAGTGAAGCGGGTTATTGTCCAATAAAGCGAAAGAGTGCAGTGCCTGACGTTGCATAACGTTTAGACAGTCTCGAATCCAGGCCGAGGTGGATTTGCATTGGCAGCCACGATTTCTACGATTTCGGATCGGCGATATCGCCTGTCTGGTGCGGTCCGTACCATGTATACCATGGGCGTTGCTTCAATTCTAGTGCAAGGACTGAATTGAGGACTTAACGGTCTCGAACGACCATAGTGGTCGAAGACTGAATGCCTAACTCAATTGAGATTGCAAACAATGAGTTTGGTAGTACTCATTATAGTTACCGTGCCGAAAGTGGGGGTGGTATTATCACACCATTAATCCAGTCATCGCATGAAAATAGGTATCGAAGGCGAATAGCGGAAAGAAACCAAAGTTACTGCAGCATTCCAACAGATACTGTATCTATATATATATACCTAAGCACTTATATATATAAGAATCAATTTAATTGATCAAGAAGGATGAGAATATTAATACACCCTCCTTAGCATAGCATAGTAGATAGGTCTAGAGGATGATAAAGTGAATACTGTATAATTATGTATGATGTAAATCAGAGATAAAATTTAAATGAATTAATTGATCGATCCAATGCAGAAGTATATAACTATATATTGTTCTATTCAATCTGAGATCACCATGGTACCTTGTACATGTTCAAGTAGGAGACAAGTTAAAAGATCTCGAAAAGGGATGCAAAAGAAGAACGCGAAAATTTATGGAAATCTCTGTCTTTGACAGACGGGCTGGCTTTGGACTGACTCTGCGTCTTTCCGTTGGGGAGCGACGTGCCAGGGTCAGTTCCGTCCACATGCGAAACACTGTCGTCATCCAGAAGGCCCCATATCAGAGGAGCCTGCCACGCGTAGTTCGACTCGTCTGCGGAGAGCTCGCTTGTAGCCCAGGCCTTGAAATCGGCCACATCATTCCAGTGAGAATTTTTGATGTAGTAGAGTTCTTCTAGCCGCTTTACTAAGGGGATCATGCTTTCGAAATTTGGAGAAGAACCTTTTTTGACGTATGCAAACTTGACCAGATCCAACTGCTTGAAAATTAACTTTGAAGCCTGCTCCCTTGGGAATAAACTCGCGTTTCCTGGGTCCGTGAGACCTTGTAATAGTTTCTCACTGACTGTGATTGCTTTTTTATAATAACCGGCAGTGTTATATATTCGACAAAGCAAGTTGCAGAACTGCTGTGTTTCCAAATGAAATGGCCCGAAAACGCGCGAGTAGTTGTATTGTATCCGTTCCAGAACCCGCAAAGCAGCCTCTTTTCTTCCTTGTTTCATATAAACGTCACATAAGCGACATCCGATTGTCGTAACTAGGCGGGGGCTCCAGATATCATCGTGGTTATTGCGGGAGTCCCATAACTGCTCAAGAATGTTTATCATGAAATCCCAACGGGATTCGGCAGCGAGAAGAACCAAGAGTTGATGAACATCGGTCAGATTCACGGATACCCATGAGATTCCCATTCCACCCTGTGCCGACAGAATATCTTGCAGAATGATTTGCGTAAACTTGGAAATATCTGCTCGTAGAATGTCGTTCGGGGTGGCTTTCACTCTATCAGATGTCATATAGAATAATATTCGCAGAATATTAACTATTTTGTTCTCTTCAGTGAGAAACTTATAAGTCCAGACGGAAAGAATAAAGGCGGCATCGATATCCCCATGTTCGATCGTGGCTTCGACACGTTTGAGCCCAACGTCTACCAGTGAGAAGGTATGTCTCTGGCTCGAACCAGCAAAGAGATCTAAACATTCTTGGAAGAATTCATCCAACATGTCGTCGGAGAATTTAAGATCGATGCCCGTCTTGGGTTTGTTATCTGGTTGGAAGGTTCTGAATTCTCGCTCGAAAATGGCGCGCAGGTCATTTTCTACGAACTTGAACTCATCTTCCCTACCCTCCGTGCGTAGAAAGGCTCTTAGTCGCGCTCCTGCGGCTAAGACAACATCCAACCGTTCCCCGAACTTTGTGGCCGCCAGCCAAGACATGTAATACTCTGACTCTTGAAGTACAATTCCGATGACTTTCGAGTAGAGATCATCTTCATTTTCGATCAAAATATCCTTCCGGGAGGCTATCTCAATCGCTGAGAAGAATACTTGATACTTGCGCTCCGTCATCAAGATGTGAGAGCTTTTGAAGACTAGCTTGGCAAAACGCTGATCTTTAGCGTCAAAGCCTTGCCGGTCCTCCAATCCCATCCGACAGTAGCTTCGCAAATCTCTGACTAGAGTTGTTGCGATAGAAGGGACTTCGAGCAGCTCAAACATCTTGGCGATTGCCACACCGCTATCGAAAAGTATCCTCTCGTGGGTTTCGGATGAGAGTACTTCAATTGTCGTTTGTTCGAGGAGGTGAGCGGCCCTCTCCTTTTCTTTTTGATTTACGTGATACTGAATCAACTGCTCGAGAGAACCCAAGGTCAGACGGTGAGTAAGTCCATATGTGACTTTGAATTCTTGGAATAGTCCGTGATACAAGCTACCTGCTTTGGCTTCGGTAGTCTTATCGAGGAGATATAACTTCGCTAAACTTTGCTGGATTTGAAGAATGATTTTGGTATCATCTGTGCTAACCGCGCTCCGCAGGGCCATCCCCAGAAGTTTTTCATACTCTTCAATCGCCTCTCTGACTTTTGATCCATCTGCTTCCAGAAGCTGGGCGTAGCACAACAAGGATTTGAAATAAAATTTGTCATTTTTACCGACGTGGTCAAGCAAAAATTGGAGCAAACGTTGGGTTATTGTGATGATATCTGCTGTCGACTTGCCAGACTGCTCCATGTTAAATCGACACTTCTGATATAATCGAAAAACAAGGCCTGAGTCCAGCGAGAAACCAAGCTTAGGCCCAGACAAAATCTTGTTCCAGAAAGTACGATAGAAATTTGCTGCCTCAGCCTCCCGAGATGGCGTTGATTCATAAATCGTAAATAAGGTCGAGAAAATTGTAAAGCTATGCGCAGTGATGACAGTTTCAAGTAGCGAATCACATAGCCTGCGATACACACTGATAGCATCGTCGGGACGGTTTTGTCGCCGATACATTTCAGCCAGGTGAAGTCCTATTTCCGTTGTACTCTCGTGAGAAAGACCAGGGGTCTTGGCCAAAGTCTCGAAATAGGACTGAGAAGCTTCCATCGCCTCACTAAAGCGGCCACTCCTATCACAAAAAGTGCAATACTCTTTGAAAGCTTGTATGACTCTAGACTGAGTGTTGGGCATTATAGTGTTCTGGCAAGCTAGATGTACTAACCTGTACATGTTGCAGCCTTGACCAGCATCGCCTTCTTTCCAATAGCCATGGGCAAGGAGGTATGCTAACTGAATACCTCTCTCCATGAAGTCTTGTGGCAAGTTCAGACTCTCGTCTCCCTTTCTGTGAATGATTGTGGGCCATGCCGCTGTTAATGCTCTGCTGCAAACTTCAACAAGCTTCCGTGACTCAGTCTGCTCCTCATAGAAATGAGCAAGTTGAATAAAAGAGTCCAGGCCCACATCGACCACACTCTTGGATCCAGAGGGATTTAGAATGTCCACAAGCTCCTTCAATATATCTTCTTCTTCTTTTGAGTTCCCACGGCCGCGCTTGCGTAATCTCGCGAGGCCACCAGCAACTTTGTAGGTGAACTCGGTCGCCTTTTTATCTTGAGATTGTCGGAGATATCCCCAGAGGGCGCGGTAGAGTTCTTCGGCCTCGTTGTTGAGATCAGACGACTCCAAAAGTTCAGCCAGTATTATCAATTTAGAGAGAAGCCCAAGTGAATGAATCCGGAGATTATTGGCTTCGTTTTTGTATTTACCCCAGAACTGCTTGAGTAATAATACGCCATTATCTCGGCTCGAATTGCGAAAGTAGAATTGGGCAAGCTCCGTGATTAGATAAATTCGTTCCTCGTGTATCGTCACAATCTCACCCCCATTACATTTTGGGAGAGCAACAGTCAAGGCCTTTATTGCGGCCTCGAGGACCCTAATTGCCCCACTAGTATTCCCAGCGGTCTCAAAAGCAGAAGCTAGGAGCCCGACAGCTTTGATGCGCTGTTTTTGCCATGGCTCAAGGTTTTGTTCCGCGAGTGTCAGTTGTTTGGTGCAAATATCTAGGTACTCGGTAGAAGAGGGATCTTTCCGTAGGATGGAGACCATGAGATCCAAAATGGAGGAGGAGCGTTCGTCCGTCTCTCCAAACTTCTTGCAACATGTCTGCCAGAGCCAACGGTAATGGACAATCGCTTCTTCATCCTTCCCTTTCTGAGAGAGGTCACCACCATGTCGAGTGACGATCTCGATGATTTCTTCGCTGGGTTCTGGGTCCTTATTCTTGCAGTATTGGATAACCCAATCGTAAACCTCACGACCAAATTCTATATCACCGTACTGTTTTGCTGTTGATGAATACATAGAACTGATTTCCCAGGTCTCCAAGCTAAAGTTTCCAAAAAGTGTTTGGCTCATCTTCCAGGCTTTGTAGCATATTTGAAGTGCAGAAGACCAGTTACCAGCGATAATCCGAACTCTCATTACATTTAAAAATGAGTGGAGAGTTGCCGGAACACTTAACAAGAGAGCCTGTCTGATATCCGTTGCCAGGACAAAGTCTGATTCCTTGACTTGTTCCTCACGCCAGAGGACGTACTCGAGTTGGGAGAATCCGACCGACGGAGGAAATACTGATACTAAGTTCGATGGGGTTGCAAGTTGACTAGTTTTACCGTCGTTAAAGAAAGTTGACTCTCGAAAATGGTTGAGCCATTTCCGGATGCTATAACTGAGGAGAGCATTTTGCTGGAGATTTTTATCGGCAATTTCTCGGGACATTGGTTCAAAGCTTGAATTTGAGGTCATAGAAATTTGCGTGGTTGATATGTATGCGAGAAGGGTTAGAAGCACTTCGGAGTGGCATTTTTTAGAGCTAGGAAGGTTGTGGTCCTTTTCCGCTTTCCGCCAAAAATAGGTTTTAAGGGAAGGGTGGGAAAACTGTATCAAATTTCGATCTAGAACCACGAGATGTCCGCATGGTTGGATGATATCTTTTTCAACATCCCATTTCAATCTTGACGACCGAATCGGTTTATTGTCGATTGAATAGGTCACTTCCAATAGGTCCCTCATATTTTGAACGGAAAGAGGCTCTTCTGTAACTAGGAGCCATGAAATAATCCTCATGACGTCCTGGTTGTTGAAATCAACATTTGCTAGCAATGCGTCCAGAAGGCCCGCAACGCCAGAGGCGTTAGAATCACCCAATGTCTTGAGAATTTCGGCCATATTCTTGCCTCGTTTGACATTTTGGATCAAGAGATTGGCAATAACGAAAGATCCCTCGGCTTTTTTGCAGAGCAGATCAATTATTTGCTGACAGTCTTTTTGTGGCACCTTTGACACACTGAAAAACTCTTCTAAGACTCTCGTAACATATATCTGAATGTCATAGCGCGTGTTCTCTTCATCGATATGCAGGGGTGTGAATGCGACAGGGAATGAAACCCCGGGACTGGATGGTGTGTAGGTTATAACGCAATTTAGAGAATTCTTTCCGTTGGCATCAATAATTTCTCTGATCTTGGAGACTATTGCGGCAGCTTCTTGGTGCCCACCGTTGACATGATCGAGGCCGTCGATCACTAGATTCAGGTGTCTTGTCGATTTAGCAGCATCCCCGAATACTTCCCAAAGCGCTATTTCTAACCCGACTTCTACTTGTCGGTTGAACCAAGTGCTTGACCCCGCTTGTCCATCTTGATTTGAGGCTGCAGTTATATAGATATCGGCTAGGCGTTTGAATAGTGGGACATCACCGAGGCTTTTGTCAAGAAGCTGAAAAAGAAGAGATTTCAGCATGAAAACCGACGAGGTGCCTCCACTGACAGTTTTGTCTATTTCGGATATATTCAGTTGTCTGCACTCTTTAAGTTTGAAGCATCGGAGATATATAGTAATAAAAGCTACTCACCGAAAGCAAAACTCAGTAATATATCCTGTCGGTGCACGCGCAAACGATCTGTTATCCAGTTGGCGAGCATGGTCTTCCCACTACCCTCTTTCCCAAAAACACAGAGTAGCTGATCCTCTCCATCCTTGAATTCGGATAGTGTTCGCTCAAACCAAGTGCAGGTTCCTTCACAAATAGTTGACCTTGGCGTTTCAAGAGCACCTTGACGGAGCCAATTTTTCAAATCGGTAATTGAGACGG
Source organism: Orbilia quercus (assembly GCA_036971405.1). Classification (NCBI taxonomy): domain Eukaryota; kingdom Fungi; phylum Ascomycota; class Orbiliomycetes; order Orbiliales; family Orbiliaceae; genus Orbilia; species Orbilia quercus. The sequence continues at coordinate 1,389,518 of JAJTUE010000012.1, forward strand.
GCCCGGATCCTAGACATTGATTAGAATCTTCTATATTAATGGCATAATTCTCAATTTTAGTCACCTTGAACAATGGGGGACTCTGTGATCCTGTGTAGCCATATGGCCTGCTCCAGCGCTTGCCGATTGGCGTGGAAATTTTTCAAGATGGATGTTATGAGTTCCTCACACTCTGTGATGAGATATCCAGTAACTGTTTTGCTAGTTAAATCCAGACCATATTTCAAGAATAGGAAGCTAAAGTACCCTGCTTATCATGATATAGTGTTGTGACGCGAAGCACAAGCTCAATTATATTGCTATAGAGCGCCGAGAGTGTCCATTGCAAATCCATGATGGATACGTAGAGATCTCCATGCGGTTCCAAAACTCCGAGTACTGCTGAAATTTTGTATAACTCATCAAAGAATCTTTGAAGAGAATCAACGTTTCGAGCGCTAATCTAAGTGGAAATAATAATGTTAGCTGTATACCACCTTCAACGGCCATCAAGTTATGCGCATAATGCGTTGGTATAGACAAACCAGCAATAGAATTTTGCAGCAGCCTAAGAGATTGCTTGCGATTTGTTTTCCTCCAGGAAAGAATAATGATATTTGGTGAGAAAACGTATCCAGTCGCTCAGCAAACTGTCCCGCCCATCTAAGACTATTGTCTAATACACTACCCTCATCCGGCATATCGCGCAAGCTTTGGGCGTTCACAAATCTTCTAAAGTTATCGAGATTGGGACATCCTTTCAATATCCTGTCAGCATTCGGGCCTAGTTCAACTCTAACCCTTTGAAGTAGTAGACGGCTTGATTCAAGGTTATCCAAACCACCTGGTGGCGCAGCGGATACTTTCTGCTCTGAGGACTGATAAGATGTCATCGATGAGTATGCGTCATGGTAGCCATTGGACTTTTCGTGGCGAAAGGCTGTGTTTGATTGGCTAAACGTGGTGCCATTCACAATCATCGGGACTGTTGGTCGGATTATCACTCGCTGCGTTTCTAACACACGTGCACTCTTTTGAGCCACAGGAATATGCTCTTTCAGGTCATGGGTGATAGAGCGAGGTTCTTCCGTAGTTGAAGCTGATACGTCGGGGACCGGTTCAAGAGATTCGACGTTCGTGGTGGAAGGGCTAGCCATTGGTGCACTTCTAGCTGTTGTGGCAGCTGAGTTCTGTGAGCTTTAAGACGAGTTGCAAACAATTTAGAATACTTAATGGATTCTTTCTCGGACTCACCTTTCTGGTTCTTGTCTTTTGCCATTTCTGACCTTTGATTAAATTTGGTATTTGTTATACAGTAAGTAGTTACCAGATCAAACTTTAATCCCATTAAAAAGAAGACTGGCGTCTTTATATGAATTTGCTGAATTTTAAGTAAAAACTCAACGAGAAATTCAAAAAATAATAAATTTATGGGGTCGTTGGCGCTGTAGACTCATTCCGTCATATCGCGGAGGTAGTTAGTTTAACCCCCACTAGTGTTAACATTTTCATCTTAGTTTGGATGGTTGACGCGGGTTGATGAACAACTGCCAATCGATATTCTCCGCAAATATCCGCAAGATTGACCATCTAGATTATTTGCGCGAGCTAACATTCCGTCCTAGCCTCTTCACTTTGACCCCTTCAGCAGCGGGTTAATATCATTGATGTGAAAAACGGATTGCAATTGACGAATCGAACATGCCATGGATAAGCGGATGAAGTAGCTTAGATGTCGCAAGTCCGCGCCAGGTCCGAAGAACGGACATCTGGTTTACAGATAGTAACTAGTCAAGTGAAATGAACCATGTAAGTTAACAATTTATTTCAGCCTCCCAACATAATTAAAGCTAAAAGTGCATCTATCAATTGCTGTGAATTAATAGCATCAGTAGCAAAGCCACTGAGTTCTATTCCAGCTCCACATATGGATGTTTTATACTTATTTAGAAAGGCTCGAGGTAACTTAAATGGAGGATCAAATTTATACCCTAACTCAAAAGAGAATAGCCCTATTTAGCCGGTGTGGTCTCGGAGACAACCATGCCAGTAGCATTCCCCAGTTGAATTGTGGCAGGTCCGCCAAGGAAACCAACAAAATATACAGAATTCTCATATTATCTCGCAAACTAGCTGCAATGCACCTACGCTTGATTCACAGACATTAACTATAATTCTAGCCATGTATGCCGCTTGAGAGACCTTGCCATACATGTGTGGTCGTATTTCGCAATTTAAAAAGATCTGTTCCCTGGGATAACCTCACAACAATATTACTCTTTGATTTTATGATGTTAACTTTTTTTTGTCCGCATTAGAAGTTTGTATATTTACACCAGGATAAGCACCAATACAGATTATTCCCGCACCGGCCTCTCCGCGTGGAGACTGAACAACAAATTTGCTCGTGATTCATCCCGGACAGGATAACTCTCGTCAAGCGGGCCCCACGCGGATGTTTGCCGGGGGTATTTCGGTGATGAAGCCTTTCCCGCCGTATCTTTGACACTTCTGTCTGCTATTTGAATTAGCAACACTTAGCCTGAGGGTGATAAAGTAAATATAATACCGATTTAACAACGCGTGAGTTGTTTTTGTAGGCCAGTGGAACACTCGTGGAGCCGAATAACTGGCTTTGTATTTACTAGAAATATTATATCAGGATAAATACATATTATTCTTTGAGAAAAACTCATCTTTCAGATTAGCATAGGACTCTCTTATACATTATCCTTAAAATGGGTTCAGCACTATTAACAACAGATATAATATTCATCTGTAGTCTTCTTAAAAATACTTTATAACCGGATAAATAAGAAATTTGGGTGGAAATTTTTCTATAGATTATATCATTTTCGAAACTATGATGTTGGTGAGAAGGGTATCACTTTTTGCGGCCAAAATTTTGAATACTGCGTGAGTTTCTGGCGTGTGATGGAGTTTTCGTGGCCAAATCTTTCCAGAAGTCACTTACTCAACGTGGGTGAATATTACTATAGCTGAATAAACCGCCAGAATTAGGTCCAAGATCATATAATCTAAACAATTGATCCCCAAATAGTGCTGTCAAAGATAAAGCCGTACCAGTATCCACAGTGCTCATAGATAACAAAAGGATATTTTTGGTTCACCATTATTATCCTGCATAATAGGCTTTTTAATACAAATACTCCGAGATAAAGATAAAGACTATCTATCGAAAGATCAATTATTCGGACATCTGTATGCCAGTATGCCAGTATGCCTATATTTATGGTCATTAACTTGGACATATTACAAAGAAGTCGAAGCAAAAACTTTGCTAGCGAATCGCATTCGATTTTTTATAAATAGTATATAAACTAGCTTGGTAGTAGTGCGAGTGTAAATTTACCTAGGAGTTTGCCAAAAAAGCTTACACACATATGTAGTCAATTGAGCTTAAAATTGTTTAAAAAATAGAGAGAATCGGCTTACTAACACATTTAATAATTATTTATGTCAACGGACTACTTCGTCCCGAGATCATTTTGTGACTGACTGTATAGTTTACATTGGTTCACAGCATAGTAAGCATAAGCTCATGGACAAAGGGACATAGTGTATATCTGATCTAATCGACAGGATAAGGTGTAGCACTGGACAATTTGCAAATGGGTCCGCATTTCTTAGTGAAAAATCTAGAGATCATAGTATTCATCTCTATCATAGATGGAATGATACTAGATAGGTATATGGACTTAAAATTTTGTTACCGCAATAATAAAAAACTGACTGAGAGAGCTTGACGGATGTCGCTGCAGGAATTGTTGATATTGCTACTGTTATTGCTGATAATATTGTTTACACCTAGGCAAACCTACTTCCTAAACGCCAGCAGAGATAAAGGTATTTTATTGGATCAGCGGCAAGCATTTTTGAAAATACAAAATTTTCTAGTAAAGTCTCGTATGTAATAAAGTTACACATCGACCAAATTGGACCCACCTTCTCAGTCGGGCATATGGTGCCTACACTACACAACCCTGATTATCATGAGTCCGGCCTCTGATATAAGATATGTGTGAAAAAGGAAAGAGAGTTATTCTTTCTTCTCACCATGCGTCTACATTGCATCTGCAGCTATCATTTATGTATTATGGCCCTTCGTTTCAGATAGATATTGACTTCTTCACCCTTTTGGAGCTGGAATTGGATATTATATATGATTAACACCGTTTTCTGACATTTGATAAGCGTGTACGCGAGTTTACCAACCGGCTTCGACCTAGTTCGAGGCCCCTGCAGCTGATTGCAATTGCAGAGTGGTCCAGAATATATATTTTCGCAGGTACCATTTATCACTATCCTTCAGTCTTTTTCTCCGCCTGACTTACAAGCTAAGCTACTCTAGTTCTGAACTGGAATTGCATGTCTTGTAACAACTTTATGGTGCCAGATAACCGTTGGTTTCAAGCAGTAACTGCGGCAACCTTAGCTGCACAAGTCCGAGACACATTCTGACATCAGGGAGCAAGTCGCTGCCGTTTCAGGGCAACACAACACAAAACCCCTACACGTGCTTGTCTCATTACATCAACCTTCTTGTTCAATAGGGTTTGGGTGCCGGCTAGTATCGAATCCTCGATTGTCAATTCTTTGTGAAGAGACATTTTGGACTCGAGACTGGTGCATGGAGAACATTCTAGAAGCAGATATATCCCACGAACAGATCTTGAATGAGTTTTCTAGTCGCTTGGCATTACGATTTGGCATTTCTGGATGTTAGGGCGTGGATCTTTATTGTAGGATGATGCGTCATGTTGCGTTTTTCCAGGAGCTGGCCTCCCGCAACGACTTATTAATGTCAACCTAACACTAAGTTGACCTAGCACACGAAAATAATGGTCTCAAACAATCCGTGTTTATTTTAGTACTCAGTGATGGCTCTATAACCCGTATGTAAATATTGGGGAATTATATAGATTTATTAATATATTTGGGATGGTGCCATTAATATTGAAGATAAATATCCACATCGTCACTTGCGTTCCAAAATCAACAATCACATCTATATATCGCCTTTTCCCATTTTCCATCTTTATTTTCCATTGAGCTTGATATCGATTATAAGCTCTTGACAATTGAATTTCTGGTGACGAGTATAAACATAAAGGTCAAATCCTGGTCAGTAATGGCGGGCTGCTGGTCCACTATGAAGTACGCTCTGGTAGCGTTATGGGTTCTCGGTGTTATGGTTGATGCCCGTCCCACGGACAACTCCACCAAAACCCCCCAGAGGCAACAAAAACGTCAGATCGCAGACGGCAACCAGTATGGTGATGGAGAATGCGACTGTGATAATGTGTTGAATTTGGGTGACAATGCTGACTCCCGTACCTCAAGTGCAGCCGTTCTGGCTGTTAAATCTCTTATGACAAAGCTTGCGGATATCCAGCAAACCACAAGCATCGCTATCGGCTCAGCAGCGCCTGATAATACTAGGTTTTCGAGTCTCTCTGCCGTTTTAACGAGGGGCGAAGTCAACAGGAAAACGACCGCGACCAGTGCCTCCACAAGTTCTGTCAGCACCATCGCATATCCTAGCCGCTTAATATCGAGCACTACCAATGACTTACTCATGAGGAGTCAATTCCCAAACAATTTGCCTTCCAATACATTATCCCGACATCCAACCGGCATACCGAATACTCCAGGGCAATACGATCCTACCAGCTTCACTGGAGCCTACATTGGTAGAAACGCGACTCTGATAGTCACCGGTGTACAGGCGGGTCTCGCGAAGGGGCAGGTTCCCACAAGAAAAGAAATCCGAGACATGATCAAAAATAAAACAGAATTCAGCCTCTTCGTTATGGCCATGTACAGGCTGCAAAAGCAGCCCCAAAATCTTGATAACTCTTACTATGCGTTAGCCGGTATTCACGGTGCACCTTACAAACCCTGGTAGGTGGACTACATCCCCGATATATGATAACCACACATATGACTAAACTCATCCTTAGGGATAATGTGAATAGCGTTCCAGGTGCTAACGCTGATATGGGTTACTGTGCCCATAACGACATGTTGTTCTTACCTTGGCACCGTCCTTATCTTGCTGTGTTTGAGCAGCTAATCTGGGAACACGCTCGAGATATCGTAGCAGAGATTCCAGAAGGCGTAAAGAAGGCAAGGTTCCAAGCAGTGCTCCCCACACTCCGCCTCCCATATTGGGACTGGGCTTCCGAAAGCACTATCCCGGAAGAAATATGCCAAGCAAATATGATACCGATCGAGACGATACGATATGATTTGGAAAGCGTACAAAATCCACTCTATTCGTATTGGTTTAGTGATCTGAGCGAATTCAAAGACTATTATTGGGGGGGGTTAAAAGAGACTGTTCGCTTTCCTGCGAACGAGGGTAAGATTGAATCGCAGGTCCGTAAGATAAACCCCATGTTAAAAGCCAAGGAGGCAGGTTGGAGAGATAGAGTGTATCGCATCTTGACGAGCTACACTTCATTTACAACGATGTCAAAATCGGTATACGATCCCAAAAACGGAAACTTTCCAGATTCGCTCGAAATGGTCCATGGGGATATTCATCTGACGGTAGGTAATAGTTTTAATGGTGGGAACCAAGCCATGGGAACCATGAATCCTCCCGAATATGCCGGCTTTGATCCAATATTCTGGCTGCACCATGCCAATGTCGATCGCCTCTTTGCCATGTGGCAGTCTACGCACCCGAATGGTTACAACTTCACGGATCGGAGCGACCACGCAACGTTCGCCAGGCCAGCAGGAAGTCCTGAGGATCTCAATACACCTCTTTTACCATTCCGACAGTCTAATGGCACTTTCTGGACCAGCGCGACCGCCGCGGATACCAAAGAATTCGGTTATGTTTACCCGGAAACCGCGTCCAAATCCTCCGAGGATACCTTAATTGCCATAAACAAACTCTACGGGATTAAAACACCATCGTTTGTTATTAAAGCAGCGGTTGATGCTGCTGATCGACTGTTTAAGCGTGGTGGCACTAATTTAACGATGTTGAACGTATCCCCAAGCTCAAACCAGATTGCACCGGTCAAGGATAAGGTCATCTTCGGGTCTAACAAGTATACCGAATGGATTGTAAATGTTAAGGTTAATAATGGAGCGTTGAGCGGACCTTTCACGTTGTTTGTTTTCATTGGTGACCCGGCGATTCCTGACCCGGTGGCGTGGATGGCGGACAAAAACATGGTTGGGACTTATGGAGTGTTTACCAATTTAAAATCGAAGGGTGGCGGCCAAATCGTCTCTGGAACGGTTCCTCTAACATCCGCCCTGCTGAACAAGGTGGTATCGAGAGAGATGCAAAGCATGCAGGCTGATATTGTTGTTCCCTACCTTCTAAAAAATCTTAAGATACGAGGGGCTATCGCTCGGGGGAACACGGTTATTAACGATCTAAAATCCCTGAAAGATCTCAAGATTGAGATTTCAGCGGCCGAAGTAGCACTTCCCGAGAGTCTTTCCGAAGCACCGAAATGGGGAGAATATCAATCTAAGATCGATTGGATTAACATGCGGCGACTGAAATAGCCCAGCGGATCGCCGGCGGCTGGCTTATTCAGATGGTTTTGTAGTATACTTAGCTGTCATTTGTAAATATGTAAATATGTATTTTGATGTTTTGAACACTTTTTCTTCACCTCTATAAACATTTATTAATGTTTATTGGGAAGTCTCCGAGCCTAGGTCCAGGCTTGTGGTTGCAGTGTCCCTCAGTCAGCGCATGGGCATGATGCACCAAATCTCCGATAGAAATATCTTCAACAATGTCTATATAGTAGCATCCGAAGTTATTTCATGCGCACGGGGATCAAACTGTGTTCCGAGCCGAAGCTGAATAGAAGATGACCTAGCGTTGTCAGCAGGTTGCATGAATCTGGGAATTACCGCAGGCCCTCCTGCTTCTGGCCTATCAGATAGATATTCCACTGAGAGTACAAGGAATGCCTGGCTTCAGCTGATCGGGTTGCTTTTATAAGTAGGAGTTCCGCGGGTTAACTGAATCCAAATTACGACCGCAGTTAATCAACTTAACTTGCTTCAAGACCCAGCCAACCGTAGTTGAACAACGCGGCAGCCATTTAATTGCACAAATACGAACACGAGTACGCCTTTCGATCTACTATCGTACGGTATATCCATCCTTCTTCGAACCCAATGGCACAATCTGTTTTCATTACAGGTTGCAGCCAAGGCGGAATGGGCGATGCCCTAGCCCAAGAATTTCACTCCCGTGGTTTGAAAGTATTCGCTTCTGCCAGGAACTTAAACAAGACGAAACACTTGGTTGAAATGGGTATCCAAGTTATCGAATTGGATGTGCTAGACGATGTCGCTCTGCAAGCAGCAGTTGCGGCTGTCGGGGAATCAACCGGCGGTCGGTTGGATTATCTTATTAACAATGCTGCAATAGGTACGGCTAACACACGCACAGCAACGAATTTGGGATAACAGAAATCTAGTGCTAACTCGTGATCGTTTTTAGAAGCTTGCACGGGTATCTTGGATACGGATATTACGGCAGCTAAACATCTGTTCGATACCAACTTCTGGTCGGTTATTGCCGTGACGAAGGCCTTCATTCCATTGCTTCTGGCCACGGGTGGTACGGTGGTCAACCATAGTTCGGTAGGCTCAAAAGTTTGTATGCCATTCTTGGGTATATACAGTGCTTCGAAAGCTGGCCTCGATCAGATTTCCGATGCCATGAGAATGGAGTTGCGGTCTGTTGGTGTTTCAGTAGTTATCCTCTCTACGGCAGGCGTCAAGACTCGAATGTTGGAGAACCGGGCTCCAATGATGGTGCCAGAAGGGTCGATATTTGCTCGCCACAAAGCCGATATCGAGAAATTGAAGAATGAAGAAAAAACCGTAGGCATTACGCCAAGCGCGTTCTCTAAAGCTGTTGTGAACAAACTGCTCAAAGGCAGCAGGCCGATAAGAATCTGGGCCGGTGAGAGTGCAGGGTTAGTGTGGTTTATGCTTGCTTTCCTTCCTACATCCTTCATCGATTGGTTTGTCATTAGAATGACAGGTGCGGGACCGTACTTTAAATATCAACAACTATGATGGCGGATAGATAGCGTTTCGTATTTTGGCAGGATCTTGATGTAGTAGGAAATTAGAACAAGCTTCGGAGAAGTACCATCATCTGATCGCAAGCCGTATATGGGGCCGGACGGCAGTAGACCCGTGATTGTATCGATGATCTTGGATATCCCGAGATTAGGCAATTCATATCAACAATAGCATTCAGGTTAGTACATGTACACAAGCTGTTCCAATTATAGTCTGTCAGTCTCGAGTCTATAGTATAGTATAAGTGCAAAAATCAGTTTGTTAGATGGTAATATCATGATTAAAAAGCCTAAATTATAAGCACAAACGGATGCAATAATTGGGTTAGCAACCATAATACACGGAGAATGTCAATCGGTAGGTACTTGGAGCAACATTTATCCATGCAGCAGCAGGCTTACGAACATTACCTAATCAAGGACGTGCATAAACTTAAAACCGTGTATATGCACTCATGTAGAGTTCCATGATTATTTAGGTCTGATTGAATTGTTGGAGTTCCTTGTCTGACTCGGGCTTCTACCAAGCATAAAAATCTTAATAATTACTACAAAATATCTTCAACAATCTATCTTTGCCCAAAAGACTTTCAAGATTAAACAAGCCAACTTATCTTTCATTCATAAGATTCTTAAATTGCCCATCGCAGGTTGAATAAATACTACCATAAATATAGTCTTCCGTTGAACTAATTCTGGATTAAATGGGGAAACCGCTTTCGGGAAATAGTAGCACCAAGGACATATGGGATGTATTAATATATTCACCTCGCAGGTCTAGACCTTGAATTTCTAGGTGTAACACCGACTCCTCCGACCTATGCCAGTTACCGGTTCTGTTTAGAAATAAACGGGGCCCGAAGTAAATGAGCGGCGAGTTAGACTAAATTTATGGGAATTTGAACAAGGGGCTTTATTAGTCTCCTTGTCTGTATTTAACAATGTCTATTGGGTTGTTTATAATGCTGCTTTCAGGATTAAATTTATAATTGTAGAAGCTAACAATGGTACGCTTGTAGTGCACGCTTCAGCCATTCCATCATACCAAAACTAACATTGAGGTGTTGAACCCGGATCTCAGCTGACTATCAGGGTTGCGTCCTCGAGACTACTGACGACTACTGTCACGCGCCAAAAGTCTGCGTTATTTCGCTGATTTACACCAAAACTGCCAATTTTCAACAATACAAGATATAACATCTATAATATAAATTTCCTTCAAAATTTTTAACATAAAACTATTTATATATTAATATAATATATTAAAACTTTAAACCTTTAATTTATTATTTATTATTCTATAACTTTTTAAAATTAAGCGAAAGCGAAGCCTATACAAAATTTCAAGATTTCAAAATTTCATAAATATAAAGATTATAAATTTAATATCAATAAATAATTTCGAAATTCTATTAATACAAATTTAAGTTTAAATAAAAAAATTTATTTATTTTTGCAATTGTTTTTTTTAAAATATTTATTTTTTAAATATTATATATGCTATTGAAAATTGGCGGTTTTGGTGTAAAACAGCGAAATAACGCAGACTTTTGGCGCGTGACAGTACCTTAAACCGAGCCCCAAAAAATGCTGCTCGCCCCTAGAAATATTTCACGCATCCGCTTGAACCATAACTACAACTCTCCCACGTGCCCTCATTGTTGCTAAGTGCTCATATGCGTCGACGGTGTCTAGCATGCTAAAAACTGAGTCGACGGAAACCCTGAGCTTGCCCTCTTCCACTAATTTTATCAGCACGATAGCATCGTCTCTAGTGGGCGGCGTGCTAAATACGATGTAACGACGCGGCACACCGCCTAACCAAGTTGGCCACCAGGAGTTGAAGAACCAGTTCTTCAGCATTGCAACGTTTCCTTCCATTGAGCCGATATTTATTACCATACCATTTGGTTTGAGGTAAGCCGGCGATTTGACGTACAGAGCCTGCACACCAACGCAGTCGAGTACAAAGTCGAAAGGCTCGGCCGCATACTGTGACTCCAGATAGGTCGGAAGCGGGTCATTTTTGCGGTAGTCAATGAACTAATCGCAGATTAGCTTCCTGGTTAAGAGTCCACGTCGAGATCTCACATATCGGTAACTACCCCATCGGCGCCTAAATCGCGCACTATGCCTTCGTTACCGCCACTCGCCACCCCGATAACCTTAGCGCCTCTCATCTTGCACACTTGCACGAGCAGTTGTCCCACAGACCCACTCGCTCCATTTACGAGGACCCTGTGCCCAAATTTCACCCCACCTGTGCGAGCCATCTTAAGTGCTGTCGACCCGCTTCCCAGCACACCACTCATAGCTATCATATCTGACCCCTCAGGCAACCGTGCTGCCTGGCTGCTCGGAATCCGTACATACTCTGCAAGTGCACCCCGGCCAAACAGAACCACGTCGGGGATATTTTGGTATCCCAAAACGCGGGTGCCGACATCTCGGACATCGGGGGAGGCCGCAGAGCCCGCGGCTACTACAGTACCCGTAAACTCAATTTCCGGGATAGGCGATGAAGTGAATGGAATTCTGGGTAAAATTTGAAAAAGAGTCTCGCTGCTGAATTGCAAGGCCACGTGTGACACGCGGACTATGATGTCGGCAGATGTGTGGGGCAATACTGGTGTAGGGTAGGATGTCGCCAATTCCAATGAAGCGCGGGCAGGGCCGCGTCGCTGGCGGAGCCACGCGTTCATCGTAGGTGGAAGGGTAGGAAACGCCATTATAATCAATAGTAGGTAGGTCAGTGTAGAAGAAACTAGCTAAGAAGATTTCGGCCTTCGAAAGATCGATTATATACTTATATATACCCTTATTTTGTCATAGTCTCAAGAGCCTCGAGGACGGAGGATTGCGTCCCCGAGCTACCGTGACGCATTTAATTAATGTATTTGACTTTTCTCGGCTACGGATCGCAATACACGGGTACCAAACAGGATACTGAACTAGCTTTATTTACCCGGCACAGTACCAGGACTTGATTAAATGGTGTTCCACTCAAACAATTGGTATTTATTGCAGAGTGTAATGCGAATGCAAGATGGGATCGTGGTTGTCCAGCTTTGTTGTGTGCTCTTCCATAACTTGCTGGGCGTTGTGGACAGTATCATGGCGGATGATTCCGGGGCGGGGAGGTGAAACTTGCTCTTCCGGATGCTGGTCAACAAATAAATCTTTGATGTGACCTTTGCCCGTTGCTTTCTGATAAACAGCAAACACCGTTGCAAAATGTCTATGCGAACCGACCTGGATTACATCCAACAAATTCACTGCAAAGTTTTGGCAGTTGTTACTGATAAGATTATAGGCTGGTTGTGTTTGTCTCATGTTATGAATAACCATGTCGCCTGCGATGAATTATCTTGTCAACGGTGATTAAACCAGGTGAAGCTGTAGCTACGGTGGACAAACCGGTTTCCCTCAGCGCTTGATCATTAAACCTCGTCCTTCCTACCTCAAAGGTCGTCCATTCCTCTCTATTCACCTTTTCGTTGATATAGATGATATCCAGGTGCTCGTCCATCCAAAGTTCATGGCAATAGTCCCCTACCAAGACCGCCCAATGTTGTGTGGGATCTGGATACCTGTTAATTTTTTCCGTGATCATCTTGCCCAAACCTGTCTTCTCCGCGAGCCATTTCCCCGCGAACCCTGCAACTGGATGCCAACCGATCTCGACCGTCCGTAAGGAGCCTGCGACATCCGCTTCGCCATCAGGCACAACATTCGGTTTATGTCCGAGTCCGAGTGTGTGCTGGATTCCGATCTTGCCCTTGGTGAGCTCGGACTTTCCCTTAGCCAGTCCCTTGTTTCTAGTTGTGAGTGTGAGATAATTGCACCTCCGCTATTCGACCCAGAGCTAGTTTGGGATTGCAAAGATTCTTACAGCAGGGCATTTATCTTACCCCGCTTTGAGTGGGTACTTGTTTCTGGATTTTGAGTGTGATCCGCCATATTGCATGTGCTGGGAGTGCCCACCTTTTGTTTCTCTCAACAGAAGTTTGCGGGAGATCGATTTGATAGAATTACTTGAGGATGATAGCGTCGTAATCGCTAACTATTATATATCAAATCCTTCAGTGCCTAAAGAAGATTAAACACTTGTAAACTCTGATAATTCATCAAGCTTGGTGATTAACATAAAACAATCATGAGCAAAAAATCTTGGCACAACACATAAAATGGCCAGTAAGCGGCTAGGGTCTGACTGAAACCCTGATTACCTTTTGTGACACTTCCTTTGTCACGAGCTACGCAAAGTACTTGGCGTACGACTCATGACAAAACATAGCAATCATAGACACCCTGTATCCATACTCCCCGAAACTGCTATACTAAAACTAACAGAGTTATTAAGTATATAATATTCCACTTCCTACATTTCTTATTCAAATTAAACATATAATATAAAATGCTTACTACCCTATATTTATCAAACAAATAAATAGGTAATTATAAATAATACTCACTTTCACTGCTTAATACTTACTATAAACAGCGAACTATAAATAGTAAGTAATTTATTTTATATAAAGCCCCTTATATATATATATTATTGTTAGGATTGATAAGGATTCCCTATTTTTACTTAGAATCTTCATCAGTCAACTGTTACACTTCCTTCTATACCACTACATCAGGAAAAAAACACATTCTCTTAACACCCTTAAAACCCATCCTGGATAGTAATACGGTCAGATGGGTCCTAAGAAACCTTAACTTCATGAAGAGGCCGCTCCATCCTAAGGAGGCCGCTCCATCTTACGGAAGGATCGTACAGGACTTTATCAGGATAGTAACCTTTTATTACGGATTTTTGAAAAAGGGCGAATCTATCTAGTTTATTATATATTTACGAGTAGTTACGTAGTATTATATAATAAATAGATATCTGATAATTTTTTAAAAATTAATTTTAAACTATAGAGGCACTATACAGGCTCTCTAAAATTATATATAAAAAAACTAAAAAAAAAAGGGAAAAACTGAAATTATAATATATAATTGCCTTCTATATTAGTTAACTGAAGAAGAGAATAAAGTAGATTAGAAGGGTATTAAGTTTCTAAAAGAACTATATTAAGTTTTTCTGGTATTATAGTATTTATAGCCTTAATCTTAGATCCCTTTTCTAGTTTTAAAAGTAATAAATCCTCGATATCTAGAGTTTCCGGGATATTAATTAGTATCTCTGTAAGTTGTATGGTCTTACCTAAGGCCCCTAGTACCTTTAATCTCTATTTAATAAGTGTTATCGCTAAAGCTACTATATTAAATTAGTATTCCGACCAACAGCTATCCTAATAACGTAAAAAAAGAGGGTATTAATCTAAGTATATACTTTATTAATTTTATTCTGGCCTTTTGAGTCTTTACGCGTACTTATACTACCTATTTAAAAGACGTAAGGTACGGGTCTTATCTAAAAACCTAGTTTCCTATCTTTTTAAAACTACTTAAAGTAATATAATAATTTAAGATAATATTACCCGATTAATTTTAAAATATAAATCTAGATTTTTTACTTAGCTACTATAATTTAAATTATAGTAATACCTAAGAAGAACTTAAGATAAAACTAAAGAAGAAAAAGATAAAAGTATAATAACCTATAATAGTTTAGTATAAGCTTATTATAAATCTAAATAATCTATAAAGATTTATATCCTAATAGTCTTTATTAGATAAAAACCAGTTTTTTTCTAGAAGATACTTAATTTTATCGCTACGGGTTTTTACAAACTTAGAAAGAGTATATTCTTTCTCTATAATATCCCGAGCAGTTTTAGCTAAATAATCCCGGAAACTAGATATATATTGTTCGATCTTACTTATTAGTATAATATAAAATAAGTTAAGATATTATTACTTATATATACTATTATCTATTTTATAGCTAGGGTTTATTCAGCACTATATACAGCTACTATAGTCTTTTATAAGTCCTATATTATCGTACTATCCGGGTATAGATTCTAAAAAATGTAATACGTATTTAATTAGTAGTGCAAAGTATTAAAATATTATAAATACTATAACGGTATATTAGCGGTTTTAGTATAATTTTTACGGGTTCTATTCGAAGTTAATACCGGCTTTAACGAGTCTAGACTTAGAATCTTAGAAATTAATTATAATAATATAAAAGGAGTAGTACTAGGTAGTATTTCTATATAAGTACTTGCTTTAACCGGTGTTAGTGTTAATCTATCTATAAATATTTAATATAGGACTGAACCTTTATTTGATTAGTAATATTAATATTATATTTAGCCTATTTAGGTTCCTAATTTTTATTTAGCTTTCTAAAAGATATTATTCGAATAACGGGGTTTCTAGTGGTATAGGTAAAGACTTTATAGGCTTTATATAAACCGAAAATTTAAGAAATAATATTAGTTAAGTATATAGAGAGATCTAGGATTCGTAAAAAACTATATTATACCGGAGAGCGACTAAATAATACCTTAAGAGGCTGATATAAGACTATATTCTAAAAAACAGGGCTTTACGTTTATAAAAATATTTATATTAAATCTTTTTTAAATAAATCCTTATATAGTATAGATTCTATCTATTAAGAATTTAAATCTACCCGTATTGGTAAAAGTTTTATATAGGGCTAAGTTTTATCCTATATATAGTTTTTTCGAGCTTTTGTTTAGGTTGCTTTTTGAGAAGATTTTACTACTTTTTAAATAGTTTTTTAAGTAGTTTTTTAGGTAGGCTGGTTTTTCTGTATTATAATAATATTAAAAGATATAATAGAATGTTGAAGGCTTTAATATAGCCGTAGAAGTAAGTTAGTATAATATTTAGAAAACTAAATTAATATTAATAATTAAATAGATGCTCTATAGACTTATATCAATACGAAGAAGGTTATAAAGGATTATTTATAAAAAAGAAGGAATAAGACTTTATATATTATAAAATAGAAAAAAAGAGGTTTTTAGTTATAATATAATATTAAAATTAAATTAAAGTACTGAATATAGTTTAATTTAGTAATAATAATCTTTATACTAGTCTGTTATCGCGACTTCGTAAAAAGGAATCTATATTAGAGTAATCTTAATGCGGATAATATTAATAGGTTTACGGAAATATTATATAATTTTACGTAGTTTTGATAAAGTACTGAATAGAACTAGTTTTCTAATTTAGTTTTATAAATAGAATTTTAATAAATATGTTACAGACCCTTGGTCTTCACATCACAACCACCTGTACCTTGCTTTACGTTATATCATTCCCAGTTCTTTCTTACTAAATTTCCTATAACAGTTATCCCTGTATTCTTACTAGTTGCCCTGTTCCCATACGCACCTACGTATCACGTGATACGACATGCGATCCAAGCGATGATGCGATCCACGATATGCGACATGCGATCATTACTATTTGTATAAAGCATCATTATATATATAAGACTATCGTTAGGACTGATGAAGTATTCTTATTCTTCATCGGTCAACTCAAAGAGATATCTAGTATATTGAAAGCAATACTACTATCGGTTATATACTCTACTTATTCTATCATAACACCTGCGACGATACATTTCTACATCCGAGGATAAAGTTATCTTAGGATAAAGGAGTCAGACGTGGAAGTCAAACACAACGAGTTCTAGATATACCAGCTAGCCTTAGTGGTATAGAAGGAAGTGTAACAAAATATAATTTAAATATAGAATAAAACCTAAAAATCTTTTAATTACGCGAAATCTCTAGTTACTAGCTAGTATTAACGAGTTAAAGGCGGAGAATTAACTCCGGTGGTTTTATATAGGATATAAATAAAATATACTGCCTCCAATTTCTTATAATGAATTAGCTAGATTAGTATATCTTAATTCAATTTTAGAATTATATTCTAAAAGACTTGATTAGTTATTGTACTAATTATAGTTATATTTATAACTATTTAGTTCTCCGGTAGAGTATATTCTGCCAATATATTTTCTGTAAACCTGTATATTAAACGGGGTTCTTTATTAATTTTTAGAAGGTTGTTAAAAGTTTATTTTAGACTAGCTAAAGTAGGCTTTTTAACTAATCCTATAATCTTTTATAATATCACTAGTATTATAGCGGAAATCTTCAAGTAATATTAAGTTTCTAGCTACTAATATAATTAAATTAATATCTAGCTTAAATAACTAACTTAGAACAAATTTCAGAAGATTATAAATTATTTTAAAATACTTCACAGCTTACTCTATAAATAAAATATAAAAGTTAATTTATATTTTTATATAATATAATCTAGAATAGTCTTAAGTAGATTTCAGAGGGTATATATTAAATTCTTTACTTTTTAACTTTTTTAAACTATTAATCTCTAATTCCCTGTTACACTTCCTTCTATACCACTAAGGCTAGCTGGTATATCTAGAACTCGTTGTGTTTGACTTCCACGTCTGACTCCTTTTATCCTAAGATAACTTTATCCTCGGATGTAGAAATGTATCGTCGCAGGTGTTATGATAGAATAAGTAGAGTATGTAACCGATAGTAGTATTGCTTTCAGTATACTAGATATCTCTTTGAGTTGACCGATGAAGAATCAGAATACTTCATCAGTCCTAACGATAGTCTTATATATATAATGATGCTTCATATAAATAGTAATGATCGCATGTCGCATGTCGTGGATCGCATGTCGCATCACGTGATACGTAGGTGCGTATGGAAACAGGGTAACTAGTAGGAACACAGGGATAACTGGTTATAGGAAATTAGTAAGGAAGAACTGGGAATGATGTAGCGTGAAGCAAGGTACAGGTGGTTGTGCTGTGAAGACCAGGGGTCTGTAACATTCCCTCTTTCTAGCTATTTTTAAGATCTTCTATCTTAAATAAAGCTGACTGAGGATTTTAATAGTACTGTTAGGGTCTGTATTAACTTTTACTATAATTATAGTCTCGATTAGCGCCCGGGCTTTTGAAATCTTAGTTTTTTACTTTAACTTTAGCTTTTTATTAAAGCTTATAATTATCTTATCGACAGTTTGAATAATCTGTTTACGGCCTTATAAAGCCGCTTTATAGTTATCGTTATTTTCCGGGTCGATAATAGTAGGAAGGAGATTATTAAGCTTTTTAGAAATATAAGTAAAATAGAGGAGAAGGCGGATTTTTTTTAGGATTTCTAGCTATATTATTCCTATATTAGTTTCTATTTTTATATATACAGCCGGTTTATAACTTAAAAAGATCTATTCCACGTGGTTTCGAAGTATATACTAAACTAGATTAAAATTATTCCTGTCGATTAATAGGGTATAGCGGATTTCGTTAACTCCTTATAATTAAAATAAGCTTTTAAATAAAATTATACGAGATTTATTATTATCATCTACTATTTTAGAAATATAGAAACTAAAGGGGGGTTTAAAAATAGGTAGAATAATTAATTTTATAATTAATTTAGTAAAATTATTAAAGATTATTATATAATACCGTAAGTAGTTTATAAAGTCTTAAATAGAAGCTCTAGAAATAATACATATTTTATAGAATCGTAAAAAGAAATGAAAGTTTTAAGCTAGAAGATTCCTAGAGATTAAGATTTTTATATATTATTTTATAAATATTACGACGCGCTACTGAATACTTACGCTATTATAAACTTGAGATTGAGGTTCTGTATAAATAATAATATATTTCAGAGGTACTATTACACCCCGTTATAAACTTATATAGTATAGAAAGAATAAGAATTAATAATAACACGTAACTTTAAAATCTAAATCTTTATTTATATAAAATATAAGTGNCACCTATATAATCTTTCTATAGGATAGAGTAGTCTTTTTAAAATAAAGCAGTTTTTTTAGGATAAAGCGGCTTTTTTATAAAGTTAAGGTTTCTTAGGATTCATCTGATTATATTATCATCTAGGAGGGGTTTTAAGGGTGTTAAGAGAATGTGTTTTTTTCCTGATGTAAGATTGTATTTAACTCGAAACTTAGTATCCCACTTGACTTGCCAAAAAAAGAGAATATCTATTTGGATAAGCAAAAATGAAAATAAAAAATTAAGGCTTTACACATATCGACAGATATTGTTCAATGAAAAACATGCGGACGCTATTTTAATGCTCAGAGATGTAACGATTTGGAGAATCCCAACATAATTTTTGCTTCATCCAGGGGTACCATCCATTTCACAAAGCTACATCTTATTGCCCAAGCGCCCATGTTACGGATGTCCCCGGCTTACCCAACCTCGTTTTCATAGTCATCCTTCTCTTATAATGGTAAAGAACCTTACCTGTGGGCCTATAACCCCGTTTGTGGTATTCGCAAAACCCACTTCCTTCAACTTGTGCATACCCCCCTCGACGTTATTTTGAATAATTATTTCCGTTTGCCTGATCCAAAAATTCAGGTCGTAATAAATATCATTTGCATTTGGCCTTGAGATCCACGAATTTAAAATGAAAAAAGCACTCAAATCATTGACCCTAGATCAAGGATCTGGACTAGCGTTCTCCACGTTGGGTCACCAGATTTTTGGATAATATTATTTCCGTGAAGAGCCGACAATGCTACGCTGTAAAAACTATGCAACAACAGATGTTGGTTCTCGTGTTCGGCCAGGAAGCGCTGAAATTGTTAGAAGTCCTTAGGAAGACTTACTTTTTGACATTCACACCAGCCTCCAGTAGGTCAATCGTGGTATGATCCACGATCAACTCAAAACGCTCCGCCGACCAGTCCAGCATATCCCTATTTTGTAAAGTATAATATCAGCTTTCAAATATTCTCTGCTTTAGCTGAAACAATGGAATAATTGATTGTTTACATTTTGTTCACAACGACGATAAATTTGCTACATCCTTCCAAGGTATTGATTGTTTCGTCACCAAGTATGCCGAGATATCTGACATTTGCGTTCAGAGTGGCGCTAGCATCCACCACATAGAGTATAACATCAGGATTGTTGGCCTCTGAGACACATTGACATTGAATCTGAATAAGCATGTTCACTACAGATGCCATATCTATGGGTACAAACCTGTAATTTCCCATAGTCCACTTTTAGTGTCGAACGTCAATGGAACGTTATTGTCGACGAAGAAATCCATCACCTCAGCATAATTTTTTATACCTTTTCTCTGCAGCTTTTCCACAGTTGACATTTCTGGGCCACACTGTAATCAGTTTCGGGTTAACCAACACCTGAGAAAAAGGAGGTTTTCCGGGTTTTGCTAGCTTACGCTCATTATCAAGTTTCCAACCAAGGTCTTTTTCCCAGCCTTGGGCGCGCCAATAATACGTATACGCCGCATTTTCAAGTCCTGATGTTGACGTTGTATAGTTATGGGGCAGGCGAAAATTTTCAACGCTGACGAGACAATTTTGGGTCAGCCCGACTCTTGGCGAAGCTGGATATTTGACAGGGCTCTAAAAATAGTTAGCGTAGATACGACATGCCCCTTAATTGACTTCATGAAAGATAGATGGCTTGACGAAGCTAACTTACAGCTAGTTGCTAAACCTTCAACGCAATTTCGCCTGACGGAATTCACGTACCGATATAAAAGCAAAATTTCAGCGGCCCGTTGTCATCATCATTTAACTCGTCATGCAACGCCTCTTTGGAAAGCTCCGCGGCCGTTCAAAATCTGCCTTATCGGAGCAACGAAAACCTCGAGACGTATGACGCTGATTTCCCGTTTGGTCTCTACTATGCTCCGTCAATGGGTCGAATGCTAAATTTATCTTTAGGAAGACTTTGAGGCATCGAGGCCAGGTCGCAAAACTCAGATACCACGAGTATTGACGCCGGGTAAAGCGAAACGCTCCGCGTATCCAACCCCAGCTATCGGCGCCCGGGGTCTCCATCAGCTTAACGACCCAGATACAGAGCCCTCCGACTCTGCGAAACGATATGACATCGATATTATTGCTATCCATGGGCTAAATGGTGATATTTACAGAACCTGGACAAAATCAGGCATTTATTGGCTTCAAGACCTATTGCCGAAATCGCTTCCGGGAGCGCGAATCTTTTCATACGGTTATCCATCCAACCTACTGTTTTCGAAGTCAGTCGCTGAGACTGATGACTTCGCAAGACATTTACTCATGAGTTTGGAAGAGATCGTTGATGCGAGTTTCCCATATTAGAAAGCTTGGGGGTATAAAAAGCTGAAGTTAACATTTAGACTGATTAGGAGACGAGGGATATACTATTCGTATGTCATAGCCTGGGAGGAATTGTCTTCAAACAGGCTATGAGCTTTGCATATAATGAGAATCCAGAGATCTGGTTTCGATGCAAGGGCGTTGTATTCCTTGGTACACCACATCGTGGAAGCGCTGCCGCTGAGATAGCAAAATCTATGGCGAAGTTTGTTAATAAACCATCCACATATCTGGGTGTCGGACTTTTCGCTGGCGATATCAGGACGGATTTACTAGATGACTTGATATATGATTCTCCAAAGCTAGCCAGCATCTCTAAGAGCTTTCAGGAGAGAGCGGCAGTTCTAATGATATACTCTTTTTATGAGAGCGAGAAGATCTCAGGACAAGTTGTGAGTAATTTCACATAACCTTCCGAAATTCGGTGGTGCCTTGCCCTGCTTAGTCGCTGCTAAAACACAAAAAGAGTCAGAATTACTAATATAATCCATGTTTCCTTCTTAGATAGTAAATCGTTCATCCGCCATCTTGAACGTACCGCATGGTAAATATGCGCCCCTTTACGCAGATCATCGAGATCTTTGCCGTTATGAGAGTGCCGAATCGGACAACTATAAAAAGGTCCTCCGAGCAATATTGGACATAGCGGGTCAGATAAAGACACAAAAGAGCAAAAAAACGATGTCAATTGCGGTTTCTGACAAGTGTAAGTCTGGTCTCGAGCGTATTTAAATAGTTTCTTAGCTGAACATAGGCAATAGCACTTGACGATCTTGAAAGAGCCTGCATGGAACAACTCAATACGGTAGACATCACTACGGCCCAACAGGCTCATCTCGAAGTTTACGTCGAAGGTACTTTGCGATGGTTAGCCCATAGCAAGCAGTATTCCGCTTGGGTGTCAGCTACCAGTGCATCCTTACTTTGGGTAACTGGCCCACCCGGTTGCGGCAAAACCATCCTATCGTCCTATGTTTCGGAAGTCTTATCTAAAATCTCAGGTAGACCTTCTATTGTAAGCTGCTTTTTTTGCGATTCTAGAATGAAGGACCGTCAGGACCCTATCATCATTCTTCGGAGCATTATATACCAGATGGTGGTCAGCAGACGTCGGCTGCTGAGACTTGTGCGGAAAGCCCGAAGCCTCCAAGGACCGCAGCTCTTCCAACAATTGAGCGGACTGTGGGGGTTGTTTCTAGACTTGCTAAAGGCCGAGAAGCATAATCAGATAGTGATCATTATTGACGCGATTGATGAATGCGACGAACCAACACAACTCATGTTTGTGAATCGGATTACAAAAGCCATACAACAAGCGGAGGATTCTCCAATCAAATTCCTAATCACTAGTCGCCCCGGAACTTCAGCTTCCTATAAGATTCCATCGGATGAAACCACCTATCCTCGTTTAAATCTGGAAGACTTCCAAGAAATAATCGGCCAAGATGTTTTCCGAGTTATCAAACATAGACTGAATTTTTTGGTTCAGAGGAAGAGCTGCACTGAGGATTTAAGGATTCGCTTAGAACTTTCACTAGCTTCTAGAGCGGAAGCAACTTTCTTGTGGGTGTCAATAGTGCTCTTGTCTCTGGAAAGCAAAATGTTTCTCCTGCCAGCCGATGTTCAGATGCTTCAAAAGTTGCCTCCTACCGCCTCTATGTTATACAGGCAATATTTGGAGCTGATACCAGAGGCCAACCATGCGGCAGCTGGGGAGTTGCTTCGAATTATTGTTTGCAGCGGTCGGCCACTGACAATTGACGAGATCAATATTCTGATCAGCTATTGTGTTGAATCGGATGCGGAACGCCAACACCCTGTCTACACAGAGGAGGCCGTCACACGCCAACTCTACCCCTTCGTCAAAGTTTCCGGTGGACATTTGGTGTTGATTCACCAGTCTGTCAGAGATTTCCTTCTCGAACTCGAAATTGCAGGAGACGATAAATTTGCTAAGGCTTTCGGAGTCGACATTCGCCGGGACAGTCTCTTCATAGCTGGCGCTTGTATGAGATACCTTCTCTCTGATGCCTTTTCTTCAGATATTTTTGCGATTTCAAAGAAGGAGCTTGAATATGGAGATAGACGCTGCTCAAACAATGAATCGTCCTTCGAAGACATATCAAGTTCAATTGATGGTGCGATTGGAGAAGGTGAGGACCTTGGCTTTGACAGCTTCATAGGTCAACTACTGTCAGCCGGCGAAGCGCAGAGCGACGAAGAAAACTGCAAACGTATATCTCAAGCCTATGGTCTTTACGATTATGCATCGAGATTCTGGACACAGTTATTCTGTCAATTTGATGACTCTCACAAAGACAACGATGGGCTCGAGCATATGGCTATTCGGCTGCTCAACAACTCCGAGCTTCAAACAGTCAACTGGCTGCGTTATTTTTGGACCTGCACGAATACTGCCAATGATGCTCGTCCTGATAACTTGGGTTACTTGGTCCTCGCAAGCTATTTTGGCCACTCCAAAACATTGAGGCATCTACTCAAGAGGGGACATAGTGATACGGAAGCCGGGCAGGCAGTTCATTGGGCCTCAAGGAGAGGAAATACATCCTGTCTCAAGCTGCTTCTGAAAGATGGCCTCACTCACATCATCAGCATGTCTTATATGTGTAGTTTAAAAGGGATGACACCTCTGGCGGCGGCAGCTAACTCTGGCCATTTGGGATGCGTCGAGATTCTACTAGATCAAAACATTATTGATGTTAATGCCAAGAACGACAATGGGCAAACCGCTCTCTCCTTGGCTATCGCCCACGGCCATACCGAGATTGTCAAGATTTTACTTGAACAACAGGATATCGATCCGAACATCCCAGATCGAAACGGCTTCACGCCTTTGTTCTGGACGATAACTTGCAATTCTCAGAGTATTCTATCAATCTTGCTGAAGGACAGGCGAGTCGATCCTTGTTATCTCGACAGGAAGGGACGCAACCCTCTATCATGGGCAGCGGAAGAAGGACAAATTGATCATATTAAGAGAATGATTGTCGATGGACGCATGGACGTCAACAATCAAGACTTCAGCGGCAGGACACCGCTCTTATGGGCAGTGCAGAACACACATCTTTCTATAGTGAAATTTCTAATGGAAAGCGAAGGAATAAATCCATCGGTACGGGATAAAACCGGGCGCAACACCATCTCTTGGGCTGCGGAACGAGGAGACAGATCCCTGATGCATTTTATGATAAAGCAGTGTCCGGACGACGTTGACATAGCGGACGATCAGGGTTGGACACCTTTGGCGTGGGCGCTAAACCCTCCAGGTTATCATGATAATGTTCTGCTCCTTCTTCAAAGCGGTTTAGTTGATATAAACTACAAAGATATAACGGGCCGCTCGCCGCTGTCGTTTGCTGTTGGCTGGGGTTACCCTAAGATCGTTGAAACATTGCTGCGGACCCCGGGAATTGACCCAAATTGTGTTGACGGTGAAGGCAACACACCAATCTTTGAGGCGGTGAGAAATAATAATGTGGAGATAATGGAGGTACTGCTCAATGCGAACGGTGTTGATGTCAATTGTAGAGATAGCAGAGGACGAACACCGCTAGCTGTCGCAGCAGGCACAGGCAAGATCGATATTGTTGAGCTTCTACTTTCCGTGGATGGCATCGACAAAGACGGCCTGAGCCAAACCCATAACTCTGATCTTCTGAAGCTCGGAAATTCCCGTTTTATCGGTGGCCATTAGCCAAATATCTATCGATGGTGTTTCTTAAAGATACACGCTTATCTCATGGTCCCCATATATCGAAAGAATTCTGGATATCTCGGTATTTTTGTGATACTTCCATGTTATAAACCAATTGAAGCGCCTTGATTCGCGCGATGGGTTAGGTTAGGGTTAGGTTAGGGTTAGGGTTAGGGTTAGGTTAGGGTTAGGGTTAGGGTTAGGGTTAGGGTTAGGGTTAGGGTTAGGGTTAGGGTTAGGGTTAGGGTTAGGTTAGGGTTAGGGTTAGGGTTAGGTTAGGGTTAGGG